>JAQPZY010001611.1:480000-1080000 GCA_029931535.1 Margaritifera margaritifera
TACTTTTACACATGTTCTATAACAAAAGAACCATTCATAAATTATTTCTGACACGTTACTTTCAAAAACTGAATAAACTGTAATAATTAGTGATTTTTTTTTGTACCAAACTCTCAGCAGGACTCGTGTTAAAGGTTCAAGGTTACTTTTATGTAGACTATAATCGTTTGTAACAGGTTCCATGTTTAGAAAGTTACAGGCTATGTTTATAATGTATTACACTATCATACTAGGACACGAACGGCCTGTGACAATGAAATTTACGGAATACAGTGAATTGTATTAAACATGAAAAGACAAGCGCATGCGTATATTTAATATAGGCGCAGGGGGGGGGGGGGGTCAGAAGGTATTATTATGTCATGAACTGTAGGGCACGCGCATTATCCAATTTAACCAGACTCGTGGGCTACGCACACACGTCGGGTTAAATTTGATAATACCTGTGCCCCGTTCTCTATATATAACCTTTTAACTTTCGAAATTCCATTCGCTTTTCAGAAAACCCGTACGTTAGGTTTTCCTCGGATCTAAATATATCATATGAATCAGGAGATATTTCCCGTCTTGCCAAGAAAGTTTCTTGTTCATGTAGTCTAGACCTCTATCACTAACATATCATTCTACACGGTGACTGAAAGGTAAGTCAGAATTATATCGATCTATCTCCTTCTTCCTAATACGCTTATTACAATAGGTAGCTATCGTGTGATAAAACTCTTGGATGTATTGTTGATACTTTAGTCGATAATTTTACCATGGGTTAAAGAATTTAAAAACCTTTGTAACCTTGGGGTTTTTTTGGGTTTTTTTTTTTTTTTTGGGGGGGGGGGAGTGTTTGTTTTTACAGAAAAGAGGGAGTACTATATAAAGATGCATGTCTTTGAACTCCCCCGTGCGCGGACATCTGTTAGGAATGGTATGTTTTGGGCCGGGTAGGTGAATGGGAGAGAGTATATTTTGGTGGTGGTAGACTTGATATGTGTTCGTGATTACCCCTCATGGGTACCATTCAGAGAAAGGATCAGTAGCATTTGGCTTGAGGTTCGCACCGAGAGTATGAAATTATATTTGAGATTTGTATTTGCTCTTTCCCTATCACAATTAAACATGAGAGAGAGAGAGAGTCCCCTTTTACTGTGAAAAGTTCAAACATTTTAATCTATCATAAGAGGAATGGTATGAAAAATATTACAATTTAAGAAACACGGACCAATCATCTAGTTTAAATTGAGTTTAGTTATATTTCATTTATGGAAATATAATTAAATAGAGTTATCAGATGTAAGCAAGTGATGCGCAAACTCTCCTTTTCTTCGATTTTCAGCAACAGGGGACATCGGACAGATTGCTTTAAAAGTACTATCTGCAGTTTTAGTCAACTAGAGAAGAGGACACTGAGACAACCACGACGAATAAAAGTAACCCACCATCAGTTAGACATATTTTTTTCTCACAAGTTTGATACTCTCTCTCTCTCTCTCTCTCTCTCTCTCTCTCTCTCTCTCTCTCTCTCTCTCTCTCTCTCTCGGGACTTAGTCTTCGTTTCATCGGCAAAATGCTGTGCGGGAAGTGCCTTAAAACAACTAACCAAACAAATCTCTCAATATTTACAATTGATGTTATTTGGTTACAAAAGACATTTCTGATCAAGCAAGTATAATACACAGATTTGTTTGTTTTCATTCAGAAAAGAGGTGTTAATTTTCAGATAGCGTTGTCATCCTCAACATAATCAGGTTGTCAGCCTTCTTAACAGTCTGGTCATCCACTTATTAATGCTTGTACCTTTAGATAGCCTGACATATCTTTGGTGTATACTTTTTAATGCTTAACCTGGGCCCGGGCCATTTTTTACGGTAATCTTTAAGTGTGGATGCTCCTCACTCAACCTCTAGGTAAAATAATTAGGCATCAATATGTTTTCGAACGAAGTTTTCCAGCAAGTGTGCGTTGAATTCGCAACACACACACACGCACACACGCTTTTCTCCTAATCTTATAATCACAACAAGGAATAATGTGACCAAACGTTATGAATATATTATAAAAGACGCCCACGGCACAGTATGCTTGACAAGCTATGGCGAGGTATAAACATTTTTGTTTCACACATGTAGGATATGTGAGGCCTCCTATCATCAGTGGATTGTATATCATTCGAACTGGGGTAGAGCGCTGAACACAGAAACAATGCGATTATATATGTACTTTGCAATTCTGCCGTAGATACACACATATGTTGCGCCCCTGTTTCGCATAGAAAGTAATGTTTTATTTCTATCTTTTTGTCTTTTTCTCTTTCCTAATATTGCTGATATTTGCCAGACGGAAACAAGGAAGGAAATAAAAATGGCTCGAGAATTCAAATTTTCTTGAAAACTGATGCAGGTGTAATTTTGATGTGTATTAAGTTAGAGTGCTACAAATAGCATTCAGTGGCATTGCTATTAAAATTGAAATACTGACCAAAAAACTTGCTGATAGGACTGAGTAATGTTGTGTGACTCTTCCTTCATAATTTTAAATAGATACATCAAAGCTTGAAATTGATTGAGGGGTGATCTCTTGATGTATACAATGATTTCAGAATTATTCTCCGTTCTCGTGCGGTTCGGGTTGGGGTGAGGGTTAGGGGTGGTTGGTTGGTTTGTTGTTACACATACAATTTAATAATTCCCAAATTTATAGTCCTACGTATCTGAGAATCGATATGTGGGATATTTGATGTAAGTTTAAAGTTACGGTAGATAGAGTTTTGAATCTGTTGTATGCATCCCTATCCTAACGTTTGTTGTATGCCATAACAAATGCCAGGATAGAGATGCATACAGCAGATTCAAACTAACAATAGTCACGCAAGTAAAAACAATAGTCATGTTTGGAATAAAACATGTCACCTTACACGAGAATATAAGTCAGTGTCATATTCTGCTTAATATACAATATAGAACACATGTTGAATGATTGAAAGGATAACATAAAAAATGAAGAAGCAATTTAAAGATGAACATACATAAATTGGATTAGAAAATTGTAGCTTAAGTATGATTCCCTTACACTATGATTTCAACAACAGTGTGTTTGGAAAGATTTCATGGATACGATATTAAAAAATCAGTTTGTTACCTACCTACTTATAGTGGTTCAATGAGTACTAGATTACTCAATTACGAGTAGGTACATCTTAGACTAGAGTCCAAATTTAGAACTTGAGTACTCGACAGAAAGAGGAGACAACTCTTACTCTCAATTTGGAAGACATGTTACTTACGATTTTCTTTGCACTACTTTTAATTTACCTTATGACAACCACTGGTGCTCTTATTTATTCTTGTACATCATGTATATTTGAGGTCTATATCATTCTAGTTTAGAAACACAATGGGACGTTTCCACAATACGCACGGTTTAATTGAACTTATTATGCAATCTATACTACGTGTAGCCAAATACAATATGTACCTATATTTAGCTTAAGTATTTGACTTTGCATGCATACATTGCAGTCTGCTTACTTTTATATCATTAAATAATGTCATCTTGCTTTCCAGCGTGTGATCACAGAAGGCCAGGGTCGTGTTAGCTAGCTAAAACGAAGCAACGCTCTGAATGGAATACTGGGTTGTGATTGGTCAAAATAAAAAAGAAAAAAGAAAAGAAAAAAAAATGATGAACAGTTCTAATCTTTTAATGACGATTTTTACATTCGTGAACATATTTTAATGTGGGTATACTTAATATATGAGCAAAATGTGTATTTGTTTCCACCAGAAGATGTACTAATATCCTGTATACTAAATTTCAACTAAGTCCGGAAAAGGGAGTTGGTTTGTTTTCTAACCTTATTGGAGAGAGGCGATTGCAATTTCAAGCAATCGCGGCCGAGTCGAGTTTGCCATTTCGAGTCCTTGCGTTCTAAATTTGCTACCCGTTAGAGCTACCTACCTACATATATACATCTAAAAGACAAAATGATATATCAAGAAGATATTAAAAACTGATTGAAATAAAGGAAACAAAAGCTACAACTTTTGCATGTATGGGCTATTTTCTTACCGGGCAGTTTTAAAGTACTTTTAATCTTGTTGCAATCTTTTTGTATCTGCAAACAGCTGCTTTTTTTGTTATCTCTGAAAAATATTTCAAGAGGGTCGAGACAATTTGCCAATATACAAATAACTGTATTTTTCGTAAAAGAAAGCTGAAATATATATATAAAAAAAATGTAAAACGAAAGAAAAATACAAGTAGAAGACATGAAGTACAATACAAAAGCAGCAACTATAAAAAAATGCAAACATATCGGCATTTTCATTACATAATGACATACCAATTAATTAGTTTATGCACTTATAAACTTTTTCACATGAGGTGTTTGTGATCTGAATTTTTATCAGCTTTAATTACGTTTAAAATGTTACAATGCATTTATTGGCGTTTGATCTCTCTACTTGGTACGTTAAATACAGAAGCAGAAACTCACGATACATAGAGTCAGCACGTTCAAATATAAAACGTTTTACATTTGGTAAAACTTCTTTGCTCGAGTGTTAATAAGATAGCTCAATAAGCACTTATACTTTAAAAGATTATACTTAAGACTATTCACTAGGTTATATTTACCAGGCAAAATTTTCGACATGATAGCTTATATTTATCAGACACAATTTTCGACATGATAGGTTATATTTATCAGACACAATTTTCGACATGATAGGTTATATTTATCAGACACAATTTTCGACATGATAGGTTATATTTATCAGACACAATTTTCGACATGATAGGTTATATTTATCAGACACAATTTTCGACATGATAGGTTATATTTATCAGACACAATTTTCGACATGATAGGTTATATTTATCAGACACAATTTTCGACATGATAGGTTATATTTATCAGACACAATTTTCGACATGATAGGTTATATTTATCAGACACAATTTTCGACATGATAGGTTATATTTATCAGACACAATTTTCGACATGATAGGTTATATTTATCAGACACAATTTTCGACATGATAGGTTATATTTATCAGACACAATTTTCGACATGATAGGTTATATTTATCAGAGACAATGTTCAAAATTATAGGTTATATTTATCAGACAATTTTTATCATGATAGGTTATATTTACCAGGCAAAATTTTCAGAATTATAGGTTATATTTATCAGACACAATTTTCGACATGATAGGTTATATTCACCAGGCACAATTTTCAAAATTATAGGTTATATTTATCAGATACAATTTTCAAAAATATAGGTTATCTTTATCAGACACACATGATAGGTTATATTCACCAGACACAACTTTCAAAATTATAGGTTATATTTATCAGGCACAATTTTCAAAATTATAGGTTCTATTTATCAGACAATTTTCAGAATTATAGGTTATATTTATCAGACAATTTTCAGAATTATAGGTTATATTTATCAGACAATTTTCAAAATTATAGGTTATATTTATCAGACAATTTTCAGAATTATAGGTTATATTTATCAAACACAATTTTCGACCTGATAGGTTATATTCACCAGGCACAATTTTCAAACTTATAGGTTATATTTACCGGGCTTCGTTTTCAAAATTACGATCAGAAATAATTAAAATAATGCGGTATTTCTTTTTCTTCTTTTACACTTATGTTGAATCGCCAAGGTACTTTATCACACAGAGTTGAAAATGATGGCTATACTACTACCACTACTGCTACTACTACTACCAATAATAATAATAATAATAATAATAATAATAATAATAATAATAATTATAGTGATAAGGATAATAAATGAACGAATAATTAAATAGACTTTGAACTGTAATCGGAATTTCCTATAAGGCGCAGTATATAAAATTAGAATTCCTGGAAGCGTGTAAGATGATCCCAAACATTCAAACGTGCAAGGTTACCTAGGTCTAAATTTAGGCGAAGCTTTTTTCATTATGTGCGAGTTATATTGGTTAGCACGTTGGCTGTTAAAACAGTTTGCTTAACCACAGCGGGAGTTAATAGTTAGAGATAGCATCAAAACCGGGTACTGGTACGTATAAGACAATATTTTAGTTTCGTGTATACTTAACGAGTGTATTGTTTCTGTACTAAAAAACATTTACTTCATATTAATAATCGATATTTAGTGCAATGTTTGGTTACTCTTTTAGTTTTTCGAATTTTCCATTTTAGCATGTGACCTTGAAATGTTTTTGATATAGTCAAAGCATACAGGTAGATAATTTATCCTTTTCTAAAGTTCGTTTGCGGCTATTGCACTCACTGTAAATTTTCCTAGGGGATTATAAAATAATACTATAGCCCGTGAATACTTTACTTCAAATTATGGCCTCATGTGGTCGAGATCTAGGTCACTAATTGGTATAATGGTAATTT
This sequence comes from Margaritifera margaritifera, assembly GCA_029931535.1. Lineage (NCBI taxonomy): Eukaryota > Metazoa > Mollusca > Bivalvia > Unionida > Margaritiferidae > Margaritifera > Margaritifera margaritifera. The sequence goes on from JAQPZY010001611.1 coordinate 486,408, forward strand.
TGTGTTCATGATATGTTTGAGAACAATGGGATAAATACATTCTAATTGAGAAACTCTAATTCCTAATGTTTTAAACTACTTTCACGAATGTTTACAACTATAATATGAATTAAATTTGAGTTTTAAGGCTAGTTTCCTAAGGATATTGACTCAAATGATCGTCCTAAGTTCTTTTGGGGCATTTTAATTAAGTTTTGCTTGATGAGTCTCCATTGCATCGGTTTGATTTTATAGCCAAGGATAACGAAAGCAGCACATGCAAAACATATATATTCTACTTGACAAAACTGTGTATGCTTGCTCTGCTAATTGAATTCACCTAAACTATCTTTGGTGTATACATTGTATCTACCACCTTTTTCTCTAACCAAGTAAGCAGCGAAACCTATAAAAACGTGATTTGTCTCATTATAAATATAAGGCTAATACCAGATCCACTGTGATGCCTCTTCTGATTAGTGTCCATTTTGGTACATCTTCAACAGATTCAGTGAATGGTGTCTTTCTGCATATATTAAGACTGATGAAAGAAATAGGAAAGGTAGGAAAGAATTGCGGCCACATGAAAAATATTTTGTCAACATACGCGTTTGCTCTTTCTCTCTCTCTCTCTCTCTCTCTCAAACGCCTTTGAAAATAGCACGAGGAATGTGTACCACGGAACATGCAGGTACGTCTATAATTATTAAAAATCTCGGGAGGAAATTCTTCAGTAGTTTTTAAGCATATGTAAGAGCTCGTTTCTTGAAGTCATGTTCTTGGACAAAATACACATACAAACCGAATTAAAATCTATGAAATTTACCCTGCAAATGCTGTGTATTGCGCTTCTGTATTACAAACAAACTGACATTTTAAACAGTTGATATGAGTTTTAAACTGCCAAATCAAATATTTGAGATAAAACCATTTAGCAGTATCTGTAGCTACTGCTACAGTAGTCATAGGGATAATAACCAGGAGCAGTGGTAGTTAATGTATTTCCACATCTTCTTATTCCCAATTATATATTGAACATTTGTCTTTACTAACCAAATCTATTCTTTTAAAGATATGTTTCATCCTCACAATGAATGACAGACGACATTACCAGAGCACATACAAAGCCCATTTTGTAGATCATAGTTCGAGAGAAACCCATTCCAAGCTGCAAGATTATCGCAGATTTCCGCCCCAGGATGCACGGGCATTTCAAGATCAGGACGATCAAGGTCATCGAGTTTCAATTTCAGAGAGGAGTACCTCCCCAGAAAAGAAGGACTTGACAAAGTCTCCGTTTAGATCTGATTATAAAGATCTCTCAGGGACCAAAGTAATGGAGAATAAAACAACAGATGTAAATCGAGGCATGAGGCATACTGATATCAGAAAATCAACAAACGATGGCAATACATTGCAGGAAAAGGGAAGAGAAACCCATGCGGAAGACGACAGCTATAGATCAACGAGGGCAAACAAACAGCATCAACCAAACGATTTTCGTCCTGAGTTACCACGTCGTAGTATACAGGGACTAGACGAACAGATAAAAGCAACTATATATGACGACAGCTATAGATCAACGAGGGCAAACAAACTGCATCAACCAAACGATTTTCGTCCTGAGTTACCACGTCGTAGTATGGAGGAACTAGACGAACAGATAAAAGCAACTATATATGGTCAGTGTATAGGTGATGCAATTGGCCTCTTGACAGAGTTCATGTCGAAAAAAGATGCCTATAAGGTAAGCCTTTAACTTAAATAGCCCTTTCTCTATTCTTCTTTGGATAGGAAAGAAAGTCAGATCTGTTATAGTGGTACTGTCTCCGTAATAGCCACGGGTATCTATAGGTTATTTGTTTACAAACGCATCTTCTCATATCGAGCAGTTTCTGCAAGCCCAGCGAGGAACCTTTTAAACAAGATTTGATTGTATAAAAGATGATACAAGCCTCATATTCGTAGATCCTTTTGTAGTCGTGTGGCTGCTTATTTAAGTTATAGCCCCTTAAGCACTCAGCCGTAAAATAGGATGAGTATGATAGTTACCACGTATAAATACACAGCTTTAATGCATTATATTCCCATTTCTGGTTTGACATTTAATTTAGGAAATAGTGATATGGAAGCACATCCGTATTAATCCGTTGAACCTGAAATCTCAATTATTCAAATCTATAAACTGAGTACTGTCTAGTTCTACTTCCATATCACTGCATGGTCTGCAAGAAATAAATGAATTAACTAAAAATGTCCAGCGCTAACAATAGTCATTAAATATTGGATATATTTGTTAAATTTACGCATAGGTTAAGGCACATTTTATAATGGTTTCCAATTAGGTCTTATAGATTGATTTTACTTAACCTTTTGTTTAATCAGATTATCCACATGGAAAGTCATCTTTATTATTTTGTTTTAGATAAACCTGGTTTGAAATTATTTTACTTCTGAAACTGTTATAGCCAGCATGATGCATATGTTGATAATGATATGAAAATATATTTTCCAGTACTATGGCAAATATAAGAACCTCGAATTTTCTCACAAAGTCCATGATAGACATCGTGACAGATGGGATGTAGGAGATTGGACAGATGATTCTGACCACATGATCCTCATCATGCAGTCCCTGACAGAGATGAGAGGAAAGGTAATGAAATATATATTTTTGTCATTTCGATTATTGCAGATGAAAAGGGTCTAAATTTGTATTAGACGCGTGCACCCGTCTCTTTTTCCATAGAATGAGTTTTCTTTTTCTGGCATACTAAAAATACTAAATCCTTTCAAATGCATAATATTCCCTAAATCAAGTGACATTATGCTCATAAAGATCGCCTACGTTAGGGTTTTAATGTTTCCATGCGCTGTAACTAATCCTATTCGTGCTTCAAGGGCTGGATAATTAGTATCATTGTAGATTACTAAAGGCTGTGTCTCAGTCTGATGTTTTGCAATCTGATAAAGCTTGTTAATTGCATTTAAAACTCGCGAAGTCTGAACATGTTTTATTTCCATATTTATAAACGACAGGCATCCTACAACATGTATTGGGTTTTATACTATTAAATACATTCTAGTCTTTTCCGTGTCACATGTCGAGCTTTAATTGAGACACCCATATTCTGCTTAATCGGTCAACTTCTATGATATATAGGTACCTGCTTAGCATTTCTTTCGATGGAAAGAGTACTTGCAAATTTTGATGATTCTATAATATATAAAATCAGCAATGCAAATGATATATTGTCTGCAATATTTAGATTAGAGAAAACCGTGCGCATAGTTGGACAGAAGAAACGTTTGTATAACAGTTTATGTAACTTAGATTTCAGCTCGTTCTCGCCGTCAGTGCCGATGAAATTACCCACGTTCAGCAATTAAAGCATTTCATTTTGTTAATGTCGAACACATTTTATTTGATGTAGTACAAGGCTCTATGTTGTGGATTCCAGGAAAAATATCGCTGACTTCGTGATTTTGGAAAGAAAAAAATAAATATTGCAATATATTTAGATGTTGACAGATCCTAAAAGACTTCTCAGTATACATCTCCTTCCTGGAATATATATATATATATATATATATATATATATATATATATATATATATATATATATATATATATATATATATATATATAGAGAGAGAGAGAGAGAGAGAGAGAGAGAGAGAGAGAGAGAGAGAGAGAGATGGTTTAACCGCAGGTCAGCACAATACTAGTTATGCAGTGCCGATTGAACGTTAAATTCTAAATATATAAAGAGAAAGAATTGCAACTAATAAAAAACGAAAAAAAGTTAGGAAAATAAGCCTTTCCAAAAAAACATAACCGTATAGTACTTCAAAATAACAGATAAAATATAAAAACGTAAATATTCTTTAAAAAGTATGTAAAATAAAGATAAAGTAAAAAGAAAATAAATACTTTAACTATAAGGTCAATTTTTTTTATAACACATTCTCTCAAAACTTCCAAGATTTTATCTGGCAGCACATCATTATGAAGTTTTTTTTAATTGAATTCACATAAAAAATCTTCTGTCTCACAGGGTGAAAGTCGATACATTCGATAAGAATGTGTTCCACTTTTAGTGGACACTGGTCGAGGTTCATCCTTTAGAAGGTATTCATGGGTCAGATAAGTGCATCCTATATGCGATCGACACAATACCACTTCAATACCACCTCATCCCTGCAATTTGTTCTATATGAGGGATGCCACTCCCCAATTGATAGTTACTGATAATCCGAATCTTGTTTGTGGAGTTTTATTTCGCCAAGTATATAGAACATGCAGATTTATATAATATTTGAAGACAGTATGTGGAATCTTCTATTTTGAAACGTGTAACTGCAGGCAAGCTTTTGCTGCTTCATTTGCCTTTTCATTACCGTCAATACGAATTTGACTGGGAAGCCAATAAAGTTTCTGTAAGATTTTGGGTATCAATGGGTTGTCAATTATACGGTTTTGTGTGGCTTTTAGTTGGGAAGAGAATCCAAAATGATAATGATATTTTTGTAAGAATTCAATGTAGTTCGAAGAGTTGAGTATGGCTGAAATTTCAACGATACAAATGGAGACTTTATTTGGCAACCCGGTCATGATGAAGTCGTGGGGTATTGTAACGGCAGCTGTAACCTTCGCTTCATTTTTCGAACCATTGGGAACGTATGGCCCCAATAGGAGGCCCAGATCTAATTGAATTTGCATTAAAACAACGAGGATAGTTTGGTAGTATACTGAAGAGCCAATTTAGTTCGTCTGAGACAAAGTGATTGTTAATTTGCCTCAGCACAAAGGCTTTCTGAATTGGAAGTTCTAAATGCTCTCAGAAAAAGTCAAAGTCATTGGTTCCGTATGGGATACAAACTTTATAGTGACATTAGATTATAAAAACTGGATCATAAAGACATAAATTATAAAGTGCTAAATTTGAAATTTGCAAGTTCATGGAATGTGTTCCGGAACTTTAGAGATGGCAAAAGTTTATTATATCAAAGAATAATATACTTTCGGGACGATAAATGTTTCAGTTCATAAGTGTCGTCAGAGCGATATATGTTAAGAATCTGTGTGCTTAAAACCTCTGTCTATATTCAGATGATTTAGATATATTTACACTTTTCTGATCTTTTCATTCATTGCTCATTCTTCTGTTTAATTTTTTTATCAGGTTGTTCCAAAAGACTTTGCCAAGAGACTCTACGATTGGTCAAAGAAAGGATGTAAGGCACTCAATGATACAGCAGGGATGGGACTTGGCAGAACAACATACGGAATACTGAGTCAGCAAACATTTAAATCAAATCCAGAAGCAGTGAGAAATTGAATCAAACTTTTGACACATTCACAACAATTCAGATGTGTGTTTGTATGGTATAAGAAACATGTAATAGTACAACCAATTCAGATGTGTGTTTATATGGTATAAGAAACATGTAATAGTACAACCAATTCAGATGTGTGTTTGTATGGTATAAGAAACATTAAATAGTACAACAAATTCAGATGTGTGTTTATATGGTATAAGAAACATGTAATAGTACAACCACTTCAGATTGACCGTACCATATATCTGTGCCACATCGAGACAACGCACTATTTCCCAGCAGCGGCGAAGTCTGCTCATACGCCATATCCTGTTTTCCCAAACTAGCTTCAACAAATAAATTACTTTGTTGATTGGGGCTTGTTTCTTTTTGGGCCCGTGGGTGGTGGTGGGGGTGGGGGGTTACCCTGAAATTGTTAGTTTCACGTTTGAAAAAGGCTGACGCTTTTTAGCTCAATCCGTATCGATCGTGCCAATCTGTGAGATATCGTATCTTCGACTTTTTATTGAAAAGGTCAGAGTACTTAGTTAATTCCAGCTAAAAGCTGAGGCGGCATCAACTAAATGGTAAAGCTTTCGTACAAGCCCATAACTTTAATATTACTTTTAGGAATTGGATTAAATTTGCTATACTTGATGTTCGGTGAGTGAGAAAATGCTTTATCATCGAAATCATTTGCCACCGTACCAACCGCCTTTGTAGGAGGAGATGTGGAGAAGGTCAAATGCCTCCCCCATTTCTACATATGTTGATAGAATTCAACGTACGTTTGGAATAATGTATGCTTTCTTCTTTGAAATATTGCATAAATAGTCTTGAACATTCTTTTTAAACCAACACCACACTTTGGTCACGTCCATGTGTCGGTCTTTACCCTCTGGGACCTAGACCCTAGGTCATAAAGTGCAGTCCGTTGTGATCCCCACCCTATAGCCATGTATGCACTTTCTTTAAAAGGTAAGGCCAAGTCATTTGTGTATCTAGCATCAGTCCCTAGCTCTCGCCCTAACCCCTTGGGATTTGCTCCTAGGTCAGAACTTGAAAACTACATATTAGGAATTTTGTTATGTAGGGTTCGTGTTGATGAAAGAGTTGAGGGGATGGTATTATATAAAGAAACTTCCTTTTCTAAATGGGGGAAAATATAAACGTAGAATATAAGTTACGAAAATTACCGTTACTTTTGTGATTCTAATACCGTTAAATTTCAAATACAGACTTCGAAGGATGTTTGGAGGAGGAGAGGCGGCATTGACGCTCCAAACGGTGGCGTAATGAGGACGTCCATTCTTGGCATCCACGAATGGTGGGATGTTGAGACGGTTGAGAAAAATGCTGCTATCATCTGCCGGACAACTCATTATGATCCAAGGTGAGAGAAATCATTAAATAATTTAAAAACTGGTACTCGAAAAGTGCGCCGTTTGTGTTAAAATGGAATAAATTTATTACCAAAGATATGATTTTTTGTATTCAAAGCATAATTCTAGTCAAGTGGTAAAAGCGATTGATTCTTCTTATGTTTTGCAAGTATGTAATTTAAAGCTGCATTTATTCCCCAAACCGATTTTTAAATAATATTATCAGTGTGTTCTTTGCAGCGCCTAACATTTGATCATAGCACCAAAACTCATCGATATCGTCCAGTTTGGCTCATTGAATTTTCTGGAAACCATTGTATTGCGTCTCAGAATAGTAATTTGTTACATACAGTGACGTGTAGGGGAGGGGGAGTATCTATAATGACAATCGCTTTCCCGAAATCATAAACATGTACTGTGTTGGGTCTACTACAGTTTTTATAAGTAGATGAAGATTTAGGTCCGTCATACATCACCTTTATGCTACCCTGGGTGCACGTACTCTCTACACTTTGTGTTTCCAACCTTCGAGTTTACTATGGGTTGGCTCTGTGCTATAGTGACACCGTCGCCAGTTTCTTGACATCGTGATACGAGTCTGTGATGAAAAATGTACTGTGAAACTCCCCCATGTAATTTAAATGCTAAAGTGTTTGCCCGACATTTTAGGTCCCCGTTCGGATTCCCCCTTTTTTCTTGACTTTGATATACTTCTTTCAAAATATCTTCTCCAGTAATAAATTTAGAGCCACAAAATCATGTCATGCTATTCTCTAAAGTTTTACCAGCTTTAAAATAGATGCTAAAGTACGAAGTGTATATAAAAAGTTATGAATATTACTGCGCTCTACAACCAAGTTCTTTATTAGAAAACAGTACGTCAGTGTATCCACTCACATTACTCCTCATGCACCTCAACACACTTTCTCGGTCTGATTATCCAATTATTTTGTATTTACTTTTGGGTATGTTGCTCATACACTGCATAACTGCACTTCCAACCGCATGGCGGTTTTTAAATCGTCTGCCTCTCAGCGAATCTTTGGTAACGGGATTCAGCCAAGTCAGGACTGTATTGAAGAGTTGGCAAAGTTTGGATGCTGTGCTGCTTCAGGAAATATGTCCTGACGGCTGATTTATGAGCCGGTGCGTTGTCTTGGAGTAGATCGGTACCTTGTGTAACGGTGCGTGAACGGGTGTTTCGGTAGTGTTCCACAACTTATGGCAGCATTTTGGATATAAAAATGTCCATTGACACTAGCAGAGTCAGGCACAGGTACTTAGACGACAGGGTATTTTGTATCGAAAAATAATGTGTATAAAACTCTTGACAGTCTGACTACGTCGAGTGATTTGTGCTCTCTGCTAGTTTTATCTGATCCAAACTTTATTACTTTCTTTTGGGTTGGGTTCAAAAACAGTAAATCCATGTTTCATCACCTGTGACAATCTCATTCAAATGTCTCTGGTTATTCCTTTCATATTTGGAGAGTAGCTGTTAGGCAATTTTAACCCGAGTCTGTTTTTGATCACCAGTCGACAAATGCGGGACCCATCTTACAAAAACCTTTTTGAGCTTGAAATCGTTCTTCAATATATTAAAAACAGATGACAATTCAAAGCCTGTGATCAAAGAAATGTCTTCCACTGTGAATCGAGCAATTGCATCAATTACTCCCTTCACAACATCCATTTCCCGTTCACCAATTGCAGACAACGGTCTTCCAGAACGTGGGTCATTTTCCATGGATTCGTGACCATCGTTAAAACGATAAAACCATCTCAGAATTGTAGGATATGACAGAGAATTACATTACATTCGTAAACTTTAGCCAAGTCGTCCTTGATACCAATCGGAGTGTACCATAAGAGCGCATGGATTTTACAGTATGCTTTTTTGCTCCGTAGCAGAATTGTTCTTTTTCACGTACATTTATAGTTCACTGTCATTTAACTATGCTATATCACACGCATAAATCTGCGGGTGTCCGGAGTGCTGCACGTGTAACTGCAGATCATTTTATACAACGTTATTTTTGTCTATCGATAGGCGTTAAATTTATTGACAGGTTCAAAGAAACAAAAATTTATAACAAAGTATTCGGAAGAGAACAGCCCAGAACCGAGTCCAGTGGCAAGGCGTAGTCAATACCCTATGCTCCCACGGGGCGGAGAGGCATAAGAAGAAGAAGAATTCAGAACTTTTCATATAGCCCTCATAGATGTATCCACATTTGCGAAACTGAGATAAATTTGTAAAACAATTCAACTCTTAAAGCAGACTATATATTTCCAAACCATTAGTTTGTAAGTTAAATGACAATGAATATCAGTCTAGATCAGTGGTTCTCAAACTATTTTTGCTTGCGGACTATTAAAGACAATGTTTCATATAGGATATGAATGAGTTCGCGGACTACAAGTGGTCCGAGGATCACAGTTTGAGAACCTTTGATTTAGATATTAAAAGCTGCTCCTATAATTTTTGTTCATGTTTTTACTGCGAACAAATGAAATATTATTTAAATCAAAAGGCATTCTAACAGGAACAGTAGGAAATGCAAGCTCTCTATGCATGTTTAAGAGTTAAATTATTTTCGACCAATGATGGTTATATAGCGCATTGTAATCGTATATTGAAAAAATCAGGAAGAAATCTTTGTATCAAATATGTTTCATAGAATGAACATTTTTAAAAGTGTGAGAAAGGAAAGGGCAAACATTTAAAAGACTGTCGCTTTTAAAGAATCAATCATCATTTTGAGCGCGTAATTTTAAAAGGCGTGTTTCCATTTTAAGAATGCCATTTGATTCATACATGAGTTTAATGCTGCAGCTTTTACTCAAACGCTACATTCTTGTTTCAGATTCAATGCTAGCACAATAACGTTCATTCATTCACAAAATCAGATAGAATATCAAGACTGCTTTATAATATATAAAGAAAAAAAATTCAATCTACTTTGATGTGAATCCTTTTGTGGTCCATATTCCCTTAAGAAAATGTTTATTCTTTTCTAAAGCCGCAACTCACAGCTATGCAGCATAAACTACTACTAGCACTAAAGTAACTTCTACTACTACTACTACAACCACTTCTAATAGTATTACTACTTGTATCGTTATTTATTTATTTATTTATTTATTTATTTATTATTATTATTATTATTGTCGTTCCTATATCCTCCTCATCATCATCTGGCAATGGGTTGACTGGTCACTTGCTGAATGTGCAATAAAGCAACCTCTGGTATATATAGATATCGCAAGCGTTAACAATATTACGACACTTCTTCAAGCCAGCAAAAGCTGTTGTGACCATTCTTACAGTTGAAATAATACGTCTTAACCTCAAGACATCAGGGCTCACAAATAATTAATAATATACCCACACGAAGACAGATTATATATTATAATCTGCAAATAATCTAAACTTTTGCACATATTAATTATGTTAATAAGAGCTCTGGTGCTAATTCTTAATTTGATAAACATAGGTATGAATTTAGAGTTTAAAAAATAGTTCACTGTCTGACTGTCAAATATTTTGCGATTTGTTTTGTACTGCACCAAAAGACTATTACAATAGATGAGATATGACAAGAATGGTTTCCTCAAAGTTCACTGTTTGTCAAGCGTCAATTTGCAATATATTAACTGCCATGTTCTTTACCGGATTGTAGCCTGGTTTCTCCTTAGGGTGAATACTTATGAAGTAAAGAAAATAATCAACTTATTTTGCATTATCACAAGTAGGTTAGTTATGTCTGACAACTGGTGCAGTATTTTACCTGTAAAGTGTGACTAGAGCTAACCTTTCGTTGCATCAACGCATTTCCAGTGTATTGCTAAAACCTAGTACTAGTTGTTTTATTCATTTTGCAAAACAATAATCCTTTGTTCTCCCTGCTGCATTGGGGTACAATGAAACAATCTGACTGGAGAAGAGTTTCAGGATTGATTTGACTAAGACAGAAACTTTTATTTGTAGCCCAAGAAATATTTCAGTATTTGTGAATCGATTCATTACTGATAATAATTAGATATATTTACAATTTATATGAATTCTTTTGAAGTAAAACTGAGAATTGTTTCACATGCTGCTTAGATTAATAAAGAATTATAAATACCATTATACTGGCAAAGTAAAAGGCGTCCTTTCTTTAGATATTTCTATTAAATACTCTTACTCAATTTAAAATGTTGATGCATATATCTTTCTTTGAAATGTGTTGTATCGTGACATATTTGCCAATATAAACACGAAACACGAGCACACAGAGCAGACAATTTGCAGTCATAGCAAAATAGACAGTCATGCGCACAGAAACTGCTGAAACGCAAATAACCATGAGCTTGTAAACGAAGTCCATAGGCAAATTTTAAAATGGTTGCCTGATATAAAATGATTCCTAGTTTACATCATGAAAGAGAAAACTTTTATTAGACAATGTTGATATTGGGGTTAATGTTTTTTCTTATTACATGGATGAATTCTGAAAGCAACAACGACCGCCACATGACTTCAATTTGGATAAAGAACTAATACAATGAATATGTAAAATGTTTTCTCGGATTGTTGAGCTGGTCAAAATTATCAGACATATTTTCCAGAAATGTTTTATTTGTCGGGTTATATATTGTCATTTTTACTTGCACATATCTATATGAACCTTTTGTCTAGGTGTCAGGCCTCAGCCGTGGCTGTGTCAGTTGCCATCAGTCTGATGTTCCAAAAGCAGAAAGAACACTTTGATGCCATAACAGGAAACTATAAAGTTAAAGAAATAATTTTTTACGCCTATCAACGTGCTTCGAGATATCTTGACCAAGAGAAAGAGGTAGTATGCATACTGTGATATTTTGTTGTTCTCCATCTGTTATTATCCAAATTTCGCACATAATGAAATTATCAGTGCGTTATTGTTAAAACTGCTAGAAGTGCATGAGTATTTCTTAGGATTCACGTATATTTAATCCTGCTTGTTCGAATCATTAGAAGGGTATCAATATTTCCGTCCATTTAATTTAAATGTTTTTCAGCTCTGCGTCTTTACTCTCTCCTGTCTTCGTTCCAAATTTTTAAATTCGAAGACTTTTTGTAGTGCGCGATACAAATAAAGGTATTAAAATTAACTGCAGTTTGTTACAAGGCACCTACAGCAACTGGCATTGTCAGCAAAGTTTATGTATTAAAGATAAAATATAACATGAACAAGTAAGCTTAAATTAGAACTCCGTTGTAAGTACATACAATAATTTGACGCAGATCATAATTATTTTCTGTCTTTGCAAAACATATTGATACACAGTAAATAAAAGTGTACTATTCTGATATCGTATGTAGTTTCCACAGATGGCTTGAACTTTATACTGATTTCATTTTCCAAACACATGACAAACCAGTATGAAAGCACAACCAGCCTCATTTTCTATTTTATAATACAGAGAAAGGAACTGTTTGAGTGCATGTCGTGTAAGGACCTTGCAAAACTAAATCTCGATGATGAAGATAAGATGGGGTACACTTTCAAATGCTTGGGTGCTGGATTCTGGGCCCTGAAGCAAAATAACTTCGGATCAGCCATTCATGAACTCCTTATGGAGGTAATTTCATTCGTTATTTGTGAAATCTGATCAGGAGAATACTGATACAGGATTTAAACGCCTGATAATTGTTTCCGAATCTGAATCGGAGGCTCTCAATTGAATATTTTATTTTATTTTTGTCGAAGAAAATTCAGCTTATATGTTCAAATCATTATCATACTCTTTTGCAAGAACTGATAAAGCATATACCTTTCATGTTATTTGTTGAATAGCAACAAAATGGAGCCCACGAGCGAAGCCAGTACGCGAGTCCGTTTTGACCGACTTTTCTTTCCAGACCCTAAAGTTTTTCATGTCGAGGATTTTTGTGTCGTTTCAGGGAGGAGATGCCGATACAAACTGTGCTGTCGCTGGTGCACTCTTGGGTTGTAAACTTCGCAAACGTGATGCCTTCCCGCGAACTTGGTTATCAGATTTAGCTCACCAACAGTGGCTTTTGGAACAGATTAAAGGGTAATTTATTTTTAAAAGGTTCATTTTTCGGTAAAATCATTCTTTGTTTGCTGGCATTAGCGTTGTACACAGGGAATTCTAATAATATATTAGTGCTGTCAGGAAGTACGTAAATATCAACGTTTATCTGGATATTTAATTAAATATTACTATCTTTTTCTAGATGTACAGAAGGATTTGTTTAATTATGGGCCAATAGTGATACTTATTATAAAGATTGTTACATTTAAATAATATAAGAACTTTGTGAGTTGAATACTATATCCACGAATAACACCACAGGACTTGAGCAGCATAAAAATGAATGCAACAAAATTGTTGAAAAATCATTCCAGTTCATAGTGTTTTACTTGGAATACAAATGAAATTAACTTACGAACTTTATAGGCCTATTACGTATCTTTCATATGTTACAAACAAAGCGATCTGAAAGACCAAACTTCAGTTTGATCAGTATTTTTACCTGTGGGGACTTCCTTACACTGCATTGGAGATATTAAAGTCGATGTCTTTGTTGAAATTCACTACCAGAATATCGGTGACATGTAGGCATATCATGCTCTCAAAAGCGATCATTAGAAGTTATAAGGGCCGAGTGGTACATAGGTAGATTTGAGGCAAACTTAAAGGCAAAACTAGCATGAATGGGAAATAACTATTTATCTCTATTTGTGAAATTACTCCAATTGTTCCTGATGCTTTTATTTATTTTCACTAAGCAAATGTCTTTCTTAAAATTTGTGTTTGAAGATAAGTGCAGGTTCTGCTTTTAGTTTGTCCTTCTTGCTATTTTACATGAGTACTTTTCTTTTATACTTAGGTACCTCGTCGTTCATAGTGCAATGTATAGTGAGGCTCTAAAACATAAAGGAAGCAGGCATAATGTGGGATCTGGATACTGAAAGTGTACCATCTGCCTATGGCTTGTTTTAAATCATGTATGTGTGAATAATATATGTTCACATTTATTTTTGTTCCACTTCAAAATGAGTAGATATCTGTTCTTGCAAAGACCATCTCATTTCTACATCATTTCATAGATTTGAGAGATCTTAGCTATACTATTAAACAAAGAGTTTTCTTTCTCTGGGAATAATAGTCCCGTCTATATTTCCAAATAAGGTTATCGATATGCACTTCATTTGCAGCAAAAGATGTGCACTCGAAATATTTGTTTCTATCCATTTGTAATTTTGTTCATGCTCTTTATTCATATTTCGTCATATAGGAATAGTTTTGAAAATAGTTACTTATTTTGAATTAAAATTATATATTAATAACGCTTTTTTCTCTCTCACATCAGTAATGCCGGCTGTTGGAAAAAGCTTTTGAGTTTTTCAATCTTATTAGGGACTGTAAATCTAAATTATTACCAATTTAGAGCGCATAGCTATTTAATATTTTGTTCTTGTACTCCATTGTTGCTTACACCTATATCATACATCATCCTTTTTACAGACGGGGACATATGTATAATTGCAACTATCATATTTACGAGTTTGTTCATTGTATCTATATCACAAAGCCTGTCTCATGTGACTAAAGATAACATTTAAGTTAATGTAAAAATTGATGAACGGTTCCTGTTATTAACTGCGGTAGAGTTGCCTTTTGCAGGGACAATATTTATGATATTTTACACATAAGACGTGACATTAGACAAATTAGAAAAGAACTATAAAAAAAAATGTATAAATGTTATACAGTCCTCTAAGAGTTATATTCGGTTTCTGAATACGGCTTATGGCATGAATCATTTTGAAAACTCGACTAAACTATCTTACTTACAATCATTTTGATTTATGTTTTGCATATTTCAAGGACATTGACCATGCTCAACATTTATAAAAAGGGAAAAGGTGCACTAATAGCTCATAGAAGGAATTTAATTGTCTAAAAGATCAGTATTAATTGCAGCTCTGAAATTTCCGGCTTCAAAGACCTCGGAGTGATATAGATGCTTGACGAATGCATTGTATGCATTAAATTGCAGACTTAACACATGTTTTCAGTCCTATGCTTGCATTGCTAATCCATACACCTAAAAAAACCCAGCAAATATTTATATAATATTTTAATTTCGACAGACAATAGATGTCCACGCAGTGTGTGGTGTTGTAAAGAAATATCAATAGAAACCAACATGCAAAGGTTATCTGTTAGCAAAGCTGCATTTTCTTCACAAAAACAAGAAGTGTGAAATACCTTGCTCTTCACTGATTCAATCGATTAAAATATTTATTTCAATTATTTAACCTGGTGTTTAGTAATTTGTTGCATTATGATTAAAAGGAAGAAGATATTTTATCGTATTTTGTTTTTCTCTGCACAAAGGCTAAGCTTTATTACACATGGATGCTATAATTACTTGTACTTATTATAGAGTTGCTGGAACAGTCATTCCAGTCAGAATTCTTTTTATGTTTCACCCATGTAAAATAAAACAAATATAGAGTTAAATGTGGTATTTATCACTCTCAACTGGGAGAGCTATGCTACGAGTGAGTGATCATGTTTTACTATAATGCAAGTTCCTTGTTTGGTGCCGCTCGCTTCCAGATTTCACTTTTAATTATCAGTCATATTAAATCTAATCAATACTTTTCAGTTTCTGCTAATTATCCCCATATATCTAGACAAGTTTTAACATTTTAAATATCTGTCAATAAGTCTATATTTCTATATTTCTATAAGTCTATATTTCCGCCATATCAGTGCCGATTCAGCATTCAAAGTGACATTAGTTGAAAATGTTGGTACCAAAAGAAGGACATTCCATACCGCATTATTCAGTTTCTGACAAAAATATTAATTTTGAATTAATATTTTGTGCTGTATTTGTTCAAATTCTATAATATGATGCAGGTTTATGTTGGTATATATTATAGTTTTAAACATGTGACTTACAGAACAAATTTAATTATCTATGTAATCTGTATTCTGTATTTTCTGCTTTCTCCCTTTCTGTATGTTACCTTAGATACATTTGGAGGAAGGAGGGGCGATAATGAAGTCCCTTTACTTTCTTCCTCTCTCTCTCTCTCTCTCTTTGTTTCTCTCTCTCTCTCTCTCTCTCTCTCTCTCTCTCTCTCTCTCTCTCTCTCTCTCTCTCTCACACACACACACTTAAATAAGAAGATAACCAACTTATGGAAGATAAACTTATTTTCTCTCTTTCTCTTCATCTTTTCTGTTTTCTTCTTATTTCTCCTCCGCATCTTCCTTCTGTGAATCGTTTGTTTCTTATTCTTTTTCTCCTCTATTCCTTTTTGATTTTATTTTATTTAACTTGGCGAATATAGCAAGATATATGAAAATTTACCACAGAAGGGGAACATTAGGTTCAGCTTATAAGAAAGTCACCCTTTATATTATATTATATATACACTCTATATGATTTTGCGTTTGGTCAATAACATTTTATGGAAGGGTACTGTCTCTGTGTAGTACATTAATACGTATTAATATTTGTATCATATATATGCTTGTACACTTTGCATTTTCTATAATTAGGCAGTTAGTCTACCTCTAATTACAATTTATTTATTTTTCTTTCTACACTCTTTCTTCAATCTTTGTGTCATGTTTCTTTTGCACATTTTTGTTTCAATGACATTCTTCTACTTGTATCTTGTCGTTGCTCTACTCTGCTATGACACACCTAAATCTTGGTCTGGATCACCAACAGCTTAAATAGCAAGAATTCTTGATATTGTACAATATACAACATTATTGTTAGAGGTTATCAGTATGCATCGTTTATTTACAAATCAGCTACATAACATTTTCTGTATGGTTTCTGCACACAAATAATACTATGAGTAGTATGTATTTTTTTAAGTTTATGTCTGAGTGAATAAATCTAGCTACATTGAATTGTCAAGGGTTGTGGGAATCTCAGGAAAAGTAGAGACGTATTTAATATTCTTAAGAATAAAAATAAAATATTCAATATACTTTTTTTCCAGACACACTTCATTGAAAAAATGGGGAAAAATCATACGGACTACTTATATATAAGAATGTTTTTATTTTAGTTTATACTATTTTAATTCAAAGGTGTAGCTATATTAATGAATAGTAATTTCCAGTTTATCTTCCATGGCATAAAAGAAAGATAATACAGGCAATACACTTAGCATGGACATGACCATTGGAAACCACCGATTTATAGTTATTAATATTTATGGAGCAAATAGAGACAGTTCAGGTTTCTTGAGATAAAAAAATATATATGGCGTTTAAAAATGATTATGTTATAATTGGGTGAGATTTCAATCTTGTGACGGATCAAGATATAAATACTTTCAATTATAATTATGTAAATAATTTAAGAGTAAGAGAAACTGTCTTAGACATATTTCTAGAACATAATTTTGTAGATGTCTGGAGGGAACTTAATATAGGGATCAGTAGGTGTACTTGGCCGAAAGGTAATCCTAATCCCTCAAAAGTAACCATTTTTTTGAGAGAATTTATTTACAATTATCGAAAATGTAAATGTTGAACCAGGATACAGAACTGACCATTCTTTTGTAAAACTGAAGATAGTTTTGCAAAAGGAAATGAAAAGAAAAACGTTTTATAAGTTTAACAATTCATTATTAAAAAACCCAGAAAATGTCAGAAGAGTACAAGATTCTCGCTTAAAAGTTAAACTTCAATATGTATATGCCGAACAATTAGATAATTTTGTAAATACATGTTTATCTGATTTTAAATGTACATACATTACCAACTTTTCTTTGAAATGCTTCTATTAGAAATTTGAGGAACAACAATTAATGTGTCTTTTAAGAAAACAAATCAAGATCGATAGGAAAATCAACTATTTGCAGAGATAAAAAGCGTAGAAGAAAAACAGAATAAAAGAAGTACCAAAACGGGAGGATAAAAATAAAACAATAGAATATAGTATGAACAGCCATTATAGTAAAGTGAGACATTACTTGAAAATCATCAATATACGTTTTTTCAATCCTGCAAGTTAAAAACATCATTGTAATATTGAGAGCTAAAATAATTATCACAGAATAGTTAACCATTATATTTTAAACATGTACAAAGGTGTACGATGACTACGATGGCCGATAGCGGCCGACAGATTACAATACAAAGAAACTATAAATTGTACATGTACACATTATCGGCTATCGTAAAGGTGAACGACTACAGAAAAGTTAACTATTAAAGTAACTGTCAATTTATAGCGCACTGTGAAATACATAAAGCTTTTGGAAAATAGAGCTTGAAGATGACAATAGCTCTTTCTATATTTTTCAGTTTTCTCAGGAAACAATTTGATAAAACTGTTCTCCATTACTGTTCCCTCAGGAAATATATGTTTTTGCAAGATTAAGTTTGATAACTTCATGGTTAATACTTTTACATGCGGTTTTCTTATACATAGTTTCTTCATGAAACAGTTTATTATAGTGTTTTCTAGTACAGTTATATTTTTGAAGAATTGTGCGCTATGACTGCATGTTGGCTGCTTTTATTTTTCTCCAGAAAGAATTGATATACTGTTTTCTCTTACTGTTTATCCGGGAAATATAGATTTTTCTAGAAGTGAGTTTAATGATTGCATACTTACTGCCTTCAAATAAAATTTTCACAAGAGTTTCTTCTCTAAATATATGCAGTTTTTAATCACCATTCCCTCCTGAAATCGATACTATTTCATTTCTGAATTTAAATTGGTTTATACTGTATGGTTTTCGCTGTGTTCCCCGATCGAATAGTTTCGAAAATGTTCTTTATTGCTATTCCATCAGAAAATAGAGAAAATGTTTCTCGAGCTGGTTAGATAACTGAACGGTTACTGCTTTTTCATAGGGTTTCTTTTTTACTTGGTTCCCTCAGGGGACAATTTGAGATACTGTCCGTTATTATTATATTTCTTCAGGAAATACAGAAAGTGTTTCCACAGTTGGTTTGATGAATGCTCGTTTGCAACTTTTGATTACTCTTCATACGGAATTCCCAAGAATCTGTATTACTATTCCCTCGGGAAATATAGAAAGTTTTATTCATAGTTGGGTTAGATGACTGCAATGTTACTGTTTTATATACATTTTTCACCAAGTTTCCTCGGGAACAGTTTCATAATTTACTTCCATTACTTTTCCATCGGGATATAAAGAAAAGCTTTTCAAAGTTGAGTTTGATTGATGTCAAGTTTTATTACGTTATATGAATTTTCACTGAGTTCCCTTGGGGAACAATTTGTGAAACTGTTCTTCACTACTATTCCTTTAGGAAGTAGAAAAAATTGTTCAGAGGTTAGATTAGATGACCGCAGTACTTGTCTAGTACGTGTAAATGAATATATATGGTTATATGTTGAAGATCACAATAATTTCTATGTTATGCCCCAAGGTTCGTGCAGATAGGGAAAGACCTGGGGCATATCCCCATCCCCAGGCAAATCAAGGTTATAAAAGGATGACACAATCTGCACCCATAGGACTGTTAATGGCAGAAGTTTAATATTTGTAGCTTTAAATATGGTGTGGGGTGAGTGCACGCACATCACATAATGTATGTAAGCACAGGCGGACGTACTGTATCTACGCGCTTCTTTGACAGTGGGGTAATAAGAAAATTAACCATTCATGCAAGAATTGTTTGGAAACAAGAATCGCATTTTATTTGGTTTCGTATTTCGACATTACAAAAATGGACATCAATTTAATACATTTTTATTGCAAATTGACCTCTTTAAATCTTGGAAGTGTGTTTAAGATCACATTTAAAGCCCAGAAACCTGACAGGAAGCATCCCCTTTATCGGGAATATGGGAAAGCAGTTTGAATTTATAAAGTTCACGACATACAATCAACAATTTTACAGGATGCTAGTGTTACTGATGTATGTTTTGAACATATACATCGAAGATAATATAACACAATATCTTTTTCAATGCGAAGATTTGTAATCAGCCATGCTGTTTCAACAGTTCCTAAGAAAAGTAAAATCAATATAAGCAATGTTGCCAAGTTTATTATCTTTAGCACGTGCTACTGTGTTACTATTGCTAAAGTAGTCGAAGTTGGAATCATCAAATTATGTATACCATCTTTTATTTTCAATCAAATCATTTCTCTACCTTCGAAGATTTAGAAGCTTACTTTCAACATTGTAATTAGTATCTGGTAAATTTCAGCTCCAGATTTCTGAAGACACTTGATAAACAGTTACACATATATAACGAGACCATGAAATAAGCATTATAATTTAATATGGAAGTAATTGCAGATATAAAATTTTGCCTATGAGAAATTTGTCGGATGCACATGCAGTGAATGGGATCAACATAACGTTTTAGGCGCGATCAATATATTTTAAGTATAATAACTTAAGGTGAAACTTAACCCCTTATTAAAGAAGAGTATAGTGAACAATAAATTATCAACATAATTTCTTTCTTGCCTATTTGAGAGAAAATATTTTACGGGATAAGGGCTTTCTCTGAAACTAGAAACGTATATAACCAGACCTAATTATTTTTGTACGCCAAATCAAGGAAATTAGCCGGGGATGGGGAGTGTGGAGCTCACGTAAAAATTATTTATATGCCAGGACTCACATCGTCTGTCGAGATTTTTGTCACGGTTTTGGAATTTGACCTCTAATTTATTTTCTCTTTTCTACTTAATCATGTAACAAGTTTGTATTATTCTTAAACGAATGTCCTGCAGCCTCCCCATCCTTCCACCAATCTTATAAACAAACCAATTTTCCTCTGCACATTTTACCTGAAAGCAAGACACTTATATGATTGTACTTTGTAATGAGAGTAGTGTTGCCCAATCTTCATGGATGTGATGTGCCACATCTCTCAATGAAACAATCTCATTCGTAATTTTCTGCTGGTTTAATGTCTTTTTGTAGGTGATATAAAAAACACATATCCAGCGCCTGAACCCTACCGAATGCATTTCGTGAAGCTGTAAATTTATGTCTCGACTTTTCAAATAGACTTGATGAACACATATAGTGTGAAAAAGGTAGAATATCGCTGAACTTATTTTATATTTATTAGTTTCCAATGTGGTAAAGTTAGTTATACCTATCCATCCTCTTTCTTCGTATATTCGCATACATAGGTAATAATCACTGTATATGAAAATCCCGATGTTTTCATATTTATTTTTTACAACTCAGTTGGATATAAAAGTTTTTCTTATGACATATATTTAGTTGTTCCTCCCTCAAAATGGTGGCTAACAGCTTCATGGTTTAGGGATTCACTATCAGACATGCCATAGTATTTATTTCGTGTCTCAATTTTGAATGTCTCTCTTAACAATAATATTTAGGCAGCATGGAAGCCTCCAATTATATTACTTTTTGTTTATTCATTAATCTAGCCATGCATTCTTCCATTAATTCATCTATCGTACCTCACTTTGATTCACCTCACTTCAAATCACCCCATATAATCTCATCTGTTATATGTTATCTGTTGGAAAATCTTGCAATCAGATAAATTGGTTTACATGGTTATGTTGGATCGATTCATAATAGATTGTAATTATATTGTAATATAATGTTAAATTCATTTAGGAGGGTATTATAATTGACTCTTAGAAATTCAGCACTGATGACTTTAAAACCCAAATTACAACGCACTAGAATAGAAATTAAGACAATCTTGATACAAGTGTACATGCTCGTACACAGATAGTGTATCATTTGATAATCTTAAATTCGTCTTCGGGAGAAAAAAATGTACACTGTTACGAGAATCGGACATGTTAATTTCACTTTAGATTTAAAGTATCCTTTCCTAATTACCATCCTTAGTCTAATCTCTACGAAATTTGTAACTCAACTTTCAAGTCCTTCCAAGGAAGAAGTTTAGGAACAACTGAGCCATTCTCCGTCCCTAATATTCACTTTGTAAAAACAAAATGTATCCCTGGCGTTGCAGCAATGAAACAGTTATCAAGTCAAAAAGAGCTCCAAAAGGACCTTGATTGCCACGACCTAGTAAACATAAACTAATTTGAAAAACATGCATTGAGCAGGTGAACAATATCACATATTATGAGTTTCACATATTTCAATATATTTTCAAGATAACAGCAATATAATTTTGCTTGAGCTTGGTGAGATAGACATAAAAGACAGGAGATATTTTTGTGTATATATTTAAAGGAAATGCTATGTCTCGTCCGAATACCTCTTGTATCTCCCTAATTAGGGATTTTAGCATAAATTATTATTGGTAACAATAATCGCAGTTTGGGTCACATACACGTTTAGATATTATTATAAATATTCACACATGAACATTTTCATGTATTATAGTGATTTTCTTGCCGATGACCTATTCTAAACATGGATTTAAGGACAGATTTAACCACCATATTTAAATCACATTTTTAATTAAAACGTCGCCATTTTCAGGACATCCCGCAATAGAGGTTACTCTTACAAGAACCATTCTAATACATATAAAGGGTAACAATCTCTACATTCACTCCATTCTTCCGAATTCTTCTATATTTCTTTAGAATTATATAAGCTAACTAGTCAAATGCGATTTGAAACAAAAATTTACTTATCAAATGATACTAACTAGATGCACATACAGTATACACTTTCATGCTGAAAAATATATTTGTTTCCATATTAAAAACTGAAAAATAAAAATAGAATGAACACTTTTCACTTTAACAAGGTCCTAAAGCGCTTCCAACAAAAATAAATTCAAAATGAACATTTGAAATATCAGAAACTTTAAAAGAATTTTCCTGAGATTTAAAGTCCATAGTTTTCCGCAGAAAATATGAACTTCTTATAAGTGACATTTATTAGCCGTATCAAAATTAGCCACTAGTTCCTAAAAGAGAATATAGTTCTTAAAACGTTCGGGTTATTTATCTTATCCTTGTCGGTCTCTGGGACCCCCGTCGTCTCGGATTTTGTCTCATTTGAATCCGGTGACTCCACCATCTCATCACCTATGTGTTCCTGGCTATTGCTCGTCTCATGATGCTCTTGTGGGTCAGGCCCAGTGTCGTAATATTGTTTCAAATGAGCCGAATTATGTTTATAACAGACACCACTTCGAGACTTAAATATCACTTCAGCGCACCATTTACTGATTACATCACGGGGTTCACACTTATAAGTAAAGGGCAGTTTAATCTGCATTTTCTGCTAAAATAGAACTTTGTCCACAACCGAAGTGTCACTTTCCGTGCATGTCTATGATTGTCACTATTTTTTTTTCCTTTAACCGTGTTTTCTAAATATTTCTCTCATTTGTTCGTCACATGAAATCACCTTTCCACAAAGGTGTGATAATTCTATTTGGAGTTTGCGACCAAAGACCAATTCTTCAGGACACATTCATGTTGTTAAATGTGGGAGTTTTCTATATGCTATTAGAGACTTTTATATTTCTTTTTCTACAAACTAATCTGTCCACGTGAGCTGGTCTGATTGCTGTTAATACTATTCTGTTTTGTCTTTCCACCTCTCTATTTGCTTGTGGCCATAAAGGTGCTGGTTTCTGATGAAGTACCCCATTGTTCTTGTGAAGTTTATTAAATTCTTCCAAATGAATTGTGGTCCATTGTCACTTCGAATTGATAGGGGCACTCCAGATCTAATAAACATCTACTCTAACTTACTACGATATTTCCTGTAGTTGTACTTTTAAGGATGGCGACCTCGATGTGTCGACTATAATAATCTACTACCGGTAGTATACTTTTTCCAGACGAAGATGAACATACGGGATTTATCGCGAGATATTTCCATGCAGCATCAGGCAGGGGCTTTCTTGTCATTGGTTCTGGCACCGAAGGTAAACTCACAACTTGGCACGTATGGCAAATCTTGCTTAACTGTTTTGCCTCTTTGTCCATTTTGGAACACCATACCTTGTCATCAGTCTCTTTATTGCGATATTTTACGCCCTTCATGGCAATGCACAATGTTCTCTTCCTCGAGCACTCTGGAACAATAATTCTCGTTCGTCATAGTACTAACTTTCCAAGACTGCATTAACTTCATTGCTTGACATGTGACATCACACTCGGACCAATCACCCGTCTTGATGCTGCACATTATCATTCTGATTGATTGATTGATTGATTGTGGCTTTACGGCGCACCAGCACTGTGAAGCTATATAGCACCATAGAAAAGGTTTTATGATGAATAATCCTTATCATTCTCAATTCTGCATAATTTACAGATTCTTGATACAGTTTTTATATAGTGGTGGCCCTGAGAACCGCAGTTAGTGCCACGAAGCGAATGTATTATTTATTTTTTTTGCTACATTTTTTCACTGATTTCGCCTTCTCCACAGACAATCTGGAAATCATGTCTGCGACATTTTAAGGTCCAGGTGTATATTTAACTTTGAAAAAAGTATATGGTTGGACACGCAACATCCATCTTTCGATGCTAGCTGACGAATTTGTTTTGGTCATCTACAAATTCAATTTCACAAAGGTAAGATGAAATGTATTACAAGCCCAAATCAGAATGATTGTTTCCTTTCCTTCTGAGAATAATGGTGTTCCACATCAGTGAGACTCCAACATGCGTACGCAATTACATGAAGCTCTCTTTGCTGTGATTGCGCTAGTACTGCTAACAGACATACCGGAATAGCATCGGCAATCACTCGAATTATATAATTTTTGTCAAAGTATCTGAGAGTTTCTGCATTGGTAAGTCTTTATTTCAGCGTATAAATGCTTTCGTTGGCTCTTCTTCCCAGATGAATAGGTCATTCGTACGTGTCAATTTGTGGAGGGGATCGCTACACGAAGCTAAGTTTGGTATACGTTTGCCATTGAAATTGACCAATCCCAAGAAGTCACTAATTTCCAAGGCTGTTTCTGGTCTTCTAGCCTCGAGTACAGCTTTGACTTTGGCTGTAGAAGGGTCAGCTCTCTTTTCCGACAACAAATATTCCAAAAACTCAAAATCCCATTTCTGTAGAAGAAATGTTTCTTTGTTGATTGTCAACCCTCTTTCTCCCAGTCCCTCAATTGTACCCAGTATTTTCTCATCATGCTTTGGTAAGTCATATCCATGTAATTTGCTGTTATCGCGCATGTCTCGAGCACAGTAGCATCCATGCAGTACTTGTGCTAGTACATTTCTGGAGTAGAGTTTATCCCGTACATAAGTCTCTTGTACCTGTACAATCCTTTATGGGTGACAAACGTCGCATGTTTAATGACCTTCAAACACTAAATTCACCGTCAAACAGCCATATATTTTTCTTCATTGATAAATACACCAATCAAATGGAAGGTTCTTATAGACATACAATGGTTGGTTTCTTATTTATAAGTTTCTTTCTAAGTGACGTGTATAAAGATCCACACAGGTATGATAAACCACTGTTTTCGAATGTTTACGTCAACGGGAGGAATAGGGCTGCAAACTGTATGTAAACAGGATTTTTCTCCTGTTACATTACATAAGTTTTATTAACTGATTTACGCACTAAATACTTATACGAATATACACAAGACAATAATAACATGTCTTATACCTGCAACATTTTCCCTACACATGACGTAAATGTCTAAAAGGGCATGAGCACTGCAAAGCTGGTTTTTTTTATCAGTGCCGACAACCTATCTACCCTTTTCCTCAGAGAATATCATGCTTTTGCTGACACAAATATTTACGTTTTCACAGAACCCGTATATGTCAATAAACATGTGAAGACCTTTGCATGCAATTGCTTTTTTATCATGTAAGACCTCCCCCACATTAAAAAACCCCAGACAGTATCCAGACAGTATCCAGGGAATATTTATCGGACAGTCTGCTTGTTAGTGGTACCTCCTCTTCATCTATCGCCATTTTACTCTTCATCTTCTCCTTTCCTTGTTCTTCCAGTGTATATACAAATTAGTTCGGTTATTGATGATTCCTATAATTTGTTTAACATGTCGCTTCAATTATCTCTTATTCAAGCTTATTGGTCATTCAAATAAGGTGTTATGTTGTATCGTCTCACTCTTATAGAAGCTTGAATTACATTTAGTGACTATCATTAAAGTGTATGCAGTTTCTTAAAATGCTTGTATTTCAGGAAGATGCATGGATTATCTTTACTGCTCTTTCTTTCAGCAGTGTTTATTTTCTAACATGTAGCATTAGTTAAGTTCTGATAACCTCAAACTTTGCTTAGTTTTTTTTATATATTTTAAATTCATATATCGGTTCGTCCATTCTTTGTGTCACAATTAACAAACATGACATCCCCTCCTTTTATTATTCCAGAAAGTTGTATTATACATAATAAAATCAGTTCGGATTATGTATTATTCTCTAACTTGTCCGAATAGTGTCTTACGACACCTATTGCAGGTAATTGCATGTGTCAAATGACTTGGATCGACCGCATCTGTATGCTATGTTTTCCTCAAAAAGGTGCCTTTCTCTCCCAGAAGGTCTCTCTCTCTCTCTCTCTCTCTCTCTCTCTCTCTCTCTCTCTCTCTCTCTCTCTCTCTCTCTCTCTCTCTATATATATATATATATATATATATATATATATATATATATATATATATATATATATATATATAGATGAGAGGCGTTAATGCAAGTAGTTTACTCATTTGTTTTTGACGTAGTGAGAAAAGGAAGAAACAATCGTCACAACCTTCCACAGTACATGCATTTATTGTAGGTATAAATGAACTAGTACGTCTTGTACGCCGTATTTTAAACATACTGAACATAGTCCCTTTGTTATATAATCCCTTTGTTATTTCCTGATATTAAATATGCTTAGCAATCGTGTGAAGCGTGTTTGAGTATCCGTAATTTTAACATACAGGCTTCACTGGGCTAGACTCCCGCATCCGGTAGGTGAAATCATTTGATTTACTCGGACCTAACCCTTTATTTTGCCTTAAAATACTCATATTATGTCATCATGGAATTTCTCAAAAGTAATCTTGCAAAATCTTACAAAGAAATTTCAAAATGCTTTTAGGAATAGACTGTGAGTTCAAAAACAAAAATGACAGATTAGAAGGATATTTTTCAATGCCAAAGTCGAGGGCCTAAACAGTTAAAAACTGAGTCAATCAATGAGTCAGATAGCGGTCTTTTATTGGTTGAATGCCAGTGATGACGTCGTACTAATATTATGGATGGGTATTAACTATGTATCTCTGTCAGTTTCTACCTCCGTTCATCTATGAAACATTTCTGTGAATAAGTGTTTTCGCCAGTAACAAAGCTTTTTCAGGACGAGACTACCGTCAACTTCTTAACTTTCGTGCTGATATTAGCTAACATTTTTGCAGAAAAATAAACCCTGTAACTACGCCCAATACCCACGAATTTTTCAGAAATTAATACCAAGAACCCATCATTTCCCCTCACTTGTGTCCTCATAGCTATATTATTTGATCATTATTTATCTATTGGGGTTCTCTACGGAACTCTTTACTTTATTAGATCTCTCCTTGGTTTTAGAATAGTAACTTAATTAGTTTGCTATATCCAATATAATTCTTGTTAGTAATAGTTATTTAAAACTAAACAATTCACAATTTGTAAACATTGAGAAGAAATGTTGGCTTGAGCATTATAATATTTTTCAGATAAATCTCTAATCAACTTAAAGAACAGCACTCATTCGAAATCACCCTCAAACACAAAACATCACATGACATTCAAGCGAGTAAAGCGGCGGCTCGTGCTTTTATTGTTAAGATAATGTTCTCACGTGCAATCTTGTCACGAGAAAATGATAGGCATTGAGAGTGGCTGCATACTTTATTTTCATGCGAAAATGTCCAACATGCAAAATAGTTATAATGATTAGGGACTTAAGCCTAGACAGTATTAAGATGGTACCTTTCAGACAAATTTGCGATAGACGTTCTAAACAACTTCCTGACTGGCACTTTTCCCTCCTAGTACAATTTGTAAAAATAGCGCCTAAAAACATATACTAGAACGTCTTTGAACTGACTTTAGAGCACTGTTCGCTGATTAACAAGGAGTTCTTTTTTCAGAAACTAGATTTAAAATATTACAAACCATTTCTAACACTCTATTGCCAAACAACGCTTGTCGTTTCTCCGAGTATAGAGTATACATTAGGTGAAATATTGGACTCCGATTATATAGTATACATTAGGTGAAATATTGGACTCCGAGTATAGAGAATACATCAGGTGAAATATTGGAGTATATAACTTTTTGCATTACAAAGAATAAAAACAATCTAAAAACATGTATTTCTTATTTAAAGAGTAGTTGTTGAAATGTTTTGTGTTTTTCTTGCAAATTTAATCACCCTGAATCCCAAATTTAATCACCCATAAATCACATAAATTAAGGCAACTTATGATTTACTTTCCATATATCAATTTACATAACACTGACTGATTATTATATATTTACCGTCTGATAATTTAACCAACTGTTGTCTTTTGATTTTATACGACTGACAGTGATCACCGCAAGTATTTACTGAATACAATTATATTGGATGAGAAATGAAATCATTTTAAATATCCAGAAGAATCATACATAGCAATATGTACATGTTTCCTGTCCCTATATAAAATAGTAAACATACTTTTTAAAATATAGATTGTCCTTAAAGTCTTATTTCATTACAAAGCAATTTCATATTTTTTAAGAATGCAATTAAATAACAGTTTCTTTTAAAGCTTATGAAGTTTATTTTTAACACAATTCCATTCCTCCTGTTGTTTCTTCAAAACTTCTAAATACCCAGAAGTAACAAAGAAAATAAATCAACAAATAGGATTAATGTTCAGCTTGAACTTCCTTCGTCAGTACTTGCAAACGTTTACACTTCTTGGATAAACTACTCAAGTCAGCTTGACGATGACGGGTACCTTCCCTATCTCCAGGGATATATATCTATAAAGACAGGGATGCATTTCTATATACCTCAGCATGAAAGGATATATATATATATATATATATATATATATATATATATATATATATATATATATATATATATATATATTGTTACAACTAGGGGCAATGTAACAAAAGAAAAGACTCAAACAAGCTTTCAAGATTTAAAATACAAATATTTAATTTCCTGAAATATTAAAATATTTCAACAAACAATCAAAGTGAAAGAATTAAAAATAACTTATAGTATAGAATATCTTTAAAAGTCCTAAATTGTTCTAAAGTTCACTGATCCGGAAGTTAATCCAAATTATTCCGAATGAAACCTCCAATGTGCTGGAGTGCCAATAAGAATCAGTCCAAATATTATTAATTCAAAGCAATCCTTGTGAATATGGAATATCACACAGGTTCTAGAAATGTTTCCTGTAATTCCAACGGAGCTGAATAAAGTTTAAGAAGCAGTACTAAATCCAAAATGTACTGTATAATAATATATCTCTGAAGCAGAATATCACACAAAATGAACCAATCTCGTTTATGACCTCTCTGGCTGAACGAAGTATGGCCATAGTACTTGAGTTAGAAGAAATTGTAACTATTCAAAATGCAAAGTTAACTATTATACAAACGAAGTTTAACAGCCTTTATTTGCCTATTATATAGCTAGGCGTCAGATGTAGATCAACCTTTCTTAGCATAATGATTGACATGAATTGTAAATTGTTTCTTATTATAACACGGCTTTGGATAACAAATTTCTGCTCATTTATAGTGTTCAATAGAAGACATTTCTGTTTTCATATTGTCACATTGTTTTAATTAATAACACATAGTGACTATTTCATACAAATAAATAGCAAGAAGGAGCACCGATTAATTTCACATGTCATTTAAGTTTCTATTTCCATTATTTTGTTTGAAAGTTCAGGTTGTCCAAGAGGACTAATTTTATATCTCTCCGCTTCTGTCTATATGTATGTCTGTATGTATGTATGTATATATGTATGTCTGTATGGATGGATGGATGAATAAAAGACAGAAAGGATTGAAATGGGTCTACAACTTGGAGATTTTGTGAGTGTCTTACAAAATGTGCATTGTCCTTTGACATGAATTCAGTCAGAAGACCTATTGCATCACCAATGCATTGTCCATATAATGTGGCATATATCTGTTTGTGTAGATCTCCTATTTCTGAGGCATGAAGAGACGTTTTTGTCTCATTGCTTCAGCTTCCAGTTCTGTGGCGATAGCACCGTCTTTCGGTACAGCAATATGTATCGGTTTCACATCTTCTTTTCCTGTCGACCCGAATTTGGAATCAGGCCACAATTAATACTTCCGGTTCAGTACCCACGAATGTAGTCCGAGTCTATTTTTAGATCATTTTTTCCTCGCTCATTTTGGTGGTGAAATGCATTAGATTTAGTCATTCTTAGTATTGATTTAAAAGACATTGGTTATTGTTTAGAATATGAGCATTATAGTGTGGTTATCTATGTGTATTTTGGCGACAGTGCACAGTGAGTAATGAGGCATTGGTGCTGATCCGGAAGTGAAATCTGTGACCCATTCCACGTTGCTATGT
The DNA here is from genome assembly GCA_029931535.1 of Margaritifera margaritifera. Lineage (NCBI taxonomy): Eukaryota > Metazoa > Mollusca > Bivalvia > Unionida > Margaritiferidae > Margaritifera > Margaritifera margaritifera. The sequence goes on from JAQPZY010001611.1 coordinate 516,656, forward strand.
TCACAGTCCAGCCTCTCAGAAGAATGCCGGTTAACTTATGACAAGAACTTCACCGTGAGTTCATCTTTGAAGATGCTTTACAGCAACATATGATTTATTAGGATTTGGACACAGTGGAAAGCTCAGTACTGACAAACAAATGTAGAGACTATATAGGAAAATTAATTGTGGTCTAAGGCCATTTGTGATCTTGTTCTTCCAGTGTTGCAACGTTGCCACGATCCTTTACATTAGACTCTGACTTGGCATTGTCATTCTGTGTTGGTTGCCTAGCATCCGCGGTAGTTTTTGCGTCATTACTTTTCCGTTTAATTTTATCATTGTTCATTTTTGTTCTGCTAATGTAATTCATTTCTCTGTCTAATTCACTCGTAGTTATGTTCTTGTTCTTGGGTGATTGTAATGATTCTGTCTCTAGTGGCACGCTCCTTTTTCCCGTTTGAATAGAGTCATTTGTTTGCGTAGTCAGACCTAGTAGCATAACAGGGCTAACAGGACTACAACTGTCCTTATTTAAGGTTTCAGAAGACGGCGTGTTGTCACATTGGCCATTCTCTATTTTTGCGCCCGATAAGAACTCGTTGCCTTCGTTAATATCAATAGTTTCAGCATCAGCAGCTACGTTTATTTTCTTGGGTGATTGCAATGATTCTGTCTCTTTCCTATTTGCAAAGGGCCATTCGCTTGCACAGTAGCATAACAAAACTCACAGGACTACAACTGTCTTTATTTAAAGTTTCCGAAGAGGGCGTGTCGTCACATTGGACAATCTCTACTTTTTTGCCCATTACGGATTCGTTGTCTCTGTTAATATTCGTAGTTTCAGCAGCTGTAGTTATGTTCATTTCCTTGGGTGATTGCAATATGTCTGTCTCTGATGGCACGCTTCTTTTTCCCCTGTGAATAGAGTCATTTGCTTGTGTACTCGTACCTAGTATCATAACAAGGCTAATATACTAAAACTGTCCTTATTTAAGGTTACAGAAAAGGGTGTGTTGTCACATTGGCCAGTCTCAACCTTTGCGCCCGATAGGGATTCGTTGCCTTCGTTGATATCCGTAGTTTTAGCATCCGTAGTTATGTTCATTTTCTTGGGTGATTGCAATGATTCTGTCGCAGGTAGCACGCTTCTTTTTCCTGTTTGCAAAGGGTCATTTGCTTTTGAGTCGGACCTAGTAGCATAACAGAACTAACAGGACTACAACTGTCCTTATTTAAGGTTTCCGAAGATGGCGCGTCGTCACGTTGGTCATTGTCTACTTTTGAGCCCGATAAGGATTCGTTGCCTTCGTTAATGCTTGTGGTTTCAGCATCCATATATTTGGCTTATCCTAGTGCCGACCATACACGAATTATTACTGTGAATAAAAGGGGGTTACATACAATTATTATAGACAGATAAAAAGTATTTTGTAATATATTGTTTAACATTTATTTTTATGCAATAACAGTCTCGGGTTGCAGTCAAGCCTACTACAATTATCTTTGCATTAATGTAGAATACAGATCTTACACTATTGTAATGACACGTGAGCAATAAAACCGGTGATAGGTTTTAGGTTGTTTAACATATGTAAGAAATTACTTTAAATACGCAGGACGTTTTATTACCATTTACAAAATCATGATTTTAATATATCTATATATGTTTAGAAAGTCTTTCACTGAGTCATCCTGCCGCATTTATTTTGATATAAGTGTATCTTTATATCAATCTACTTCAAATAGTGACCAACCATTATGTTTGTGGCTATGTTAGTCGTCCACGGCCATGTTAATCTAATTTAATATGCTTGTGGATTTTCTTTAAATCCTAACGGATAATGTAGTGCATACGATAGACATACAGCTTCAACTTGGATTATATTTTTTAATAAACATTTTGCAATTCTGAAAAGAAAAAAAAAATAGACGCGAAGTTTCTTTATTTTAAGATCGGTTTTATCTGGGGCTTTTTTTCTTCATTATTTAATTTTTCTTTTGTAGATTATCCCTTTCATTCAAACAATTAATAGTTCATGTTTTATCTCGTCTTTTGTGCTAGTCTTTGTTTTATTAATGTAAGTTGTTTGTTCCATTGATGAAGAGCTTGATTAGCTCGAAACATTGAAAAATTGAAAAACTGTTTTGCAACTGCACCATTAGCAATATTTGTCTCTGTCACTCTATATTTCTGTCTAGGTATGTCTGTCTGTTTGTCTGTATGTCTGTATGTCTCTCTCTCTATCTATCTATCTATCTATATAATATAGAGTTAGACAAAAGTGAGAAATAATATTTTTTTTAAATGTAGTTTTTAGCTTTTCTTTACATATAGCAGCATATACATATTTTTAAACAAACCTTACAGTTATTATTCTTTTTCCCTCATGGCCGTTTTCTTGTGTTTAAACACCTAATAATCTGACCGAATAAGCGCGAAATTCGTAAGTGGTCTGTCGATTTAATTACATATATATATATATATATATATATATATATATATATATATATATAGATATATATATATATATATATATATATATATATATATTAAAGCCATTGTTACAGCAGATGTACATGATAATGCCTACATAGAAGTATACTTTAGCAGTTAAGAAATGTAATAACGTTATAACTAATTGCCCAATAAATGCTTGCTTGATAATTATACAGCAGAGCACGTGCTATCTGGATCAAAGAATTGCATAAGCCTGTACATTCTGCCACGGCTGATCAATCATATTTGTCTTCATGAACTTTTCGATGGAAGAAATGACACTTCATCAGGAGTATTGAAATCGTTGTAATGTAATGTTCAGGACCACATCTTTAAAAGTGGGAAGTAAAAACATGTAATATTGCTAATTTCCCTTTTACACAAATAATCGTGGATCTTTAACTCAATACTTAAATTCATCAGTGTAATAAATCATTTCCGTTACATAGATATAGCATTACTTACGTGTACGTGAAGTTACACGTAAAACCTCGGATGTAATAAAAGGCGTACAGCATCTATACACAATATCTTTCTATTACACTAGTGCTTAAAACATTCCTATCTCAGCCAGACCTTCAACACCAAACCGTAGCCGATTAAATTCAGCTCTATATTGTACATTGCTTCAACCTGTCCATATTTAGGCGGCAAAACAAAAGCTGTTTCTCAGAAAAATATTTGCGGGAATTCGCCGAAGACATAATCCAGGAATCCCATACAAGCCCTATCAATACGGAAATATATTGCGTCTATTTTTGGATGGGGTTTTTGCATTGTGGCCCAAATTGTGGACACAGATATAAATCGCCCTTTAACACACGTGATTTTATGTAAACAGCGATTGGGGGTGCAGACTGGCTGAGGTTAACAAAGTAAGAGTTGATACTTGACACTCAACTACTTGGAACACTAAGTGTTGGGTACTAACTTGGTATTTTCTTCAACATATGTTCCTGGCAAAATTAAACAGTTTATTACAGGTAAGAAGTATGCTAATCCTGAATCCCTAATTCGAAATGGACTGGTCATAATTTGAGTTCCAGGGTGTGCCAAAATCGCCAAGTCTGTATATATATATATATCTTGAGTATTTATCATTCTCTCGGTCTTTCGCATTAAAATCAAATCATCTGATTGTTTAAGTATGTATTTATCCGCCTTTTATCGTGTAATCATGCACATTAAATTGTGAAATCCATGCATCAGAGATACAAACTTAAAATTCAATACGTGACCTTACTACTTCGTGACGCGCACAGCAGATTTTTTTTTTAAAGGATGTTACTCTTCCCTCGGGAATATTAACAAATTAGTTCTGACGCGTTACTTTCGAAAACTCAATAAACTTTAAATAATTCCATGTTTAGAAAGTTACGGGTTATGTAGCTATTGCCTTATGACACGAATGGCAACTGGTAGTGCATTTTACTGAATACAGTGAATTTTATTGGGCAAGAAAAGACAAGGGCAAAACAAGCCTCCTCCCCACCTCCTTAAACCAGAACGTTTCCTATAGTAAGTTTTCTCTACAGTGAGAGGGTTAACGTTATGCCCTGGAAACGCTTAAAATGTACGAGCTTCCGGTGGTTTCGCCCCCATGGGGTTCCATCCCAAATATTCCTTCCATACTTGTTTACACTCCACCCCCACCCCCGTCCCCGATGCTAAGCGATATTTTTTTAATCCGCCCCTGGCTTGTACCTCTTCTCTCTCTCTCTCTCTCTCTCTCTCTCTCTCTCTCTCTCTCTCTCTCTCTCTCTCTCTCTCTCTCTCAGAGTCAGCCTATTTTCCCCACAATTATTTATGAAGTGCTGAACTCTCTTCTATGTAGGTCTTGTGACAATGACAAGTTCATATGTTCATATAATTTAAATTGTCTATCTTCCCTGAAATCCCATAATTTGAACCAAGGTCTGAAAGCTACTCACAAGTAAATGATACGTACTTCTTTAATCATATCTCTAATGATATTGCTGATAATATACCAAGTTCACGCGGCAACATAGATTTTAATCTTGAGGATCTATGTTTTTATAATAACTCTGATGAAGAAATAATAAATATGTATGGCCATTCAATAGGTAAACCTGGTATAAAAATAAGTTCTTATAATATCCAGCATTACTTCCAAAAATTTATGAAATGCGATTTAGTTTATATAAAGAGACAGACCTTATATAATTGGTTTCTGTGAAACCTTTCTCAAGCCAGTCAACTCTGATAACACTTGTACTCTTATTTCTGTTCCATGTTTCCAAATACCTGTAAGGAAAGACAGCCTTGATAAACATGATTGAGGATGGGTTATTTATATGTCAGAAAATGTTCATTATGTCAGAAAACATCAACTTTAGACTAAAATGTTGAATTTATCTGACTTGAAATTCATTCTCAACATAAACTGTTGTTTCTCCTGATAGTCTGAAAGTAGTCAGGGTTAACCCCCTCTACAAGGCATGTCTATCTTCTGACCCTGACAACTACAGACCAATATCTGTACTCTTCTCGATTTCAAAACTCTTTGAAAAAACAAGTTTACAGGCAGTTATATAATTATTTAACAGCATTTAACCTTATAATTTGTTCTCAGTCGGGTTTTAGGCCTCATCACTCTTGTATTACTGCCCTGACTAAATTAATCAACAAATGGTTGAAAGATTTGGATGAAGGTAAACTGATAGGTGTCATATTTGTTTTACCTGAAGAAAAGTTTTGATGTTGTTAATCATAAACAACATAAACTGAGATTGTACACATGTGATGATGTTACTCTGCACTGGTTTGCATCATATTTGATATAGGTTTTATAAACTTTCCTTTTGCTGTTTGCAACCACTATGGGTCACCGCTCTATGATTTCTAAATACGCTTGTTTGAAATGAAATGAGTTAGGAGTTCATATTACTTGGGTTCAGCGAAGACAATTTTCTAACATTTTAAAAAAAAAGTTTACCTAAATGAATGAAAATTTGTCATCTTATTAGTGCTATTGATTTCGTAATAAGCCATGTTCTAAAAGTAAAGATGAAAAGCCGATTAGTTACCTAATTGTTCCCTTCTGTTTTATGCATGATAAATTTCAAGTCTACTCACCTCAAACCCAGAACACATGATCTACAGGCTGAGGGATGCATTTATATACAAATCTTTCACTGGCTTCAACGCTAGACGGTACTTAGATAGCGTCATGCAAATAATTGTTCTGGTTTGTTTTTTGTTTTTTTTGTTTTTTCGGGGGGTTTAACAGCACTTTTAATACATTGTTGGCTATATTATGCCGAAGAAATGGGAGCTAGTGCAGTTCCTAACAGACCAAAGGTAGTCGACTAGAGATGGCCTGCGCGGGTATCGAACCCGCGACCTTTGGATTACGAGTCCAAAGCTTCAACAACTGAGCTATCGCGGCTCCCGTCATGCAAATAATGCAAGTCTCAGTCATCAGGGGGCTGATCCAGGAGGGTGGGGAACGATGCCTCTTCCTCACCCCCCCCCCCCCCGCAAAAAAAAAAATATGAGCGCGAACAACCGAATGTTTCCATGAGTAACTTTCTTTACAGTTAGGTGGTTAAAATTATGCCTTGGAAACGTGTATACTGCATGAGCTTCCGGGGGCTTCGTCACCTGGAACCCTACCAGGGGTTCCGTCCCACAGACCCAGCACCTACTTGTTTACGCCATCCCTAAACGATACTTCTGGATCCGCCCATAGGCACCCTTTGTTCCCACGTTTTCTTACTCAGAATATAGAATCATATGTAAATTATTTCTGGAATGTTACAAGATTGCCCCCTTGTTTATATACAGTTCCGAGCTAATATCGCCCGTTGCTAATAACATTGACTTGTAAATGTTTGAAAAGTAATGGATCATAAGATCTTTTCATAATCCTTTCTTGTCAAGCCACAGTAAACACCTCGGATGTATGAAGTGGAATGATTTCCGCATTTTGGGGAAAAACAAAAATTGAAACAGCACAGAATGCTTGCACAACAAAGTAGTACAGCCTACGATCTGTTTTCTGAACATATATGGAGTAAATAACAGGTCAATAGTATAGATAAAATGAGAGCACGGTGTGGCCTTCATTTTGGGATTTGTTTGAACAATGACGGTTTGAGAAAAGTCGGCAAACTGACTTGAATGCCATTGAAGCCAAGCGTTTCCCACGAACACCTATATAAGATCTGCTCACGTTTGCCATGTTTGTACTGCACCCCTATGATGCATTTAAGTTTTCATGGTTTCATAAGTGTCAATGTCCGAGGCATTATTGATAACGAAACTTTGAACCAAATAACTGGACATTCTGACAATTCCGACAGTACAATTTGACATCAGACACTTTGAATACATTATTACTTTCATACATTTGGGCATTTAGATTAAAACTTAAACTTTATTTATTTAACGTCGATTACTAAATACTCTTCATCAACTTGTACGAGGCGCTCTCGACGGCTCAAATGCCGTTGTGATGACACCAGCATTCTAGAAACTTTGTTGAAGAAAAAAAAAAACAACTCGAGCTTAATCTCAAAACCCGAATTTGTATAACATATTTAAAGTGCAAATTCTAAGTAAATTAAATTAACACGTTATTGAAGACACCAAAGTAAAGCAGATCCTTAATGTTCCATGATTTTTAATTTTTTGTCAACAAAGTTACAGATTATCGAAATTTTCTGAGTTCTAAACAAATTTAGAAAATACAGGACATGGTCTTTAATGTGGAGGAAAATGTAGAACTGCGAGGAACCCATCAGTTTTTGGTTGACCACCACAAATCTGCAACGTGTCGAAACAAGGGAATTGAACTAACAATGGCAGAGGTGCATAGTAAATGTGTTGCCGCCACGCCATCTGGGCCCAAATGAGATAAGAAACCCTAAAGTTGTAAAAGACTGATATGTTTATTTCAAATGAAAAAGATTCTAACTTTATATATGAAATCCTTCAAGAAATGTACAGGAAGATTCTTGGTAAAAAGTCAAAACCAGAAGAAAATGTTACTGTAAACCAAAGTCGTATACAGGGAACATAACCCTCGGCTTTCACTTACGTAATAAGAACTGAACGTTTCATATCTGTACAGACAATGGTTGACAAATGAAGACAAATACTTGAAATGGCAAAATAGACGTCTTTTTTCTTTTGTCTTTTTTTTGGGGGGTGGGGGGGAGGGGGTAATGGCATCATGAAAAATATTAAAAATGGGAAATGTTAACTAAGTAAAGCACGTCTGCACAACTTAGATAACATGAGTACATGTACCTGAATTAAAACTCTGTCCAAATATGTCCTGCACACATATTTCAGTGATAACTTTTCCATTTGTAATAGGCATTGATAAGGTTTATAAAGGTGAACTACCGCCATCTTCTCAAAAGGTCTCATCATAACAGAATGTAAACTTAAGTCTGATCAGATCATAATTTTGTACATACTGACTTTTTAGGTAAGTCCGTAACCATGCCCAATCCTTACGTACTTTTAAATAAATTAATACAAATTACCCATAACTGGCATTCACACTCATCTGATGGCTATATTATTTAGTCATTATTTACCCATTTGGGCTGTCTAGGGAACTCATTTTCAACTTTGTTTTTAGTACAGTAGCTCGTTTTAGTCTGCGACATACCACTTAATTAATTTTCATAATATTAAGTGAATACACAATTCACAACTTGTAAACATTGCGATGACAAGAAAAAGTTTTTCTTTGAAATATTTCTCAATTAAATTAGAAACAAGAGGCCCAAATGGACCTGATATCATTCACTCAACAGGTAACCATTTCACTAAGTAGGTTATGTAAGAACACAACCTAGGTAAACTCTCTCCCAAACTTTATATCCTCTTGATTTTACCTACTTTACCATATCCTCATACAAATGTGCTCTAAAGATAATGGCATAATTAATATGCACATACTCTTGCTCATAAATGAAGTCATCCACGTCATCTTGATATAAACCCATTTGCAGAGTTTTGTAGAACTGGATTGGAAATATAGTCTAAGAATCTAACGAGGCAACAAGCTCAGCCAATCAGATGCAAGGTATGTCATTAATATGCTCTGACCTGACTTATTATAGAATTTCTCTATAACAATGATAATACAAACTTAATTTGAATCTAACTCCAAAAGGAATTCAGTCTTTAAAGTGGTAACAAGGTCAGCTAATCAGATACAAAATTACCTCTTTAACATGTGTTGCTCTTGATCCTGATCAAACTCATCCAACATGTTGATAATATATAACTATTTAATAAGTTTGATCAAAAGCTGCTAGATTGTTCACAAGCTCAGCCAATCAGATTCAAGGTCATATCATTAATATGCATGACTATCACTTATAATCACACTCAACCAAGATCTCAATGACATAATCCTTATTACCAAGCTTGATCATATACAATATCACCAGATAAATATGCAAAGATCATTTTCACAATAAAAGCAAAACAGCATATATCTTGATGATATCAGCCAATCAAATGCACGATCACTTCATTAATATGCATGGATCTTGTGCATTATAAAAAGCTTTGAAGATCTTGATGATGTAAGCATATATTCCACGTTTGGTCAAAATCTGATCAGAAATATGTCCTCCAGAGTGGCAACAATATTAACCAATCAGATGCTAGATTATCACATTAAACTGCATTGATCTCGTTCATTATTTAAGTTTTTTGAGATTTAGACGACATTAACATATTCCAAGTTTGATGGAAATCAGACAAGATATATGGACTCTGGCATTGTAACAAGTACACAATGTATGACAATGCACAACAGAGCTGTTTGCAGATTGACGGAGACACTAACAAACATAGTGATTGCTACATACCCTTGTATTAAATAGAGTGGGATAATGTCGACAAATTAATTGTAATAAAACCCATATGATCTTATTTAATTTAAATCTAGCGGACAACAAGGGCAACACCATCAGAAGGGTGATACCTACAACAAGGGCAACACCATCAGAAGAGTGATACCTACAACAAGGGCAACACCATCAGAAGAGTGATACCTATACCTAGTATGTTCTTTACAAGACAGTAGAGAAGATGGTAGTTAATTAATTTTATGGTACCTACTGGTATTTTGTGTAATTGGTCCAGAACTATCTGTTACCCCACTTCTTAAAATACATGATGGACAGAGAGATGGAAGGACATTCAGACAGAGTCACACATACACAAACACATGCTAAATGTATTACTATGTCGAGCTTCCAGCAAGGTGGGCTTGACAAAAACTATATTAAGAATGGACCACATCTACACCACTTTGCTGATATGCACACCAAGTTTCTTCAAATACCTTGAACTGTTTGAATGTTATGCCTTGGAAATGGGGAAATGCTTACAAACAGAATTAGCAAAATTGCTATACACCCACCTATATTACATTTATGGTGATACAAAGACACAATTTAAGAATTGTGTCCTTATCTGAGTATTTGGAGAATTCTTTATGACATTGATGCACTTATATTTCAGAGAATCATCCGTGCTACTTTTGTCTTTTACCAAGAAACTTCCTATCAGGTGAAATGAGAGTATGGTTCAATTTTTTACAGAACTGAGAAAGAGAACACATGAAAAATGTGCAATTGCCTAGACAACTTTTAAAATGTGACTTGTTTGTGAAATTCACATTCTTATCAATTGACTTGCGTAAAAAAGAGCCTTCCTTTACAACTTTGATTTAAGAGGTAACATTCACTAATTGATTTGTATACATGTTTTGTCCTATTCTAACTGTTCTTGTTCAAAGCTTTATTTACTATAACCATTCACTAAAAAAAATGTAAATTAGATTTACATTGTTTGTCTTCATTAACATATGTCACAACAGGATCAGTGTGATATACTTCTTGATGAACACAAATCATTATAGTAAATAAGTGTAATTAGAAATGTATCCATAAAACATGAATGCCCCTGCCCCCTTCATGTCTGAATCAGTGGTTCAGGCAAAACAAAGTAATGTTTCTGTCAGAATGTATATGTTGGAATGTGTTAAAGAACATTCAAAATGGATAAAAAAAGGGGCACACTTCTGCCAAGTTTCAGAGCAACGCATCAAATATTGCCAAACTAGTTGCCCAACTAACCATTATATATATTTCTCCAGCTCATCCTACGATTACTTCAGCTCGCCTTCTCCAGCTCACCCTACGATTACTTCAGCTCACCCTACGATAACTCCAGCTCACCCTACAATTACTTCAGCTCGCCCTCTCCAGCTCACCCTACGATTACTTCAGCTCACCCTACGATTACTTCAGCTCACCATACGATTACTTCAGCTAGTCTTCTCCAGCTCACCCTACGATTACTCCAGCTCACCCTACGACAACTTCAGTTCACCCTACGATCACTTCAGCTCACCCAACGATTACTTCAGCTCGCCCTACGATTACTTCAGCTCACCCAACGATTACTCAAGCTCACCCTACGATTACTTCAGCTTACCTTACGATTACTCCAGCCCACCCTACGATTACTCCAGATCACCCTACAATTACTTCAGCTCGCCTTCTCTAGCTCACCTTACGATTACTTCAGCTCTACCTACGATTACTTCAGCTCACCCTACGATTACTCCTGCTCACTGAATACATTACACTGGGACCAAGTGAGTCATTAAAGTGATACAATTATTCCAGCTCACCCTACGATTACTTCAGCTTGCCTTATTTTGAACGATTTGGCGTGCCATACGGAACCGTAATTAAACCAAGCAGGGCTTGTACTAATGAAAAGGATGGACAGTCTCGATCATTGCTGCCCTACGGTAGAACCATACTGATAGATAATTCTCCCTTGTTCGGAATATTGCGTTCACATTTTTTACAAGGGGCCCCGGGTGGATGAGTGGTCTAAGACGCTCGTCTTTACATATTCCTCACACATCTCATCTCTGTCCGCGTGAGTTCGAGTCTCGGCTCGACCAAAGTGGGCATGTGAGAAAGCTTGCCAGCAACTTACCGTGAGTCGGTGGTACTTCCTCTGCTCTTCCTCCACCAAATGTACTGGCCACCATATATAGCATATCGCGTGCTGAAAAATGGCGTTGAACTCCACAGAGTCAAAGTCGAAGCCTTTTCTGTGATAAACCGAACAAATATACTTGACTTTAATAGCTCGTTCCATTCCTTGAATAATTTCATCTGCTTTTATTTCAAAGGACATAGACAGGGGAACAGTAGTTTACAGGTAATGCACATAACGGTTATGCAATAAGCGAAGACAAACTAAAACCGATGGGAGATTTCCTCTGTACTGTTATCTGGAGACGTCTCGCTCGATTTGGTGCATTTTGTAAATGCCTAGTTGTAATAATTGTATTATCATTACATTCCAGGTGCACAATTGGGTGCTTATGTTTTTTGTCAGTGTATGAATAAGTCCTTAATTAGGAATCTCGAGCTTATTTCGTCGAAGTGGATATCTAATTCCAATTAAATCTTGAAGGCAAGATTAGGGACTGCACATCTGCTTTGACATGAATATGTTTACACAGCAATGAACAGAACAGAACTTTATCGATTTGACGTATGCCAAAAAAGCACATAGTCAATACAATACATAATGCATATACAATAAATTGTTGCAAAAATGAATGAATAAATGAATGAATAAATCTGTATACGCATAAATCGGGGGGTGGGGTTGGGTGAAAGAGAGAGAGAGAGAGAGAGAGAGAGAGAGAGAGAGAGAGAGAGAGCATAATCTAAGTTGGAATGCATTATACACATGTTTATCTAGGTTTATTTTACAGTTGTTGAGTCTTCATTTTTAAATATTTGTAACAGGTTGTACACACTTCGTTTCTGCTAAACAAAAATAAGGATAAATATAAGATTTACTAAGTGAGAGGTATAGAGGACGAATCAACACAAAATGGTATTCATCTTCGACATCATTATTTACACATTTCCTATCATACCCTTCGTTTCCTACATGTCTCTCAGTCTGGATACTTAATGGGTGTGATGAAACCTTTAATTTACTTAAAGCCTCTCTGTGTCTTGCAGTAACAATTAATCTAAGATAAGAAGCGGTTTCAAAGATATCTTTTATATCTTTATACATATATGAAGTTTTCAAAGCAATTGCGGAACTCCAATCAGAATGAAACATATCATTTAGTCTTTGGTTAAAAAGCGATAAAAAGGAAGATATCATGACTGAATTAGAGTAATACCAACATTCTCCATAGCCTTTAGATCAGTAGCATCTTTTTCAAATTATAAGGAGGTCGTGTTCAATCCATTTCCTCAGTAGGAGGAGTCTGCTATTGTTGCATTTGCCAAAGCCATTTTTGGCAATTACACCTAACCATGTCTGGTGATCTGTGCCAACTCTAGCATTGAAGTCACCAAGGATAATGAACTTGTCTGCCTTCGATACTCCTATGATAAAAGACTCCAGGTCTTCATAAAATTTGTTCTTGATCTCATCTGGGTTGGTCATGATGGGTGCATAGGATCTGATAATAGTTGCATATCCAATTCCAGACAGTGGGAGTCTCATTCGCATTAGTCTGTCATTCACAGCTTTTGGGAGATTTGTGAGCTCGCTGACTAGCTATGATTTGATGTCAAACCCAACACCAGCTTCACTTCGCTCTTCTTTACCTCGGTCACTCCAGAAGAAAGTGTAGCCGGCTCCTACTTCGGTGAGTTGTCCTTCCTTAGCTAGGCAAGTTTCACTCAAGGTTGCTACCTGGATGTTAAATCTGGCCAGTTCTTTATCAACAAGAGCTGTTCTTCTCTCTGGTCTACCTGCTGAAGTACTGTCCATTAGTGTGCGCACGTTCCAGGCATCGATGGTGAGCTGCCTCACCTTTGTCTTCTTGTTAGATTTTCGACCGCTAAGGTGGTTAAGGAGTAGATTTATATTCAACATACTAAAACAGAGTGCTGCTATGAGTATAAGGTGCATATCACTATAATTAGACAAGTGGTCACTTTTTCGGTCAATCAGTGTGTCTAGTGAGCAAGGTTGACAGTGCAATACAAGCTTTTCAAATTTACAGGATGAGATGTTGATGCATTAGTACTATAGTACTTATCGCACCGATGCACCGTTATGTTTTTTGTAATTTATTGATCGTCTTGAAATACCCAAAAGGTGAAATAACGTAATCGATTATGCATGCAATTCTCTATAGTATTGATCATGGCAGGATATACACAGTGACTGTAACGACTTGTACAAATAAACGACACTATCAAGTATTTGAACAGGTAGTGGGATATATGAATTTGACTGCTTATATGAAGATATGTTTGCGTTTCCGAAAAGCCTCCATGCCTCTATGCTGCATTGAAACTTTTCAGACATATTCATTATGTAGGTGTAGGTGTTCACTTCGAATGTGAATTATTTCATGGATCGTGTTTCCAGGGGATTTTTTTTTTGACAGGGGTCGTGTGATATCGCACATAATTTAAATTACCATGACGCCCTCTCTCTCTCTCGTTCTTCCACCCTTTCTTTTCTTTCTGGGACACATGAAGATGCTCTTTAGTTCGAATTTATAAAAATTTAAATATTGAAAAGTAATGACTGAATGATACTCATTTTAGCTCTTTTGTCTGATTTCTAAACGTGTATACAATTTTGGATAATTACTTGCATTTGTATTTTAATGGATTCTGAGTAGGAAATTCGAATGAGTTTTTTTATTTCTTCTTAAGCTTATTTCGTTCATCATATGGTCAGTGTATAAAGAAATGACTGAAGCTGAGGCTAAAGGTCAGTTGTTGGCATGTACTTCAAAGTCGTATACTGTAGTATAACAAAATTATTGACCTACAAGGTTCAACTCCACGACAGAGACTCGTTTGTGCTCTTTGTTCATGACGAAAATAAATAAATAGTTTTTAAGTTGATCGATGTAGACCATAACTTTGCTTTATCGATTGAAAATTCGGTTTCATTTGCATTATTACAGTTCTCGCAATTCGAGTAATTGGAATTCCCGACAAGACGCAACAAATAAAATTAGCATTCCAAGAAGCTTTTCATGGGATCACAAATATGTATGGATACCTAAATCTAAATTTAGTCAAGGCTACATTGTTTTGCATCAGTGATTTCGACTAGTCTGTCGGCTGTTAAAAAAAGTTTGCAACTACCGGGAGTTGTAAAGAGTTAAACCCGGGCATGATATATATATATATATATATATATATATATATATATATATATATATATATATATATATATATATATAACGTACCTCACTATTTTAGTTTCGTGTATATTTTAACTAACTTATATTGCTTTGTTTATATACTAGACGCCGTTACTTTATAATACTAGACGCCGTTACTTTATATTAGTAATGGATACTTATTGCAATGTTTAGGTTATTTTTATCAACCTTTTGACTTTTCTAGGTTAATATGTTACCTTTACATGTTTTTGATAGATTCAAAGAACACAGGTATATAATTTTGGGGTTTCTAAAGTTCGTTTGAGACCACTGTGCTCGCATTTGTTTTTCTTAGAGTATTAAAGCGTAATATATGGTCGATGAACTATTTTCAATATTTTATGGGGTCAGGTGGTCGAGATCTAGGTCACGATAGTTTAAAGGTAAATTTGCGTCCATGAGCAGTCGGATAAATAGCTTCTTATTCAGAACCTCTAATCCTTAATTATTTTTTTAAAAAAAGTACAACAACAACAACAACAAAAAACCACAAACAAATCAAGACTGTTTCTACTTATAATCTGAACTAAATCTGAGTTTTACGGATACTTTTTCTTTCACTGATACACTCAGTTTCCTAAGGGTATTGATTCAAATCATTGCACTAAGTTATTTGGGGGGCATTTTAATTACGTTGTGCTTGATGAGTCTCCCCCATTGCATAGGTTTGATCTGATAGCCAGAATAACGAAAGCAACACATACAAGATACAAGTTACAAGAAATTTTATTTAACGTCGGTGGTCTGGATAAATTACATAAAACACTAGCACTGGTCGAGCTATTTTACCTGCATGACATAATTCAACAGACAGTGTCATAGATAGTACATATTTACAATGAAACAATACACCTCTAAACATTACAATGCCAACGGTAACAGCAAATTAAAAGATAATACAACAATATGTAACATGCAAATATACCTTTTTTTCACGTATGAACATATATAATACATCACAGAAAGGAGTACATTTACAAATGTCGGTAAGAAATATGGCAATTTTATTGTTAAAAGCATGCACAATGCCAATGACAACGGCAAATCAAAAGACAAAACAACAGTATATAGCATAAAAAGTACATTTTTAATGCGTTATAACATATATAACACATCACAGAAAATGACATATGTAACACATCACGGAAAAGCCATCAACATATTTATGTTTATCAGGTAGATGGATTACCAGTATTCAGATAAGGAATAAAGATCTCGGTTTTAAATTATTTCCATCTCTCGCAACGCTTAAAAAAATAACAACAGCAACGTAAACAGCAAGAGCAACAGAAACAAAGATAAGAACCACACTGATCTGCTTTACCAAAGACTACCCTAAAATAAACTTTTTTTAAACTAATTACTTTCTATATTCAAACAAAAGAGAAATAGCTATAATCAAAATTCATCTTTGAATTTGAACACGATAAAGGCATTTTGGACACGGACCACTACTCTTGTAAGCAATTTCTCTCCAAGGCTCTAGTATGGGAAATAAATGCACACTTACTGTAACAAACATCTCATCCACTGGGTACGATAATTTCGTTACTAGTTGGAGAAGACAACCTAACAAAAAGATACTCAAAGAAAAACCTAAACGATTATGGCATCTATTCTTAGATGCTACGGCGCAAAAATACACCGTGTTGCACTTTATGGAATAAACCCCAATGTTTCATAAATCAAAATAGCCCACAAAGTAATATGACCTCTAAGCAAGCAATAAACAATTTGATTTGATTCATTGTTGCTTCGACGTTTAATCCGTTTCTGGGATATGATCAATGGTATGTGCTTTCATTTTCTTCCTAATAGCTAGAATAAAAGTATGGGAATTTTTTAAAGATTAGAATAATGCCCTAAGTTAAACCTTAATTCCTCCATTATATACAGAACAATAAATTCGAAATCGTTCTGCATGGCTAGAAAACAAATTTCCATCAGATCTCGAACTTTAGCTGTATGTCTGATGTTATACAAATTTATACAAAGAACGGACAGAACATACTGCAAACGTTTGGAGTTCACATACAACACCTTCATCTGGGAAAGAGATAATTTTACTATCATACTTGAACAAGAAGCTTATCGCACTACCAATGACACTAGGTAAACCTGATGCTGCTTTTCTCGCGCACTCAATTAAATGATTCCTAATATGTATTAAGCCGTTTTTATTTTTGTCAACAAACTAATTATGCTTGCTTTATGATGATGGAGCAGTACTGCTACTTCTTCTTCCTACATCTCTACTAGGCATTTTACAAAATTAGATACAGGCAGAGCCACAGCTGATATTATCATCCTATCAGCTATTGTTACAACTATCACAACAATAGACAGAGCGGGAACTGGATCAGTAAATGAGACAAAGACCTGTTATTAAAATAACAGATTTATTTATAAAATATATAAACATTAAATACAGACTTACTCAATCATGAGCAATTTCTAGCAATAAGCTGCTCAATGAGATTCAGACGCATAACATTTTGATCTAGTACTCCGGTTAAACTAAACAAAATATGTTTCACTAATGGCCTATGCATGCACTAGACGAAGCTACTTAAATGCTAGACAATTTGAAATATGACTGACACAATGAAAATCTAGGATAAATACCGAATCATCTAACCAAGCTGAATGCTCTATCAAACACGCACGATAGAAGGAAATAGGAATGAATACAAACAATGCATTCCTCTTCAGCTGAAAGTTATAAGTTGCCGTGGACAAGACATCATACTCACAAGTCTTCACGATATGTGCCTATACCGCAGGATTCAATCCTTGTATATTCATACATGGCGCCAACAACGGATGAAAAAGAACAAAATAAAAACAAACATGCAGTGAAGTAAGTGAGTTCATATGGCAACAACTAGCATGTGCCACACTAAGTCGGGCAAATAAGTGAGTAAAATGTCACTTTAGTTCGATAGAACTGAGACATACGCACCGAGCAATGCTGTACGCGTAATTACAATGCGGACAATAGGGCTAATACCGCTAGAGTACAATACAATGGCAACTTGATGCACAGAATTCATTGACAACAACAGTTTCTTTACAAAGTTGTTAACAAAGTTCTTTAACCTTTCAACCAACTGTAGTTTTCTCTATAACGTTTTGATTGAGTTTTCAATATCTTCTCTTCAACATCTCTCTAAATCTTTTATCTGTCCAATTAATTGATCTCTTTCACATTCAATACTTTTCAACTCTTCTTGCAATACATATTATTTTTTGCATGGGTCTGTTTCCCTGCCAAACACTTTTATTCATCACTTCAATCTGATTTTCATACGTTTCAATATCATATATAATAGAATATATGTTCAAAGTTACAACTTGTACAGCATTTTCATAGCCCCTTTAAACAAGAACTTACTGGCTAGTTCAAAGAGCAGATTAGAAAGGACTTAACATAAGCGTGGTGCAATACGGATTGATAAGAAATGATTTAAATATCAACACCAAACACTCTATTATGCAACACCTGGTGGTAAGATAATTTGAATTTCGAGGAACGCAGCATCAAATCAATGCTAGTACCTCGTACTATAGCAGGCCAGACTAGCAAGAATTGGTAGAAACATTGGGTTAGACAAAGCAAAACATTAATTCAAACTGGAAAGTCATATTGATGAGTTGCATCATCAATATACTCTGGAACCTACAGTTGTCCAAAGGCAGTCATTAAAGTTACCCGAGGAAGTAGAGATTCAAACAATAAACACAAATGAACCGTTTGATCAACATGTAATATGTAATAGAAGCTTAGACTATAACTTACGATTACCATATAAGAATTCAAAGTGGAGAGCTTCCACTTGCAGCGAACAATAGTATCTGCAGAGAAAGATTCTGGAATTCTTCTGTATCTAAATGTGTGTCGGAAACCCCACAACCAGAAGTTACTTTGAATCGCAGAACAAGGGTGAGGTACTTTAAAAGTCTGCTTTGAATTTGAATCTCATTGTGCCAGAGTCAACGGGTTTCGGAGAAACAATCACATTAAAGGTAGTGTCTATTGCTTTTGGACAATATCTTGTTGCTTTTGGTCTGGATTCCTCCAAGCTGCTACAACGCGCTAAGGACACTCGGTTTCTCTAGGGTCTACATAAGCAGTATTGTATCTATGTTTGTACCTAATGTTCATTATTTAGGTTCAAAATATCAACGTAAAATTGGCTTTTCTTGAGCCTCTGTTTATCATTTAATCCACATTCACATATAATTCTTTGTTGATTTTTCTCTCTAATCTTTTTATTTCATCCACTGTAATACCATTGTGATCTGATTTATTGTATCCACTCTTTACATCTCATGTGTTATGTACATCAATTTTCAATTTCCTCTGTCACCCTAAAGTGTTGCATTTGTAACATGTCACGACTGATTGTGCTCCGCAAATATGCATCGGAATAATTCTACCATTTATTTGTCCCGGCTTAATTTTAGGTACTACTAAATATCAAAACTTGTACTGAAGTCAGCGTGTTCCATGGAATAATTGTATCTTCAAATATGTATATGTACACCATACGGCAAAAGATATACTGGATTTTACTTTATCCATGTGGTATAAAACGTCTACCATTATCAACTGAATGTGTTAAAATTATGTATAGCAAACATTTTGTCCAGGAAACAAATGCTTATTTTAAGGTGTAATTGCTATATGTTCTTTGAATGAAATACTATGTTCAGATTCTTGTAGACTAGCTTGCAGACTTCTGCAGTGTATCTGAGATATGTTTAGCTCTTCTGGGAAGTAGTTGCAATCAATTATATATTCTTTAATGTTATCTCTTTTCATTTCTCATGGTACATCATTTATTACACTGCAATTAAATTGTGTGGACTGTAGTCCGTTTAACACGTTTTTCATGTCTACAATTTTGTAGTTTATCTGTGATGTAATTGGATGTAGTTTAGTTTCATTTTTCTCTCAGCTTTTGTGATTAAAACAAATTCAGATGTCATGCATTTTTGTAACTCCTTCGTGTTCTAATACGTTGTTTTTTTTTCCGCATCTGTTACATTGCAGAACGTCGTTAGTTTGTTAACAAGAACTCAAATTGTGCATGCTGCTTAACACCTTCTTCCATGTATTGTGGTTTGTATGTTCCCAATGGAGGTGTCATTTACTTTGTGGTATATTGTTTGCAGCTGTTCCTCAACTGCTAAATGGTTTATCATATAATTTCTAGAGATAATTCTGTTTTGTGAAGCACGTACTCCATATACTTTCTCTTTAAATCTTCCAGTTTGTAAGCAACTGGATCACCGAAAATACGTGCCTGATTTTAAATATAATTCCTTCGTCAAGTTTGGATGGTAGCGCTTTTCAAAAATTGTTTTATATTTTGACATTCTGACTTTTTTTCTGATTTTGAATATAGGCGTTCCAAATGTATCAATTGTCAAGAAAATTAATAGATTGACCCATACGCTCAGTCTGTTTCCTACCTTGCTTGCTAGTATACTGCCTAGAGTCTCATATATTTTACTACTTTAAAAAAATAAGAAGAACAATCAGATCAAACATTTCATATCATATCCTCGAATAGCACGATATTTATAAAACTTTACAATCAGAAATATTCATGACTTTTTGGGGAACGTAACATTTTGTGCGAATAAAAGTTTGTAAGGTCATGCTGTTCACACGGTTAACCGTAACACCCAATCTCAACAAAGATTTTTTCCGAGTGGATTTAATTTTGTCGGTATTCATTTCCCATAAAAAAAAAAAATTTATATCCTCCAAGAATGCTTCAGACTTTACAATACAAAATACATGATATCCACAAAATAAAATATCCAAAAACTAGCTTTACTTTTTTAAGTCATTCGCACTATTACAATATAATAGCTCATTATATATGACGGACGCTCTCTCCGCTAGTAAAATTTGTCTGCGTTAAACCTGCCTTAAAAGTGTGAAGGTCAGCTTAAAAACTATTATAGCTGGACAAAATATGACATGTGTTGTTGTCGTGTTTTTCTTAATATTCATAGAAGTTTCTGCCAATATCTTATTTTATTGGTAGAAAGATTTACGGCATAAACTTCATCATGGCTATGATCTGCATTAATTACAGAATTGCTGAAGCATTTTGTCGTAATATGTTATAATTACCGTTTGAAAATGAAATAGGCCAAATTTAACAGATACACTCATGACGAAGGGAATTTGTCTAGATATGTTAGAATTTGTCTAGATATATTAGAATTTGTCTAGATATATTCGAATTTGTCTAGATATATTCGAATTTGATATATTAGAATTTGTCTAGATATATTAGAATTTGTCTAGATATATTATAATTTGTCTACATATATTCGAATTTGTCTAGATATATTAGAATTTGATATATTAGAATTTGTCTAGATATATTAGAGCCGTATTTCTCTATTCCAAATACACTGTTGCATACCTATTTAGAACGTGTACGTTCTTCTTTCAAAATCAAACATCACGCTGGGACAAATGAATCATTTTCCTGAAAACCTACAGATTAAAAACTAGTCCAGTTATTTCATTTTTGTTTTTCCATGAATCAGGGATGCTATTTTAGTCAGTACAGTATAGCAAAGGTGATATACGACCTCCGTTCACTTTCGTTTTCAACTCTCTCCAATTATTGACAATTATTTTCTTAAACGTAATTTAATTTTTTTTAACTTTTCGTCGCAAATCAAACCCCTCCTCTTCCTTCTTCTTATCATGCGGATTGTATGTGAAAGCAGAACGTTTGTGGTATATTTTCTGTCCGCCATTAGTGCATATTTCTACAACGTCAGATATACAATAAAAGTCTGAGATATGATAAACTTTGAGTCTAGTCATGAGGAACGATTTCGAATTTAATGGGGTATTATATATATATATATATATATATATATATATATATATATATATATATATATATGAGGAAGAAAATAAAAGTAAATACCGCTTATCATACCTGAACTGCAGTTACATTACGTAGTGACCTATTTTTATTTACGAAACATCTGGGATTTTTACACAAAGTGAATCACATTATATTTAGTGTCTAATAATAGATTGCATTACGGTGTATTTTGTGTCTAATAATAGACTGCTTTACGATTTTTCTTAGAATATCTGTTCTTTGGGATTGTCTTCTCCACTCGTACAGAATTCATCGTGCACAGTGGTTGAGAGGTTAGTTACAGTAAGTATGCATTTTTTTTTGCCCATTCCAGAACTTTGAGGAGACATGGATCAATTGAGTAGTGTCAAATTGACTTTATCTTCTTTAAAATCTAATATGACTTTTATATTATATCAATTTCTCTTTAATTTGAATATTGCAAGTGATTAATAAAATAAGTTTATTATAGGATAGTATTTGATGAAAGGAAAACAAGTGGAGTCGTTTTAGTTGTTGTTACTATTCCTGTTTTCGTTGTTATTGTTTTTGTTTTTCTTGCTTTAGTGAGCGTTGCTAGAGACGTAAAATAATTTAACCCCGAGATCCCAATTCTTTATCGGCACATTAACAATCCTTCTGTATGACAATCAAGAAGAATTTAAATATCCAGAGACACGCTTTTCTCCTTTCCATCTCCATTTTTCCAATTCCCCCTCCTATATACCAACAAGCTACATTACCTTGAACGAGTGTCTGCAACCTGTTTACTCTCCTGTGGAGGTACATACCTAAGACATGTAAATCCGCACATAATCTGCCTACCAAATTACCAACACACCTACCTACCTAGGTACCTATCTGCCAACCGCTGTACATGCATCTGTTATATGTTTGTGCTGATGTGAAATTGATTTTACATATTTTGCATATATCTGTATTAAAGGTACCGAAATGTCAGACAGCTGTGCTTATAGAAAGTTGACCACAAGATTCAAAAACACTCTGGATTTCCCAAGTAAGTTACCGGTAGTATGCTTGACATATTTCTTTTGATGATGATGATGATGATGATGTTGATGATGATGGTGATGATGATAAATATTATTATTACTGCTGATGTTATTGTTCTTAGGGTTTTCTATGTCACGAACCCCTTCAAAATGTAATCACATATAGTGATGAAATTCCTTTCTCATTTCAACAGTCTGATTTATTTTATTGAAAATAGAAATATCAACATAATCATTTATTCATTACCCAAACCTTTACCGTTTTATTGAGCGCCGACTTTTCAAACAATTCATCGCTAAGCTGTTCTTTACAACTGAGAGAGATGGAAATCTAAATGCATGTATCATAGGTGGGATAAATCATAAGTGAGAATCCAAGTTTTAAATCTATACAATTTACAGCAGACAATATATAAATGCATAAAGTAATTTTATAAATACTTCATCCAAACTGCAGAATTTCTACACAGATATAAGTAGAGTCTTTAAAGTTACGTATCTGTCAAATCAGATGCAATAAAAGCACAAGTTGTAAGGAAAATGTCTGGAAAGCATCTGTGCTGTCACCGTATCTTTAAGATATTGCGTGTAAAAACTGGCAATATATATATATATAGTTTTATTTTAGTCGGAAATCACCAACTTTCTTACAGTATACAATGTTTCCCTCGTCCTGTCAGTGGTTCCTACATTTTCTACTGCTGCAGACATAATGTTAACACTTAAACGACATTTTTATAATAAGTCATATCAAACACAGATGAATGATAACCAAACACCCTACAACGTTCGGAAAATAGTATTGGTACATGTTTGGGATTGATGGGAAGTCGTGTGTTAATTGCATGTTAGCGCTAAAGTTTGAAGGCTCTGGTCAGATAGACGGCACTCATTTTTTATGTGATCGATCACACACTATTTGTCAGTTCTGAAGTTTTGGTGATTCCTTCTGAGTAAAGTTATTCAAAGACTCATTTTGTTTCACTTGAAGTTCAAACTTTCCGCTGCAGCAGACAATGGGGTTCCGAAATTCTAAACGTAAAGTATTCAATTCCCTTCCAAATTAAAATGCTAACATACACATACGTTTGCATGTTGGCGGCAATCGAATATCGCTGTCTCCCAATTTTATTTTCAGAAGAAATGTTTGATTCAAAGTTTGATTACTGTTTCTGTCCAGAGTGCCACAAAGCCAGAGGTGACATAGAACATTATAAACGTGGAAATCCAGCCAAAATTTATGTGCTCCCATTAAATTGCCGCCGATTTGGGATACGAGTGAAGTATGCGTTCGTTCCCTCCCTCCCTCTCTCTCTCTCTCTCTCTCTCTCTCTCTCTCTCTCTCTCTTACACACACGCGTAAATATATATATATATATATATATGCACCTTCGAAGAAAATAGTATGTTGTTTGTATTAATGTATGTATGTATGCAGTTGGTTGAAAAGTAGAAATAGAAGGAGGGATAAATTGAAGCACTGATGCACATATAGATTTATATTTACATCGGTGCAGAAACAGTTGGACGAACAGATAGATAGATAAGCACCAATATGAACATGAGAAAGCTGGGACATTACATCATCCTAATTTTAGGCGTTAAATTGAAGACAATGCTTAAAGTCTCATCTCTATTACGGTGATTCCTTCAAATAATTTCAGACAATCACCTGGTGTTAAGGACAATGTTTTTGACAATTGGCATGTAGCGTATCATGGTACCGAATTTAAGAGCGTCGAATCTATATGGCGAGTTGGATTACGAATTCCAGGTATTAAGGAGATATATGCAATTAGTTCTGTATTGTAAAATTTGATAAAGCTGTGGTTAATTTGAAGGGAATTTCACAGCAACTTTCCTTTTTTCAGACGTGATTACGATCTGCAAAGAATATCTTACTGAAAGCAAGTTATTATAATTACTTTTTAAATGTGATGCGATGCTACTACCTTCTGAACAAGTAAGAACTGTACATAATCATTGCGATACAAAGTATGTTTTGATCGTCAAATTAACTTTAATTAACAAAAGAAAAACCCATAAAATTGATTACTCTTAGTCAATTGTTCATCACGACTTACACAAACATATACTATTCAATTCCTTTCATACATATTTATGAAAAAGCACTAATACAAGTTCTCTTTCTCTCTCAATCTCTCGTTTGAAATAACTCAAATTACCTGAATTCGGAGCACGGTGTCTCCTAACATATGTCATCATTTTTCCTCAAGCGTCCTATTTACATTTGCATAATGCATGTTTCCATCTTGAGTTCATATTTATAGGCATGCAATGTGTGTTAGGCAGGGATTTTTAAAAACATAAAATGACAAACAAGTAAATTAAAATAACTTTTCGACATATTAGAAAAAGATCGCATTATAGAAACGTGGTGTGTTATGTACATTATATATGTATGGTGAAATGTACATTATATATATATATATATATATATATATATATATATATATATATATATATATATATATATATACACACACACACCAAGCATAATATGGTATTGCATACGAATGATGACCAAATATTGCAACAACAAGAATAATACCGGGCAAAATATAAAATACAAATCAATTTCAAATCGAGACTGTAACAAAGCTTGACACATTTTTAAAAGATCCGAAATACGTGTGTGTCTTAAAGCAAAAATATCTATATTCATTTGAAGATGAGATTCACTTATAAACTCCGTCATCTAAAAGCTATTAAAGTGTATCCCTCCACACAAACGCATGCAACAAATTACAAGTGGACATTGCTGTCGATGAAAATCAAGGGCAGTAGGTATAAATTGCCGATGGATCAGGCCGCCATCTTGGCTGATCGTGAAGGATGAACGAGCAGGCCGCCATCTTCGCAGATGATGAAAATGGTGGAGGAGCTACAGATTCGCGCGCTTTTTAAATTGAGTCATGCAAAGAATATGAAACCCTTGAAAGGCTAGCCCCGCCTTATTGACTGATTGGTGGATTGGTTAACTTTTTGAAAGATTGTGATCATCCTGACCTATTATCAAGGTATTGTATTTGTAAAGGCTATTGTCATCTAAATGTCAGTTAGGTTTAGCAACATATGATGAGGCGTGGCTTGTGATGATTGGTCTTATGATACCATAGGTATATAAAAATAATATAAAAAATAGGACATGGCTCAATCTTAAGTAGATCTTCTTTATTCCAGTTTAGAAAATAGTGGGGAGGGAGTGGTAAATTTTCATTGGTCACCAGAAAGAAGGAAAATTTACTGTAGTTTAAATGAAAAGTATTCGTCATTCTAGTTAATAAATCTGATTTACCTGTGTCAGATGGCTGGCTATATATAACCTATTATCTCAGTAGTAGGCAAATGGTTTAGAGATCAGATATACGACATACATAAAGACCTTCTAAGGAATGTACTTTGCACCTGTGTCAGACGAATAGAGATAGCCGTTTACCCTCATAGTGGACTGAGAGTGTATAGAGCAGATGTGTGTAGCACACATAATATTCAATACAGAGTTCCCTTTAAAGAAAGTATACTCTTTTGGGGATTTTATTTCGCAAAGATGAAAGTCAAAAAGAAAATGTATTTTAAATAAAGTTGCACAGACATAGTAAAATAACAATACGTCCTTATGACACTCTTAGTGTAGGGAAGAAACTATGGGCTTCATTATACTGGCTCTTTGTTGATCTCTTGCTGAAAATTGTGACATAGTTTGGCTCTTTAAGTATAAACGGTTGCCGACCCTGCGGTGGAGTATGGAGTTCTTTGCGATGAAAGCAATTCCACCTCCTCGGGAGTGTCGGTGGAACGACTTGCTGGAGTAACCGGGGGGGGGGGGGGGGGGCGCGGTTTAGATCCGTGCACTTTGGCTCATCGCCTGATGTTTTAGCCATGTTTCTGTCAGCTAAAAAATGTCGATATCCTGACCATTGATGCAGTTGACTATTTCTGTGCGCTTTTCCGGTGGTCCAACAGATTGGGCGTTGAATAATGTTATGCGCAGTGGTTGCTCAGATTTAAAGGTTGATGACTGAAGAGGAATTTGAATTAAATTGTTTAAATTAACGGTCAAGTTTTCAAATCGCTGAGAAGGAAAGGACGAAAGGAAGAAAACTAGAATTTTTCTTCCTGTTCTACACTTGCCGGCTTTGAAACAACTTTGTTTTGTTTTTTGTTTTTGTTTTTGTTTTTTTTGCTGCCGTTTACATTTAAGTGAAGATGAATGTAGTCCAAAGTCGTTTAGTCTAGTGCACAGTGTAGTGTGGAGCGCAGAGGAGTGGTTATTTAATGCAATTAATGAAGGTCCATCATAGCATAAATGGGTGGTATCACGTGATGGCGGTATGTTCAACAACGAAGGCGCTTGTGGCAGTGGGGCAAGACGACTGAGAAAAAATCTAATTGTTCTCGTTTCCACAAAAAATCGATGGATAAACTCATTCCAACAGAACAGCCAATGCATGATGAACACAATAGCGTAGACGAAGATAGTGAACGATAACAGATATCATTAAAAACAGCACAAAAATCGAATACTTTTATTATTTCAATCGAATACTTTTCATTAAGACAACTGTAAATTTTCCTACTTTCTGGTGACCAATGAAAATCTACCACTCCCTCCCCACTATTTTCTAAACTGAAATAAAGAAGATCTACTTAAGATTGAGCCATGTCCTATTTTTTATATTATTTTTATATACCTAAGGTATCATAAGACCAATCATCACAAGCCACGCCTCATCATATGTTGCAAAACCTAATTGACATTTAGATGACAACAGCCTATACAAATACTTTACCTTGATAATAGGTCAGGATGATCACAATCTTTCGAAATGTTAGCCAATCCACCATTCAGTCAATAAGTCGGGGCAAGTTTATAAAGGATTGCATATTCTTTGCATAACTCAGCTTAAAAAGCACGGGAATCTGTAGCTCCTCCCACATCATCTGCGAAGATGGCGGCCTGCTCGTTCATCCGTCACGATCCGCCAAGATGGCGACCTGATCCGTTGGCAATTTATACCTACTAAGGGCCTCAAATCTTTACCATATGTACTATTATATTTTTTTTTTCCCTATACACAATCTAATCCCAATCAGTAGATGAGCTTATATTCGCCAGATTTGAAGAATTCATAGCGTTGTAATGGATAATGACAAATATGCCTTAAAAAAGCACTGCCAAACTGCCTTGGGAAGTGCAGTGACATCAGCCAGGTTATCTCCAAACTATGTTTTCGCTATCAGAGATACCCTGCAAAAGTCATGTAGGTAAGTAAGTCTCTCCATTTAGTTTTCCCGATCACAATAACTGAGTTATTTTCCGGATGTCACCTCTGCGGTCCTCGGTGTTCCTGACTTGCAAGTCAAAAATCTTAATACATGAAGATTTTGACAAGATATTTATACCTTTTGTACACTGATTTGTCGCCTGCAATTTGGTACATTCGCCGTAGAAAGAATGTTTTTTCAAATCACAGTGTCACATTTTGCGCCGAAAATATGAATAATAAAAAAATAAACTCTTAAATGAAAAACATGTCGCCCAAAACTATGAAAATCAACTTCTACCTTTCATTTTTAATTTGTTGCAACATATTTGGCATGCATGAAAACCTGCGTATATAATCTACATTCCCTATATTTGTATTATCATCAAAAAAATTGTGACAGAAGAAATACATACAAGTAAAAGACAAGGAACACACGAGCCTTGATTTTTCGCTGTCGTGTTACTCCCCTGTTACCGTTTTACTACATGTAATACAAGTAATTGCGTTGATGGCTTGCCGTAAAAATATGACCATACTTTAAAATTAGACATCTATTCATCTATCCTCTTCTTTCCACAGGGGAATCTACGGCAAACGGCAAGGCGATTGTTGAATTATGCGGACATTTTAACGATGAAAGAAAGCCCGATGGGTTCGACACAAAAAAGATATTTGTATCTCCAAGTCCCCGATATTCTGGCGGTGATGAATATGCAGTTCGTCAAATGTATAGCGTATACAAACATATACACATACACACATACTCAGGCACACATACAAAGCTTTACTATTTATGATTATTCTAAAGGATTCATCGTATTTTATTTACGCCACTTTGCTCCAATCTTTTATTTGACATAATTGTTCTTCGTGTCGATGCACGCATGTCTGTATGTTTTTATGTATATATACATATGAGTAAATAAATAAGTGAGTAAGTTGTATATATGTAAGTAGGTACGTATGTATGTATGGATAAATGGATGGACGAGTGATTGGACGACTGGATGGAGAATGTGACATAATTAATTGTGTTTTCTTCTTTTTTTATAGATATAATGATCTTGAGACGAACAAGAAATATTCATGTAAATGTATTTTCCAACTTCGCATCAAACCAGAAACATATGATATCGGTCCCAAAACTGTTCGAGGAAGTAACATAGATCCGTACATTGATGACAGTGTCCTCGAGTGGTCGACAAAAAGCAAGGAAGCCATCAAGTTAACAGGACTCTTATTTAAAATGACGCTCCAAACATAGATAATTCGAGCCTTTTGTAAGCCACACCTGAAAAAAATGTTATGTATAGTTCTGACAATATAAACCTTCAGCATATTTTAGAAGTTTAACAAATTGACGACCAGATAGTAAGAAAAATATGATCAATCTTTGAGGTATAATTAGCCCTTCATGACGGATGGGTATTTAATAATATGAAATCTTTATATGAGTAATGTAGGCCACAAGATTACATCACAAATGAGTATATACAATTTTAACAATATATCTAGCGATTAAGAACAGGGTGAATCATATATATTAGTAATTATTGTACTACACAGGAGGCTCTAGGAGATAGTTCATATGATCTAAGACATCTAAAATAAATATGCAAATGGAATTTAATACAAAGAAGTTTCTTCACAGAACGTATATATATTTTGCTTCAGTTGGATACAAATCAAAAACGTTAGGTAAATACCGTTGACGCTGAAGTTCGAAAAGTTTTGCAGACACGAACAAAATATTATTCAGTCTCCACGTCACTGTACATTTTCTTTCATAATTATAGTAAGATATATAAACATATCTCCCTGTGTCAATTTAAAGATTCAGATAGCTTCTTCTTAATTTACAAAATAAGTACAATGGGTTTTCAAAAATATCTAAGTATGGATTATTATGAAAATCATGCCAAATAATTTCTAGCCTCTCAATCTATTCAACTCATTTACTTGACTGCGCCATCCTTTTATCTCGATATCAACACTTCTTTGTTTAATAAAGCTGCTGATTTCTTTTATATCTTCTACACCTTGATTATGTCAAGCTTCTCCTAAGCACATGTTTAATTTCATGAACCCAAAACTTACAATTGTTTGCGTCAAACAATTTAAATTACATATTGTAACAAAGTTTAGTAAGTTGACTACATGACATTTGAAGTAGTTTTAGCCAGTATTCAATTTGTTTAACCATATGCATAGATTTAAGACTATTTTGTCCTAACTCTACCATAACAAAACAGTTAATAGTAGATCTTAAAAGTTTGAGGTTTTATTTACAGTAATTCGTTTGAATTCTCTTAATATCAGAGGCATCATTAAAGCCACAAATTTCAGCCTCATAGGATAAAACGGACATAAAGTTATGGGTATTTTATACAATGTCTTTAAAGATTTCCTCATGACGGACTTTTTAAACTGAAGATTTAAAAGCCATTTTTCAATTTACGCAAGTGATGCTTGTAATGATTTTCTTATCTTCTGACAATTTTCGATAGATGCCAGATCTGTATGAAATTTCGGCTAAGGAAAACATTCCGATTTTTTTCTGCCTTTCGTTGGCGTGCATTTTTTTCGCCCATTAGTTACATACCAGAGTTATTTCTTAATTGTGTTGTAAATTTATATTAGAAAAACTAAACGTTTTGATGAATAATTATCACATACAACTAAAAACAGGTATGTATGTATATATGTATGTATGTGTTTATAGCTTTTGTACTATGTGCAAAATGAGTACATTTGTTACACAGAGTTTAATTTCAACAATGTTCATATTGCTTTGTAGTAAAATGTACATAAGTGTATTAAACATATCGTTATCATATACCCATTCTGTGTATGGTTTTCTTTTGAATATCGTTTTAGTGTTATGCATGCAACTACAGTATATAAAAAACAACGAAGAAGAAGAAGTTGATCATGATCATGATCATGATTATGACGACGACGACGACGTCGACGATATGAATGATGTTATGTTTTAACGCCGCCAATGATGATGATGATGATGATGATAACGATTATAATTACTAAGGGAGTTTAGTTTAAATTCTATTACCCAGTTTTAGTATATGTCTCTAATAATGCTAAAGTAATTACTGGATGTCATTTGTAAAATGTTGCTGTTATAGGTGTGTCGAATGTAACTGGTAGTAACACTATAGATTTGTTTAATACTTTAATATACTTATTTATTGAAATACAAATTATATGAATTGAAATTTATACAAAATAATCTGAAGCAAAATCGACCAATTTCCTTTCCTTTCTATCATACCTTTTTCCCCTTTGCTATTATAGACTTAATCTTCAATTCATTCGTGTTATTCATCATTTTCTGCTCGCCACGTGATTTTGTTTTTTAGAATGGAGAGGAACCTGTGAGTTCTTGCGAACTTGTTTCCTTCTCTTTTGCAAATATATTACATTGATGGCAATAAAATATGTTTAACCGATACTGTTTCTTGCAAGCGGAAAATTGCGAAGACAGAGGTCGTCCAGAATGACCTGTCAATTCGACCGTCCTGTGGAATATTCAAAAGGTACCTGGTCCATTGCACTGCATCCATCATACGTGCAGAATGGCAACATTATATCGCTTACATAAACCATGCACAATGCATGCACACCGCTAAACCCATTTATCAGTTGGATCAAGCCGTGACTATCCAATGAAAGTTCAAAACAGACAGGTTATGTAGGTCGATCGTTGAACATATACCACATTGAGAAAAATACATGTACTTCAGCTGTTACTAGGGTCGCAGGTGAACACACTCGTTGCTAGAAATGAAATTACAATTATTGAACAACTGTACATTTCGAAGGAGTTAAAAATAGACGTTAGTTTTTTTTTTTTTTTTTTTTTTTTTTTTTTTTACATGCGGACAGGTGTTTGCAGGAAGTATTTATTTCTTGAAGTAAAAGAGTAGTTTCTGATTGGACTGTCTTTCTCAGAGGTATAAAGAAAGGTTTACCATAATAGCAGAATGGTGTACTTACCACATACGATCTAAATAGAATACTGTGCTTTGGACTGTCTTTCTCAGAGGTATAAAGAAAGGTTTACCATAATAGCAGAATGGTGTACTTACCACATACGATCTAAATAGAATACTGTGCTTTGGACTGTCTTTATCACACAGGTGCAAGACAGAATTATGTTATAATAGAATAATGGTGTACCTAGCCCTCACAAAGTAAAAAAAAAAAAAAAGCACAAAACGGTGTACACGGAAATAATCTATTTGTATCGATGATACCGTGTCACATTTTCGCTTACAATGCATACATAGTGGGGAGGGTGGGGACTAACGTAAATGTAGAAAATGCAGTTTTAAAGCAAAATACATGCTCTAAAAGGAAACTTTCAATACCTTGCTTCAAAATATGTTGATTGTATCTTCTCCTTGGACATCCTTCTTTAGTCACACATGGATTTTATAGTGTCTGTGTTATTACATTTTAGCAGCTAAAACTAGGAGCGACACTTCAAGGAACACTATAATGTAAACTGTCATAAATTTTATTTATTTGTTGTTGTGTTTTTTTCTGTTTGATTCAAAATGTCGAAAATTTTGAAATTCTAACTGTTAAATGTAGAAATCCCGAAAATTGCGTTTAAAGAATGTCAAGCTTAGACGTACATAGGGATTTACCCGCCTAAAAATAGAGCTTGACTGCGAGTAATATGGTCACGTGACGCCTGAAGGTGTAGTATGAACCGCAAATAGCAAGTATTCCCCGAGAAGGTATTTTCATGTTTGCATGTTAATTTATGTGATAATAAAAGACATTTTACTGCTGTCGCTGATGAGACGCCATGGTTTTAATGAACAGTAATGTATTCTAGTAGGAGCAGTTTTTATTAACACCTGTTAGTTTTATACATATATTTCGAATTCTACCCAATACATTTGATTACTTTTCTCAAGAAAGGGCCTCTGTCGAGCCAGTTAGCTTTTCCAAACATGAATATGTTCTACAGAATTAAATTACATTCGTATGTAGATTTCTTCTGTTGTCATTGGCTTAAACTCCTTACATTTCAGGTCATTGAATTTTCTATAGCAGTAAACTTTGTGGAAACCTTGACCTAGTTTCGACATGTTGACAGAACATTTGCCTAATAACTTAGTACTTCTAATGAAAAGACCCTTGTGAACTTGTGCAAACATGTGGTCCAATACCATTGCTTGCTGGTAATACAATTGTTGAAACGGAATTAGCTCAGAAAGGGACATTTAAGTTAGTCGTCATTTCCGGTAACTCTGTCAATCGATCAAATTAGCCCACACAGGAATGTCAACAGCATTCACTGTGTAAGGTGACCCAGATCAACACCGAATTTAATGTTTTCAATAATTATTTCTCAATCTAGGAAGTCATGTGGTATCTATCAACTTGATCAAGGTCATTGATCATATACCTATATGTACATTCTGCCCATTTCTCATTGCTACAATGACTTCGTATTAACTTGATTTACGGTTAATGTGTACTATATGTAGTGATATAAATCAAAATGAAGGAATTTTAAGTATGTGCTTCTTATTCGAGGAAAAACAAATTCGAAAGTTTAACACCTATTTCCCAACCGCTCCAAAAAGTCACATTATTGATCATTGACGAGAGATAAAAACTTTGCTGAATATAGATTTATGAACATGTATTTTTTTTTTCATCCTTAAACTATGTTTACGCATGCAGATGCATGTTGATCAAAATTCAATTGCAGGATTTCATTCTAACTAATTCGTTCATAAAGATACTTAGGTTATGTAATGCAAGCATACTTGATAAAATTTAAAGCCCACGATATTTTTCAGGACGGTGGGAAATTCTCCTTGCCTCACTCAACAGTTCGCATTATTACAAAACTGTGGAAGCTAAGTCATTATGTTAAGTAGTACTTTTTAGTTATAGCTCGTCACTCCAGGATATATATATATATATATATATATATATATATATATATATATATATATATATATATATATATATATATCAAGGAGGTATTGGTGTTGATGTCTGCAGACAAAGCGATGGGTGCCGTAACGCGCGGACCCGGGTTCGATTCTCATTAGGGGGTGAACTAAACATTATCTAACATGTATCAAAATATTCTTCCTACATATATAATTTTACTACATATTTCACACAAGGAGTATAGGGGGTAATCGTAAGGTCAGATGGGTCATTATGGGTCAATGGGAATTAATATTACGGTCTCCATCTTGAAATGGGCCATCCTGGGGTCAATGGGAATTTAATATTAACAATTCCATAGGATTAACATTAAGGGCCATTATGGGGTCAAGGGGAAATGTAATCTTGAAACTACACCTACTAGCCAATACGCCGTTTGACTCACCAGCACCCACTCATCTACTGACCAACACCTACATATACTAACCAACAAGAGACCCACTTTCACCTGGTTTCAAGATAATTTGTTTCTTTTTTTGAGTATCGATTCTTGGATAGGTCAATTGTGTAAAAGCTACTTTGCGTTTTTCAAGAAAAAAAAAATTGTGGTTGTTGATAAATTCCTTGTAGCAATTGACGTGCCTTCAAAATAAATCACCGTAACGCTTCTTTGAGACTGGCATCTAACAAATGCGAACGCACTTGTGCATTTTTTTTAATTTTTTTTCTTTTTTTTTCTTTTCGCTACTGATGGCATACAGTGCGCTAATCGATTTGTCAGGAGGATGAGATGAAAAGGAAGTCATGTTGAATACTGTCAGAGACGAAAGAAATTAATGGTGTATTCAGAGTTTTTTTTAGAGAGACGAAACGGATGAGGGTGACATGTATATGACTGGACCTCATTCTTGACACCAATCGTGAAACAAATCCGTACGAAATCTCAAATAATATGTAGTGGTAGGTTTTAAATCGATCAGTAAATACGCATGTGACATTTGAGTGGCATCGTCATAAGCATAATTCAATCAATGTGTTCCTAATTGTTTAGCCAAGACTTGAACTTGAGATTTGTCTCTTGGACCTTTAACCAGTACAACATAATGGAGTTTGGAATTGATGGTACAATGCGCTTTACTTTATTTACATAAAGTTTGAGTAATGTAAATCATAGTGGCATTACGATGATGTCCTTTCCGTGTAAACCAAAGTTTAATTTCTTCTTCGTCTTCTCCAACATGTCATCAAAAATGACGAGATGCGTTTGACTAGAGTCAGACACGACCCCATCGTCTTAGCGAGGAATCTCTTCTACGAACGAAGTGGATTCTCCTTGACTTTTTTAGTAACGTGTAAGAGGACTGCCACTCTTTGTAACGCCACACGATACTTTTTGAAGGACGATCAAAGAAAAGTGATTTCTGTTCGATCAAACGTTTGACGAGTTCGATTTTGCCGGAACCACTTGGTCCAGCAATCAAGATGTTAAAGGGATGGCGAAGATACAGTGCCTCCCAACACTAACGATGACTTTCATCAATCACTTTGAGAACGAAGGATGCAGCCATAACTCTCGATTAGTTTGGTAAACTCTGACACAATCGCCAAGAACGTTAGACAACTTATACATATTTAATCTTGCCTGGTACAACACAAATATTCACATTTTAAAAAAGTTTTCTGTTTTTTTTTTACTGTTGTCTTCTTAAAATCAGTCACACGTCTTTGCCATAGTCAGCCACCTCTTGAATGGTAGATAAAGTGCGACAAATTTCTTCTTCATACAGGGGTAGAGACGTTGTATGCCTCAAAGATCGCAGCACTTTTAACACAATGAGTTTTTCGTGCACATATACAGTTTTGGTTGTCATGTCTTTGCATGAACTAGTCAAACATTTACCATATGGAAATCTGCTGGTAAATGAAATCCAAGAAATTCAGTAACTAACACACACACGCGCGCGCGCGCACACACACACACATACAGAGGACAGGTCATCCTAAATTCAAAGGAATCGTATCGTCTTTTGGGATTAGTTATTTTAAGAGTAGTTGGTAATCCACTAAGTCTTGAATGGTGTCATTGACTTCCTCTCACAGAAGTCGTGGCATGTAGAGTCTTAAAACGGTTTCGCAGAAGAGTCTTAGCACGTGTTGGCACAAAAACCTCTCTTACTGAATATGCTACAACCTTCTTCAATCGGCTCTTTTATAACATTTAGATATCAATGCTTATTCATTGTATGGTGACTTGGGTGCAATTGTTCTTGCATTTCACTTGAATCTGCACAGACTCTCTGTAAACCTGTTCTCGCAGCTCCAAAAGTAAACTACGAATCCTCTCCTCTTCTAAAGTATCCATGAGGATAATAATCTGGACCGACCAAAGGAAGGTAGTGAGTTCATGGAGACCATCTGGCATGTTCAAAGTAGCTCTATCTTTATACTCCCGTTTGTTAAGTTTCACACCACAACTGAAACACTGTACTTGGCCTCCTTGCACCAAGTAAACAAATCCTGCTCTCGCTCCAAATAGTTAGGCCATTTGGCTTTGAATGTCTGGAATCGACTTGCAAAATCACAGTAGCCAGGAAAAGCTGAAGGAAACATGTATTCTTTGATTTGTGATTCTCAATGAGATTGTGGTATTCAGAATTGTTTGTGAGTACGTGGATGACATCCTTAGATATGCACACGAACGACATCGCTTTCGATAGTGGAGCGGCAAGGTCCGTCCTACCTCGTTAATGTCACTTGGTACAGCATCACTCTGGGCGCAAGGTACAGCATCGAACTCGACTTCATTGAACTTGGAGTCAGTTGGTCCATTACACGGTTTAGGTGTGGACTTCATATTTCTAGGTGGAAGTCTCTGGTTATAATGATCTGTCTGTATTGGAACTCTTTCCTTTTTTATACTAAAAGACGTCACTGGACTCGAGTCGTTGTCTTGTTGGTATTGTTATGTGGTAGGAAAGTGCAAAATATCGTATCTTTTAATAATCCGTATCCACGATCGAGATCATGAAACAATTTGACACTCTCCCACGCTCCTGTCAAGGCACATTCTACGTCATCGTGACGACAAGGTTGCTTTTCATTGCACGTTTTCGTACACGTACGACATAAAGGAAACATCAGTTTTCCGAGGCAATGATGAGGCAACAGGAGATGGTACAAGTTCGTCGGTGGAAGATTTTTACATTTGATCAAACCTTCGTACTGTCCAGTGTGTTCGACGTCCATGTATTTTATCAAAATTTCAGAGTGATCTTCCAAAACGTATGTTAGTCGTTTGCAAAGAACAGTTGTAAGTTTTCTAGAGTTATTTTTTATTTTTATTTTTTACAGTCAGATGGTTAAAATACAAGATGCAAGAGCTTCCAGGGACTTAGCCTTCGCCTACTTGTTTTCGTCCCTCTAAACAATACTAAGCGATATTTCTGGATCCACCTCTAGTATCTTATTAAAAAGCTTTACAATAGGAAGGATCAGCACAATTGAACCATTTTGTATTAATTTATTTGTTATTATATCTGTTTCAGGTTGTTTGTTATTATTATTAAGCAGCTTTATATATTCTTTAATTTATTTACATGTACAATGATGATCTAAATGATTGCTGTTCTCATTTTGTTTTTCAAACTTTCTTAAGTCTACAGTTTCATTAGCTTCTTTATATAAGTTTTGTTTACATAATTCTTGAAAATAAATAGTCCAGTCTTCCACTGAGATTGGATTTATTTCCTCTGAGTCTCAATTGTTAAGTTTATTTAAACTATCTTACAAAATCGTTTGGAATTTTGTTCAGGGAAATCATTTAGCTGGTGAACAATGCCCTGTATAAATTGTTTTCTTTTCGTCTTTAGAGTATATTTGCATTCTTTTTTTCAATTTGTGAACAATAGTTCTTATGTTTATGTCATTTAGGTTTTTGACCAGCTTCTTTTATAGGGATCTGATTTCTCTTCTCATTTTACACCATTTATTTTGGTGTATGTTTTTTCTCGGTTTGAGGATGTTTTACATTGTACAGATTTGTTGGCTGCTAAAATATCAATGTTATTGAGTTGTTCCATTAAAGTATTAACATATGTACTGCTCTCCAAATTTGCAAGAAAATCTTGTATTAATAATGTTGATTGGTCATCTTCATGGGCCTCAATATACTGGCTCCTACTGTTTATGTTCCAAATAAATTTTCTACTTAAGTTACGAGTGTTTGTATTCTCTCTATCTCTTGGATTTCTATGGGTTACATTACTTATTTCAAAGTACATGGTCCATTTAATATTTTGATATTTGTTTCTATACAAAGTTGTAACTTGTTCATTAACCCCATTATCTGCATAATTAGGATGAATGTTAATATCTAATGTGTAATCAAATATTCAAATCATCAGTAAATAAATCAATGTGCTTAGCTCCATCATTATTATTAGTGTGTATACATACATACATACATATATATATATATATATATATATATATATATATATATATATATATATATATATACGGATATTAGAACCTGGATCCGCGGGTTACGGCACCCATGACGACCCAGTAATGAATTCTCATCTAAGTACACACTCCATCTGGATTCCTACTACAAGGTATATAGAAGTTATTATAGAGAATAACAAATATACACCAGACAGAGCGGAATATGTACTTAGATGAGAATTAATTACTGGGTCGACATGAGGGTATGTCTGCTACGCACGAATGCCAATGCCACCCACTTTATAGCAAACCCTTTTTTGGTGATACGTGCATGGTCGAGTTGGTATAGGGATTGGTGCTTACAGGCAAGGCGATGGGTGCCTTAACCCGCGGATCCGGGTTCGAATCTCCGTAGAGTATGAATTAAAATTCTCTCACCTGTATGATAATATTACTTATTCGTATTTAAAAATTGTGTTAATGTCATCAAGCATTCTCCTGTAGAATCCGGGGATATAACTTTCTGCTCTGTTTGGTGTCTATTTTTGTAATTCTCTCTCTCTCTCTCTCTCTCTCTCTCTCTCTCTATATATATATATATATATATATATATATATATATATATATATATATATATATATATATATATATATATATATATATATATATAACGTTTGGGACTTCAAGAATGGGTTTACCAGTGTTGTACACGTTTTTTTTATTATTCAGACATTAGCAATATTTATGTTTTTTTTAGTATTAAGCCTGTATGTCCGTATTGTTATGTAGGTTTACATGTTTAGCTGCTATTGTCCTTGAATTAGTTTGTTTACTTAGTATTTGGTAAACAACGTGTTTATTTAATTTGAGGTTAGGGTTGCTTTTGTTTACAATTAAACTTTAAATTGAAATTGAAATTTCTGTTGTCTGTCAGGTAGACCAGAAAGTTCTAGAACAGTTGTGTGTTAAAAGTCACATACACCATATAATTTTCTAGAACATTCTGTCATGTGACCTATCTTTATATATACCATGTTTTAGTGGACAGTTTTTAGTTTCGACCTTACCATCAGTCTATAAAGAGTCATTACAGTTGTGAAAAATCATTTAGAATTCAGAGAGAGGAATTATTTGTTCAAAAGATTCACTGGATTTACTTATAGTGCTCATTCTCTTTTTGGATTTTGAGTTGATGATTTGGGGATTTATATGAACTTATTCAAAGACATTCTGGAATGCTTCATTTTGACACATCGTCACATTAAAAACTACTGGCAGACTTCCAGACTATTGGCACATCATAACATTCAAGGATACAGTAGTTCACTCGGAACATTCTATATTTTAGGACGTGTGATTAATACATTCTGGATTATTTTTTGGAATTTAATTCACAATATTGGAATCGTCTTTTTTGATTTTCATTTTAATTATCTAGAAATAAAAAATGCTTGTTGATGTTTACTTGATTTGTTGGTTTCACTTGCTTTCAGATATTTACTTATCTCATAGTGTTTTCTCTTGTTTATGGAAGAGCACATTGAAGAATTGTGTAGTATTTGCAGTCAGAACAGATTCCTGTGTAGTCACGAAAGATCTTGAGTAAAGAAAATGCATACTCAGATTAAATACTAAACTAAAAATTGAAAAGTTTGAATAAATTTCAACCAAGTGTTGCAAAAATCATACAAATTCCAGAAATATCGTATCTTTGGTATACTGAGAGACATTCATTTTAGTTTTTAAATACGAGGTTTTAGGTACGATTTCAGTTCTTATGCTCAGACAGTTTTATAACTAAGGAGTCAGGTCTACTCAATCAAATAGAGATTTATAATAAATACTAACCTTTAAAACTCTTCCTTTTAATACTCCTGAATATGGATTTAGTCTTTTTTTAATGTGGTAGTTGTTGAAAGACAAAATATTAATAGGAATTATACAGCAAAGTTTATGCGAGTTGGTATCATCTTCCATTATTTGCTCATAATCAATAGTAAAAACCCCATCCATTAATTCACTTGAACATAAGTTCATTGACGTTTCAACAGTCTTTTGTAATTTCGATGGCATTATCATCGAAATACTCACTACAAAAGTAAATAAAATAAAGCCATATATTATATTTTCCCTATACATTTATATGTGGTGGACTTGTACTAAAAATGATACATCACACTCTCTCCTTGCATTCATCCATATATCCATCCACAACCACACCCATCTCTCTCTCTCTCTCTCTCTCTCTCTCTCTCTCTCTCTCTCTCTCTCTCTCTCTCTCTCTATATATATATATATATATATATATATATATATATATATATATATATATATAAAATTGATCTCTCTCTATCGCATCTAATTTCTGATCAATCCGTCTATTTCTATCCATTCATCTCATAATCGTTGTGTGTCTGGATGACTGTTGTTCAGTCTATATATCTGATTAATGTTTCAGGTATATGGCACCATGGTAGCAAAAAAGACTAATTTCATTAAACGCCAGGTACTGCATCTACGCCTATATCAGGTCAGCCGAACTTTCTGCATGCACTAAAGGGTTTAACAGTCAGACGATATATCGCTGGAAATAGATTGGTGTTCGTCCTTCGAAGATGCCCATGACATCACTAACTGGTTTGGTTTCTGTGAGCACGTGAGTGGCTGATCAGGTCAATTTTGTGCTCTGAACTGTCTGTGGTACACTCGACAAGAGATGCCGCTTGGGGTTGCTTGATCAACGGAGAATGTGCTGCAGTCCAGAGATTTATGCTGCTAGCACTTCTGTACTACTTCTGCAATTCTATTCAGCTCATAGTCTGTAGCTCCAGTATAGATAAGACTGCGCAGTGTGATACGATCATGTGCGAGATCTTCTCAATACTCAGGGTCGATGTTGAAGTGTTTCAAGGATGATTTGAGGGAATCTTTGAAGCGCTTCTTCTTACCTTTCTGAGATTGCTTACCGTCCATCAGTTCGCCGTAGAAGGTCTTCTTTGATAGTCGCTCGTCTGACATCCTGGTGATGTGGCCTGCCCATCTTAGCTGTGATTTCATCACCAGAGTATGGATGCTTGGAATGCCTGCCCGTGTGAGAACCTCAGTGTTTGGGACCTTCTCTTCCCTATCTCATTCTCGTCAGTTTCCTTAGGCAAGTCATGTGAAAATGGTTTAGCTTTTCGGCATGGCGTCTGTACATCGGCCAGGTTGCAAAGGCATACAGCAGGGTCGACAACACAATGGCTTTATATATCTTCAGTTTTGTTTGCAGACTGCCTTTGTACTCCCTCATGTTTGCGCGTAGTCTGCCGAAGGTCACACTTGCTTTGGCAATTCTAGCATTGATTTCGTCATCGATGTGGACTGCACGTGACAATATACTGCCGGGATAGTTGAACTTGTCCACTGCCTTGAGAGTTTGGCCATTCACTGTGACGGTAGGCTCTACATAAGGCTTTCCTGGTGCATGCTGGTGCATCTCCTCTGTATTTTTGATACTTTTTGTGAAAATAAAATTGTCAAAAGCTGAAGACAAATGATCCAAGTCAGACTCGGATCTGGCATCCAGGGAACAGTCGCCATCAAAAAGGAGATCACGAACAGTCCCTTCCTGTAACTTCGTCCTCGCCCGTAGTCCCCTCATATTGAAAAGCTTGCCATCAGTGTCACAGTTACAGTCACGGACACATCTGAAAGCATGGTATAGAACGTCAAACGGAAGAGGGTTGGTGCCAACACGCAGCCTTGCTTGACTCCATTGGTGACTGGGAATGGTTCAAATGACTGACCGACATACAGGACTCGAGCGTGCATGCCATCATAGAATTGCAAAACCATAATGATGAATTTCTCTGGGCAACCAAATTTTGCCATGGTCTTCAAGAGACCCTCAAGACTGACTGTGTCAGGTCGATGAAAATCGTGTACAGCTTTGAGTTCTGTTTCTGACATTTCTTCTGGAGTTGACGATCTACAAACACCATGTCTATGGTCCCTCGTCCTTTCCTGGAGTCACGCTGAATCTCTGGCAGTAGGCCCTGATCAATGTGACGCACAAGGCAATTCAGCAGAATTTTGGCAAGAATATTGACAGAAAGGAAATGTTCCGATGGATGTCGCATGATTGTCTTTTGCCCTTCTGCTTGTTCAAGTGGACGATATATGCATCCTTGTACTCCTGGCGTATAGTTCCTTTTCTCCACAATATACGAGCCACCGGCTTTTTACACTACTGCTGGTATAGCATCTGCTCCAGGTACTTTGCAATTTGACAGCAGGTCAATTGCTTTTACAGTTTCAGTCATTGTTGAAAGATCAGCAAGTTATATGTTGATTTTAGGTCAATTGCTTCCTGACTGACAGATGATTGAGGATGTTGCTGACGTGTTCTGCCAATCTTTGTATCATATTTTCTTTGTCCGTGAGCAGTGTGATGTTGTCAGTACTCAGTAGTGGAGATGTTACTGATGACCGTGGCCCGTAGATTGTCTTCAAAGCATTATGGAAGTTCTTCATGTCATTAGTGTCTGAATTTTCTCAGCCTTTTTGGTCATCCATCACTCCTGCAACTCTCTGAGTTTGCACTGGACAGTCCTCTTAA
Source organism: Margaritifera margaritifera (assembly GCA_029931535.1). Lineage (NCBI taxonomy): Eukaryota > Metazoa > Mollusca > Bivalvia > Unionida > Margaritiferidae > Margaritifera > Margaritifera margaritifera. The sequence continues at coordinate 559,583 of JAQPZY010001611.1, forward strand.
TGTTGTTGAAGGCTGCATTCTTAGATGATGAAGTGCTATCTTCTAGACAGGACTTTCAGTGCCGATGTTTCTTGTTCAGTAGTATCCATATGTCAGAATCGTTCTCCTCAAACCGACCTTGATGTTTACGTGTGATGGCACCGAGGGATGCAGCCACGTACACTGAGTCTCTGAAGGATGCCCAGTTATCCTCAACATTCTCGGGTAGATTCTTTCAAGTTGGCTGCACAGTTCTTGAACAAATATCTGTTTCACATTCTCCTGTTTCAATTTGGAGACATTTAGCTTTTTAGGCACTTTTATGCCTTGCGGTCGTCTGCTAGGCTGAATCCCAATATTGAGCTTGGAGACTATAAACCTGCGGTCAGTACATCATTCTGCACTTTTCATGGCCTTCGTCACTCGGACATCTTGCCTGTCTCTACTCCTGACGATGATGTAGTAAGTGAGATGCCAATGTTTGGAGCGTGGGTGCATCCAAGACGTCTTGTTGCGATTTGGCAGACGGAAGATTGTGTTAGTGATTAGGAGGTCGTGCTCAGTGCATTTCCTCAGTAGGAATTCGTTGTTGTTGTATTTGCCAAAGCCATTGTTGACAATGACTCCTGGTCATGTCTAGTGATCTACGCCAACTCTAGCATTGAAGTCACCAAGGATGATGATCTTGTCTGTCTTCGGCTCTTCTACAATAAGAGACTCCTGGTCTTCATAAAATTTGTTCGTGATCTCATCTGGGTTGGTCATGGTGTGTGCATAGGAGTTGATGATAGTTGCATGTCCTTTTCCAGATAGTGGGAGTCTCATTTGGATGAGTCTGTCATTCATGACCCTCGGGAAATATGTGAGCTTTGCTGACTAGCTGTGATTTGATGGCAAACCCAACACCAGCTTCACGTTGCTCTTCTTTTCTTCGATCACTCCAGAAAAAAAGGTGTAACCGGTTCCTACTTCAGTGAGTTGTTATTCCTCAGCTAGGGAAGTTTCAATCAGGGTCGCTATCTGGATGTTCAATCTGGCCAATTTTCTACCAAACAGATCTATTCTTTTCTCTGGTCTATCTACCGATGTACTGTCCATTAGTGTGCACACATTCGTTTGTCTACTTGTGTGCTTTCGACCGCTAAAGCGGGATCCCCATCAGCCTCGTTATGCTGACCAGGGTAAAGGTGAAGAAGGCAATGTTTAGGGAACCCATTATAGAACCTTCCTCATGCAACGGAGGTGAGCAGTGTAATCCTAAATAGGGCTGCTCAGTCGCCCAGAGGGATGCCGAGTTCCACAGCTGTTTCGTTCTAGTATGCCCCCAGCCGCCTGTGTACAGGTCTCCAGCTACAGCTCCCAGTGTATCCTCATCTGCTGCTATGCAGCCTGCCCATCGCCAAAGGACTTGGAAGTATATGGCGGGGGGGGGGGGGGGGGGGGTAAAATGTCATGTCTTGCGCGTGAGTTGGATTTAAGTGAAGAAAAGTTGCGCAGTCACCCTCACTCCTCACTCTCTCGTCAAGAAAAAGATAGATTGATAGATATAGAAAGAGGTAGATAGATATAACATTTTTGTTGGTTTTAACGGCACTTTGAACACATTAGTGGCTATTTCATGCCGAGAAAAATGGAGCTTGGTGCCTTTCCCAAGGACACACAGAGGCAGCAAACCCGGGCTGGCCTGGGCGGGCAACGAGTTTGACGCCATACCAACTAAGATACCGCGGTTCTCAGATAGATAGATAGACAATTCAGCAAGGATATATCTTAAACTGAGAGAGAGAGAGAGAGAGAGAGAGAGAGAGAGAGAGAGAGAGAGAGAGAGAGAGAGAGAGAGAGAGAGAGAGTTATTGGTATAAGAAAAAGATCAAAAATCGAGTCAAAGATCCATACGGATTTTGTTTAATCATTTGAATAGACTTTTTCCTCAAAGGGGAGGGGGATGCTTAGGCTGAGTACGATTTTCTCAAGCGCAGACATTAATTCTCGCATGTGCTACTGTTCACACAAATCCATTGGAGTGTATCCAGACAGAAACACATCAGATTTTGACCTGTTGTTTACGAACGAAATTATAAAAATCAGATGCAGGTATCACGAAATACACATAAGAACTACATACAATGACAAAACATATTAGTCCTGGACAGGGAAAGGATTCTTAGCAATACTAAACAAACTTTGTAGTTTTGCTTTTTACCTATTGCATCGAATGCTTCAAAAGTTAGTTTGTAATGTTAGTCGTCTCTAAAGAAATATAGTCCATGGATTATCACTAGTGCGAGATAGGTTCCATTTGATCCAACATATATTCTAAAAATTCTAAAGAAAAAGTGAGTCCAAATATTTTGTGAAAACTGTTGAGCGCAACCATATAACTAGCGCAAGAAATGACGGAATATATATATATATATATATATATATATATATATATATATATATATATATATATATATATATTGATCAAATGATAAATTTCGACGAAATTTAATTAGTAGCATCATAGCGGCAACTGGTTTTGGCTATCAAATAAATATACCTATATCCTTCAAGCTGAATAAATATATTGCAATAATGGAGAGGAACTTGTAAGTTGTACAACTTGTTTCCGATCCTTTTACCTTGTAATGTTACAATTTTGGCAGTAAAGGTTCTAGTGTAATTTGTGAGCTAGTCTGAAAGGTAGAGTTTGAAAACAGTGAAATATAATATTTTAGAGACTCTCTTGTATTACCAATAAAAGGAAATATTTGCTTGATTCATCAAATGGAACTGTTCCATCACTGAAACAAATTTGTTAAGAAACAAGTATATCATGTGTCGAACTAATAATCTGTTGTTCACCAGACTAAAAGGATATTTTAACCGGGTTCACAATTTAAATTTTACTGACCCCAGCATTGACGAGCAGGTAATCAGTAAATATACGGAGCAGTTATATCCACTCCACTAAAGGTCACAGGAAGTCACGCGATTCAAAGATTGGATGATCAGAGAGAGAGAGAGAGAGACAGAGAGATAGAGAGAGAATAATTTAAATCTAAAAGCATCGATATTTTTGTTTTCATTAGGTTTGTACTTATCGAAACAAATATTAATGTATAAATGTTTGCTGCTTTTCGTGTTTAATATGTTTCGTTGTCTATTGTGTCGGGTTCGTCTTCTTTTAATGCTGTGGGAACTTTTAGCCACACCATTTGCTCACGTAGACAAATGCAATATGTTTAAACTGTTAACAAGGCATGCCCAAGCTGATTTCCAAACCAATGTTTATTTTTATCTAAATGCTCGCTAAGGAGTAAATAAATGTTTGGGCTCTTACCATTTTTAGAGAACAAAAATATATACGTGCACATAAATTATGTAACACAAAATGTACCAATACTTTTATTTACAATTCGAGGACTTGTATGGATGGACATATTCGCCGTCATACTCGCTGGTTATCACTGTATTGAGAGTACTCAAAAGACGGGAGGGCTTTCATCATTTGGAACCATTCTTCTGTTTTCTGCCTTTATTTCTTTCCTTTTATTGCATTAGTCTAGGCATCGTTGCTCTAATAAAGAGACAAGTAATATCTTATTTGAAAACTGAAAAGAAAACGGTATTCCAAAACCCGACTGGTGTATTACCCCAGAAAACGTGTTGTACGGCGTCTTATTCTGCAAACTACATCTGATCGAAGGACGGGTTCTGTACTCTGGTTTGGTCAAGGACAATACTTGCAATCTGATTATAAGCAATTCAACTGGTTCTGTCCAAATCACTTCATAATGACTTCTGGCAGAAAGGATAACGCAGATGTAATGCAGGAATATTTGATACTAGATGATAGGGGATGTATGTTTAACCTTTTCTAAAAAAAAATATATATCATTTCTTTTCGAAAGCGAATCATAAAACTTTAAAAACAATATCAAACGTTTAATTTAATTTTATAATGTTGTACTTTGACTCTACAGTGTTCTCGCATACTATAAATGATAGGAATCTGCATAGCGTTAAAAAAAGTTTTGGAATCGCATACATTAGCAACCGCCCATGTGAACTAGACTCGCCACTTCATGTGCAGGTATGTAGATAAGTCGACAAATATTGAATTCCAATAGGTTACAATTGTATGTGGATAGATCACAACAAAACCATATTATGATCTCCTTCTCCTTGATATCCATGAACAATACAGGTAACATGGCTTTTAGGTTACACAACAAATATTATGGAAATAAGTAAATATTTCGGGAACCGCAATCCTGCATTACTCAGAGCTACTCTGACTTGGAATCACGATATCCTCATATGATATCCCGCAACGTACTGGTATATCCCCCTCGGCCTCCCCCCCCCCCCCCATTTCCTGACTACCCCTGTTTGTATTAACAAGCAAGCTCTCTTGAATTCGATCATACCAGTACCATGATAAACAACACGGCAAATTTTCCAGAAATTACGTGATACAGAGAAACTCCCAAGCGTGGTTTCTTCACGGAAGGAACGAAAAAGAAACAAATATATAAAATTTAGCAGAAAAAAACTTTCGGCAAACTGGAATGTCAATACTGTCATAAACCTGTCATTGGTTAAGTTGTCTGACTCTGACACAAGTCTTCTCTCCAAGGGCTTTAACTTTTGTCCCTGGCCTAAAACGTACAATATACTGGAATTAAAAGAAGACCACGCTAGTTTTGCACTGAGAATGAGACTCAAGACATTTTTTAGCGATGAAGGTGGAGAATCCAATGTCAGTAACGATGAGCCTCATAGATTCCACCCTAAAGGTTCTACCCCATAGTAAAGTTTCAGCACAAGAGGCATTCTTGTCCGCTACAAAACATGCATGTCAGTCAAATCCCTTATCGCTTTATGTTGAACGGGCAAAGATCTTTAATGTCTTTTGTGATCGTACCGATTTACCATTTCACAAACTAAATGACACTGATCGACAATTACTCCATCGAAGCATGCACTAGCTCATATGCACATAGTAGTTAGATATTATTGGAATGACAACCTAAATAGAATACCTTATAAATCAAATTCAGGTAATGGCTATGAAAATGTTTCAGTTGTACACTCGGTTAGTGTTGAATGCAGACTGAGCTTTGTCAGCCATTCATTTTTCTTACCATCTTTTCACTTTCCAGTCTTCGTGTAAATGTTCAAGTTATGCCAACGATATCTTTGTCATCATCATTGTCATCATGGTAATCATTATCCTTATCATCTACTCCTATTTCTTCAACATCCGCAGCAACATGTTATTACTAACGGTTTAACAACGCACGGTGATTTTTATTTGTTTATGTGCGAGCTGGTGCAGTGGAGGTTTTCACAGGGATTAGTTTCAACATTAAGACACTACCTTCCGGTAAAAGAAGATACAAGCGTGTATAAAACAATACTTCTCAGTGTGTGTGTATATGTCCGTCCAGGATGCTTTGTAGAGTCTAAGGATATGTTTATATCAAGGCTAGGGTTTTAGGCGAGTTTGCAGCTAGTAGCAGAGTTAGGTCTGACTTCGTCGGCCGTGGATCATACACCTTATGACGTCTGAGATCGCGGTTAGAAACTCATTGCCCCCACCCCTGTAGCCCAAACCCTACTACCAGTAATGTGCAGTTGTGTTTTTTGTTGTTGTTGTTGTTGTTTTATTTGTGCGTGTTTGTAATTATTTTAATCGTTCAGTGAATCATTTCCTTCCCTGTGGTTTTAGATTAATGTGCGTCTTGTTGAATTGTCCCCATTTACAGAAATGTATTCAAACTTTTACTTTAATGCAATTAAGTTGAGTTATCTGAGTGAGAATGTATGCTTTAGCTTTAATTGATTTATGAGAAAATGCGTTATCTGTTAACTTTTATATAACCTATTTATAAATAATGAAGAGTTTGGTTGTTTTTGTTTTATTATCACGGGCTAAATTGTCTGATCACGTTATGTGCAAAATGTCAGATTTATGTGCTACGCTAATTTCAGAGGTTTTTATGAAATGTTTCACAAACATTCCAATAAATATCTCAGCGTTTATTAATACTGCAAACGGTGAACAAAATTGTACCACTCATTTCGTATCTCGTGAGGTCTATTCAATGAGGGAAATTATAGATGAAAACCTTCATCTTATTCAGGCCCCGTCTCGAGACCACTTCATGAAATCAATTGGTGCTCGCCACTTGGAATTGTAGCCTAAATTCTAAGTAACTCAGGGGATAATGTATTGATTGCTTATACCTAGTTCCCGACCCTTGCCTTTTATGGATTGACAGTAAAGACATAAATTGTATCCAGATATTGACCCAGACGACGTACAATACTTCACATTTACCTATAAGCAAATGAGCAAACTCTGTAAACATTTGTATGCACAGGACTAAATATAGTTCAGTCGGAATTCTCAGCTAAAAATAGAGAATGACTCGTACTGCTGGCCTCGGAAAACCCATTTGTAGTTTCTAACTTTAACTTTCAAAACTCGGAAATGTTTCACAGCTCCTAGGCGTAATGTGAGGACACTCCGCTCATAGAGCTTCACCCTTGTAATAGAAGGTAAGCAGAATTTGCTATGATTATAAATGTAACCTAATATATTCTGGTATAAGTAAATGCGCCTTCTCTCTCTCTCTCTCTCTCTCTCTCTCTCTCTCTCTCTCTCTCTCTCCTGGGAGTTTCAAGAAGATTTCAATGCAAAGTCAAACTAAAGTTATCCAAAGCTCGTGAATTTCTTTTTCTATCATCTGGCCGCAGGGTCCTCAGAAAAGTCGAAAACAATACAGTGTATAAGGTAATCAGTTGGATGGTACTTGAAGGAGGTGCTTTAGAGCTTTCAGTGAATATTTCAAAAAGTAAACGTGTAGGCTTTAGTGCTTTGTTTTGAACCGTTTAATAAATAATTCGGCTTTTGCGGTTTTAAATCAGTGTGTTTTAGTAAGTTTTACCCTGTGGAAGAAAAACGTTTATCACACTCTACTATTATTAAAATAAATATAGTCATTTGAGTTCGAGTACATAGTTAGACCTATTTTTTTATCACAGAGAAAATATAACAAAATCTGTTTCATGTAGACTCTAAATACTTTCATTTGAGTTACTATTTACAAATAAAATTCTTAATCGAGACTATATTCATCAATCTTAAAGCCTAAAAGTGCAGCTTTTTTAATTGTTGTCTTTTTTTCTTTCAGTTTCAAATACCAACGAATACTTTACAGCGCTGTTTGGTAGTGTAAGACACTGCACACATGAATCTTCCTTGAGGTAAAAGTCAGTAAACTTTTCTGTCTTCATAATTTAAAATAGGAAAAACTACTACTTATCGAATATGTATCGCCAGCTATCTCCCTCTCTCTCTCTCTCTCGTTTTGAGGACACATTTCTCACGATATTTTATGAATGACATAAATCTTGCTTATATTACCGTGATCGTTGGTATTCATAAATATGGCCATTATTCGGGTGCAGTAAATAATTAGTCCACCATTATGTGAAATAATAAATTGAAATGCACGGATGATAATATTTATTTATGAGGCCTTCACGGACATGCGCTTAAACTTTTCCAAGGAAAACTCACAATTGCCTTTTAAAGAAAATATCCTTGCTTAGTGGATCTTAATATTCGCTATAATACAAACATCTACACTTAATTTATGCACACTTTTAAAAGTAAAATATAATACCAAAATTAACATTATTTAGCAACAAAACCTTGTTTCCTATTTTCAATCGTTTATCAATAGGCTCAGCAGAGTATTCTCCCCTAATAGTAAATGTAGTTCTAAGTTAGGAATATGTTCTTGGTTTTTAACGATCATTTCACTTGTAATTTTTGAAAGATTGTTAACCTTACTTCTCCATAATAAAGTCAGTTATTGTTTCATCATGAGGAAAGGATGCATTCTGCTAGCAGATGATGACTGTTTTCTTGGCATATAAAAGCATAATCCCAGAGGTTCATTTAACACCAATTTTGAAAGTTGACATTACCTTATTTAGAGAAGTAATTTAATCGATAGTATTCATCTTAAAGATCCTCGAAATTAGAGACCCAAATCATCCATAAATAGTGCTGTTTTGTGGGGGGAGGGGGCATTTTTGTCACGAAAAACATGGTACCATTTACGTTTCCGATTTTCTAAACTCTGTTTCAAATAAACTGCTCAATATATAGTGTAAAAGTATAAACTAACTTTGTGGATCAGATCCGAATTTAACAGACTGTGTTTGTTTGCACCCATTATACACATGGTTTAGACACCCATGGTAAAATTATATACCTCCCCATGCTATTGACACATTGTTATTAACGCAGGTTGCAGTGTAGAAGAAAAGAAAAGAAACCTTTCGTACTAAAAATGTAAGCCTTACAAAGTGGACTTCACCTCTTTGGAAAAACTCTCGTCTGAAAATGAGTTTATTATTAAGTTTATAAGTAATATTTGCGAAAGTTGTGTCCACATAAGGTTCTCCACCATCCTAGCTGCGATATCGTACAGATTGCATTAGTGTCCATTCGTAAATATGGGATATGGCATATTTCTCGCTCAATTAATATTTTTAACCGTGCAAAGACACCGTCTCCATGTATATTCCACGGCTGTGCATCTTATATGTTACTGCATTAGTCAGACCGCTAAAATTAGTGATAGTACAAAGATTTATAGTCTTCAAACTGACTCCATAGATTCATAACGCCTACAATAATTTGTAGAAAATTGTTCACGGACTATAATATTAAGCCACAGTACCCTAGGAAAATTAATAGTGAATAGAATAGTCTCAAAAGAACTTTAGAAAATGACAAGTTATCTACCTGTATGCTTTCAAGGTCACATATTAAAAAATGTATTGCAAAGGTTTTTATTTGCCATATATTTTTCGAATATATCTTGCATTACCTATGTGACAGTGACTTCTGCTGTAGTCCAATTCCTTTGCGTGTGTTGTCCTTTAAGTGTTTTTATGTGTTTGTCTTATCCGGCGGTCATTGTTTTATATCTTGCATGTATCGGGCCAATTTTGAAGTTAAAAACCAGGGTTTGTGGCAGGTGAGGTGGAAAGATATTTTCTCACATTCCTATATGTGTATGATCGTGTTTTCCAGTGTGGAACACCGGTGCAGGATAGCTCTATCCTACCTCACACGTGACCATTATCCTGACTCGTGGACTATTTTGACCTTCTACTGCGAGCACAGTACACACAAAGTCGCAAAAATTCCCGATTTATATCATCACTTGAACATTCTTTCACAATAATCAAGATAAACGTTAATTGCAACGCATACACGTACTAAAACGAGCATTGGTTGAAGTTAAGTGTCCTGCAAACAGGCCATTTCGCACTGATGGACCTGGTTAAATGCCCGGCGTCTTTAGTCCAAATTTTAGTCGAAAACGCCGTTGTTGTAATTGTAATTTTTATAAATAAAATTCATGTTCTCATTATTATTTGTGAAGCGTAAATCAATTCTTGACTAAAGTTGAATCGAGGACCATTTCATTATTTTTTATCTGTCTCAATCAATCTTATTGATAAGAATGGACTTTATTTTTTGACCAGCTTACATTTGTATCATTGCGCAAGCTATCTGCAGTACACGATTCGGACGCTGTGTATTGCCATTACCACAGCCGTTTCAACCACTGTTCTTTGAAAGCTAAAATATATTTAAACGAGATTTAAAATTTACACTGAATTTTTTTAGAGTAACCTAATATTTTACGCTCTAACTTAAGGTAATGAAGCTGTTTGAAAGTTACATCAGTATTTTCAATACGCCATTTTGACTTGTACCCTTTTTTGTTTTCGTTCAGAATTGTCAGAAAAAGAATCCTTCCTTATGCTTTAGAGTAGGGTAGGAAAATCCACACACGGGATCAAAATGTTTTGCCAGACACTCGGTAAAGCCTCGTGTCAGACGCAAATTTCTGACCCTCGGGTGGAATTTTTCTATCCTACACCAGTGCATATGAAGGATTATATTTATCGTCTATGCTTACGCAATCCTATTTCTATTTTGCTTCTCTCTATCTCTTTTATAAACTTAAATAAATCTTATCCATAAAACACTAACATTGACTATTCTAACTCATCCAATTCCTCTAATTACGTTGAAAGTGGCCTTACAAGGAAATTTTCTGTATTTTCCTTGTTTAAATCTCGCAAATCAAAGCTGCGAGAGGGTGACTGGCAATTTGCATGGATTCAATAACTACTGAAATATAAATTTAACCTTTGGAACACAACTAAAACTTGAATTTTCTACAATTTAATATATGACTTTGTTTCCTCCACTCTTTATACTAAATTGTTTAGCTTGAAGTTAACCAATGAACTGTAACACAGTCTTGTCTAGTGGAACATAATTAGAGCGTCAACATTCTATTTTACATTTTTATGCTTAGTAAGCTGAGGCACTGACTATATTGGGTCACTTGGTCTGTACGCTACAATGCTTAGTCATGTCTCCATTTTTAAATTTGCTTATGATAGAGTTCTTATTATTGAAGACATGTATACCATTTTAGATTTAGGACCTTGCTGTAACCAATGTTCTTCCACACTTCCCTTGTCGCCAACTTTGCCATAGTTAACAAGTTTGAATACGAGAACTTTGAAAACAGTTTTGCACCGTAGCTGTTATTGTATGTATCTCTTATAAAATTGCTTATAACAGCGTGTGTCTGCAAATATCCTATGTATTACTAAGGTTATTGTCTCTCGACTTTTTTCTGTTCTTCTCTCGGTCCTTCTCTCTGACACCATTACAGTCAGGGAATTAGCCGTTAATAGGATTAGGATTCCCAAGAAGTTCCATAGAAAGAAAATGGGAATTCAAATCAAGAGTACAAACATTTTATGATGACACAAAAGTTGGAAAGCGGGGCAGGGGAAACAATATAGTTTCCGTACTTTTAGGTCTAAAACAAGGCATTCCTCAGAGGAAAATAAACCCACATACACTAAGACAAACACACACACACATACACACACGCAAAGAGTGACACGTGTAGAACAATACATATTTACACAATGACACAAAGAAGCAAAACTATCCAGAATAAAGAAAAGGTCGAAATCAAAGAAAAAGAATAAAATAGCAGAAAGTCTAGAAAGAGGTCTTGTATATATGCATAAATCGAAGAAGTTTGAATGCAAGCTAGAAGAACGATAGCAATATCCTATTTAACGTGACTTAATTATCTACGTCATGAATAGAAATTCGGGTTACATCGGGCGGCATCTATAATGGTGCATTTTATTTTCACTTTTAGGCTTTACATTCCGGATATAATTTCATTACAAGAAGCAAAGCTATGAAGTTATTTACCTTACAAAGGTGATGGAAAAAATAAAATAATAAATTATAATAAAAATAATTTGTGTCGCCAAAGTGGTCAGAAGCTGAGCAAACTCTTAGAAAAGAAACTGAAGTACAGTAGGTTAAATATAACACTTATGTGTCTTTCGTTCAAACCACATTAGCATCTGCAGTATCCAATATTTCGATATGTGGCCACGTTCAGTATCAGTCCATCTGTGATTTGCTTCAGTGGGCAGCGTTTCGAGGGACTGGACACACTGTCCAGCTGAGTTGAAATGGTTCTGATGTGTCAATAAAAACGTCATTTACGTCATGTGTGTGCCATCCAACATGTTGGCGAAACAATTGAATTTTGGTTAGAGAAAGAATGAACAATGACAAAAGTCATATCAAAACTTACCAACGATTTCAACTCGGCCTGACACCCAGTCTAGTGGCTCGAAATGCTGCCCACTGAATCTAATCACAGATGGACTGATAATGACTCAAAGAAAAAAACTCTAGTCCATAAGTGTTCAATATAACCAACCGTGCGTCAGTTTCTTTCCCATCAGTTTGTTCAGCCTCACTCTGCTTCGGTGATATCAGGTTTTTATTAGTATTGTTACGTCTTTCCACCACCTTCCCTTATAAAGTAAATACATACATTCTGTTGTTTCTTGTAAAGACTACAAGCGACCAATACTGCACCGCTATAGATTTGTGGCCTGTGTAACCCGAAGCCTTCGTAATGACTGGATAATTAGGTAACGCTAAACTGTGCAGTGCTATCTCGCATCCAAACTTCTTCGCCTTATATATCGAAACAGTGCCCTTTCTAGACATGTAGTTCATTCTTCTATTATTTGGTTCTTTTTCTTTAGTTTTGACCTTACTTTACTTTGGATAGTTTTGCTTCTCCGTGTCCAAATGTAAATATTTCTTGTTCGACGCGTGTCACTCTTTATATGCATGTATGTGTCTTTGTCTATGCTCTAAGACGTTGTTTTATGTCGAAAACGTAGTGAAATCTTGTTGTTTTCTTTTTCCTCGCGCCGATTTCTATATGTTGTATATTAGGTAGATAGATAAATACATGCACACACAATTGCCATGACACGAAAGTACTTGAGGGCGAAGGACTACAGTAAAATCGGAAATATTTCAGGGGATACAGTTTCGCGGGGTCACTTCGATTACCAAACTATTGTTCTGCAATATAAGCTTTTGTGGATTCTAATTCGTGGATATCTGCTAGACACAGAAATAACAATTCAAATATACAAGAACATTTTTGATTGTACAGCATTATGTTTTCCTGACGTTTCCTGCTACTCAAACCCTTCGTCTTGGAAAAAGTGGCAAGGACTAAACCAACACTTAACAGAAAATATTTTTAAAAAAATAACAAAAAACAAAAAAAACCTTAAAACATCTGCACGATGAGACGGAAGACAACTATCCTATATAAGAAATTGATGGAAAAATAAATTCCACCAAGAATCAATCATAATTCTGGACCTATTGAGTGTGATGAAAATCTTCAAAATTACCACAAACAGTTATAACACCAGTAAAGTAAATTACCACAAACAGTTATAACACCAGTAAAGTAAATTACCACAAACAGTTATAACACCAGTAAAGTAAATTACCACAAACAGTTATAACACAAGTAAAGTAAATTACAAAACGTAATATGGTGAAAATGGTTGACACTGAATGGCGAGTCTGAAGGGTCTGCGAGAAATGGCGGAGAAAAGGAACGGTAAGGGAAAAAACACCGCTTTTTCACCAATAGTCTATGACCTAATAATATAAAATGTCTTCTTCGAGAAATATATCCCATGGAACTATTCTCACAGAAAGTTAGAACAACAAATTATTTTCTTTTGTGAATGCAAAGGGAAATTACGACACATTTATTACTACTACTACTATTATTATTATTACTACTACTACTAATAATAATAATAACAATAATAATTACAAAAATTATAATAGTAAAAATATTGAACTATGCATAGAGTGAAGGTCATGTAACACTGCTGCTACTAGTACTACTACTACTAATAATAATAATAATAACAATAACAGTAATTATAACAAAAATGATAGTAATAATAATATAAAAAAATAAAGTATGCATTGAGTGAGAGAAACACCATAACTTCAGTGAAGTTGAAATGAAAAGAAAAAAAATGAGTGGTGATTTTGTGTTCATTATAAAATGTGGAAAAAACTGCAGTGGTCAGATTATGTTTTCAACTGCATAATCCAATATTTTTCTTTATGTAAGCGTTCTTTATTAGCTCCCAACGGTTCTGACTCAATAGGTAGCAACCAGTGGTGTACTGGCCATTGGGCATACCGGGACAAATCCCGATGGGCCGCCGCAAATAAAGTCCGTTTTTATCGGTGTTTTACTGGTGTGAGCAAAACCCCGGGCCTGTCCCGGCAGATAAGTCCAGGGCCGAGTTGCTTACCCAGTACACTCCTGGTAGCAACTCGAGGAATCGGACGGAATGTCCGGTCGAAATGTAGTAGTTGGGAAGTTTTGAATTTACCTCGCTTCCGGATGTGCCATTTGTGGTCGTTCGTATTTCTTTCCTTAAGTGTGCAGTTTTGCCAACATATCGGGCGCTACAATTCTTGCATGTCATAATGATAGGACATGTGACATTTTGCTACAAACATCCCAACTTATCGTCGATGTTGAAACTTACTTCTATTGCTGAACCTCTGAATATTTATTGTCTCGAGCATATTTTGCAAACATGAGGCAGTGTTTCTCTTTGCATTTGTGCATGCCTTTTCCGGACGAGGTACGGACTGGATTCATCTGGGTTCATACCATGCGAAGTTAGACTTTTTTTTTCGTCCACAGTAATCAATTTTATAACTCTTCGAAGATATATATATTCATGTATGTGTGCGTGATACCAAAATGGCACTTCATTTTTTATGTAGCATCATCCAAACCTAAATGGCCTAAAATTAAAATACTCGAAAATAAAACATATATGAAACAGCCTTAATACTTTTTATTATCAATAAAAATTTGATTGTCTATTTCTAGCATTTCAAATAAAATATATATTGAAGAATAACCTGTACACTTTTATCATTTGGCAGAATAGTCACGTACCAGCGTCGATGAGCCTATGGACATAGGGCATGATAATCCAAGCACAACTGGCTGCATTACAGGCATCATTCGAGAGCAAATATATGCCACCATATATGGACAATGCATCGGTGATGCAGTAGGCATCATGGCGAAATGTATGGGCAAAGAGAAAGCAGAACAAGTACGTTAGCGTATTCCATTTGCGGATTTACAATTGATCATAGAATATCTAATGCTAGTTTATATTTCAATTTTCATTTTCGTTGACTTTTTCTATTTAGACCCATCAGAGAAATGGAATTCTTGAATACAGTCAACCAATCAGCGACACATGTGAGATACCCTGGGCAGCTGGAGACTGGACAGATAATTCAGACCAAATGATTCTGATGATGCAATCCCTTATTGACAACGGAGGTCAAGTATGTATTAATTAATGTAAACGTAAAGTATAATAGCATGTATACTACGCCAATGTTGGAAATTTAAATTTGACTTTCCGTTGACAAAACTTTAGGTGATGCAATACAATTTCCTTTTATACTTTATATTTCTTTGGCAGAATTTATCATACCTAATCTACAGATTACACGTTTTGTGGCACTCCTTTGTCTAGCCGAAATAGAGAGGATAATCAAATCCGACCTAGATGCTCCCACAGATAATGTTGCTTAATGTTTGGAATGCGTAAGAGAAATATGTCATATAACTCAAGTGGTTGCCTCGAATCTGCAGTTTTATTCCATTTAGTAATTATTTCATTCAGTGTAATAGAGAGACAAAATTTTACTGCGAATGCAAAACAACCCCGAGATATTCACGGAAGAAGTTTTGGCTTTCATTAAAAGGATTCTGTAAACAAAATGTATCCTGGTATGTATATTTTAAAACCTTGTTTGTCTGATACTTATTTCAGTATATAATTTCTGGTTGACTTGAATGGGGGACTATTTATGCCTCAGCTCGATAAATGCATGTACATGTATGCATAAAAAGATATGAGTTATAATTTGCAAGATATTAAATATTCATACTTTGAAAGTTAAATTATAAGTTGTTTTCTCTCTCTCTTTCTCTCTCTCTCTCTCTCTCTCTCTCTCTCTCTCTCCTGGACCTTTTTTAAAATTAATGCATTGAGCTGAATATCGATGAGTGTTATTTATATTTGGCAAATAAAATGAATCCACAGACTACGATTTCATATCTTTAACCTGCGAGAATCGCCGGTCTCGTCATATTAGTGTATCTCGGAGACTAACAGCTAAGCTTACTCATAATGAATTTTGAAAATAAAAATGTGTATTGTTGCCCAGGATAAAACCTAATCGAACGTCCAAGCATGTTAGCTCCATTATTTAGCTGTATAATATACATGGTGTATGAACTGTAAGTTCCACCATTATTCACTGGTTACGCTGACGCTTTCAATGCCAAAAGATAAACCTAAAGATGCATCGTTATAATTGTGTCATTTCTTCTTCTTTATTGTTCTAGATAATACCACAAGACCTTGCTAAGAAGTTGTTACATTGGGTCAAAAATGGATTTAAAGAGCTCGGAGATAGTTGTGGCTTAGGAATTGATAAGACAAGTGAAAGAATCATGATGTATGATCTATTTACTCAACAGCCACACAAGGTATGGTTGGGGAGTAATTTTAAGTTCACTCCATTTAAATAAAAGATTACTAAAGCTGCTTAATCTTAGTGCAAGTTCAATTCTTTCTACGGTAATCCAATGCATCTCTGTATAAATGTTTTTATTAAACTGTATTTGTCAAAAGAAAATAAACGACAGAAGAAAAGAAAAGCACTATATATATATATATATATATAGATATATATATATATATATATATATATATATATATATATATATATATATATAAGGCATAGCTTCACTCTGAGCAAAGAAAACAAAATTTTTCGAGACATTTTGTCTGCCTTTCTTAAATCATACGAGACACGAAATGTGACGGAATATTTATATTTCTTTCCTTGTAAACCTTGAATTCGTTTACACTTCTTGTCAACAGAAACGATTCGTGTGTATAATTATCTATGAATTACATATTAATTTTACTGTGAAGGCTACTGAGGAGGCTTGGAAAGTCAAACTTATACCAGCTCCAAATAGTTGTGTGACGCGATCATCCATTCTGGGGATTTATGAATGGTGGAACACAGAACAAGTTGTGCAGAACGTCCTCACAATTTGCAAAACTACTCACTGTGATCCAAGGTAAGAGGAAGGATTTCTTATATTAGCATAAAATTATTTCAAAGAAGAGATATGTGGAGTCGTTTGGGTGGTTGAGGGGGAGGGGGAGCGGAAGTAGGACAGGCCCGGGTGAATCAGCAATATTATTCTACAAATCATAGAAAATATAAAACAAAATAGATTTAGATAGAGAGCCAAGGTACTTTTACAGATTTCTGTTTATTTGGACAATTAATTGGGTGGCGGAAACTACAGGGAAATATACCGACATAAGACGAGATGTACAAAGACTACAGCAAAGCAGCAGCTTTCCAACACTTATCTCAGTTACTCATCCATCATGTGCAAAGTACAAAACCAACTTTTTTTAAACAAAAAAAAAAAAAAAAAAAAAAAATGAAATGCATGAATATATAAACATTGTATGTTTCGACAACCGCGGTTTTCGACTGTACTCACACTTGTTTCAGTTACTCACCCATGATGTGCAAAGTACAAAATCAATTTTTAAAAAGAATGAAATGCATGAATATATAAACACTGGATATTTCGACAACTGCTGTTTTCAAGTGTACTGACACACAAAATTACAAATTCTAGTCAGGAAATCTCCATTAGAAAAGTCTAATTTGGTCACAACGCGAAAACGTGCACAGTATATCCAACAGGATATGAATGCCCGAAGAAGAAAGTGTGTTTCTAGAAAAATATTCCTGATGCTACATCTTTGAGTAGTTAAACGTACTTTAATATATTCTAGTTTATTATGTTAAAATGTCCCTACTCAAACGGAAAGAATGCATGGACAGCAGTTTATACATTCACACTACAATTATAAACCTAATTGTCTGAGCTCAATATTGATGAAGCCGACAGATTAAATCCACAAGCAGCTTGAAATATTGTGCTTGTCATAACCTTTTAATTTGGCATTGTGTGGATAAAAAATACATAAAAATCTATCCGAACTCTGACAAATAGTTTAATCTTGATTATTTTTATCATGTAATGTTTTATATTATTTTCTATTCGTTTTTAATAATCAACCAATTGATGGACCGTATGCACGTATATGCAGTGTCTTTGCAGATGTCCACAAAATCCAGTTTAACAGCAAAGAAGTAGTACAAAAGATTATTAATGTTCATACAAAAGATGACATAACGCACATTTAATTCTTTTTCTATCTCTTTTTGTGTGTGTGTGTGGGGGGGGAGATCATCTGATAATTTTAGGAATTATGTAGATTTAAAACTTTGGTTTTTGCCTTACAAAATGACACAAAAATGCACTGAGAACAATAGTCAAAGATACACTAGACGAATTAATGAAAGAAAAGCATAGTATGTATAAGAATGTTTGTCTGAATAAATTGTTTTCATGACAACAATCCTTTTGGTCATTTAGTGCAATTTCCATACAGTTTGCAATGGAATGTAAAATCCAAAAGATAGCCTCATCACAATTTCACACAAAAATGATAGCACCTTATTTTGTTTTCACATTTAAAATATAATTCATCATTACTTTACTGTAATTTACTTGGAAATGAATAATAATTTCCAAACATTAATTTTTCAGCATTTTGTCACAAAATATTAACAAATAATTCTTTTGTGAATGACATATTAGAACAATGTAATACTTGCCCCATTTCCATGCAGTATTCTTGAACAATGTAACAATGTTGCTAGACAAGCACTGTTATGTTTTCAAGAAAAATATTGTTTGTTAAACTTTCACTTGCGAGAATTTATTCGTGACTGTAAGAGAAAAGCGTTGATGTCCTATCAAAAAAAAATTAGTGTTTGTAAATTTAAGAATTTTGTGAAAACGGGACAAGGGGGATCATGCCAGCCAAGATGTTTTTAATTATTGCCCCACCCAAGCAATCGAATATATTAAAGACTTTGGAACAATTTCCTCGAGAAAACCGACCATTCTGCATAATGTGTACAGATTTAATGCCAGATTTGCTTTTACCACACGCGAAACATACATAGCATATGAGATTGTCTGTATTTCGTAAAAATGGATCTAAAGCAGGTTTACGCCGGAATAGACTTTGACAATTGATGTTTTATCCTACTAGCATTACCACTATTGGATCAACACTTTTTGATTAATCCGAAAACTATGTATAACTTAGTTAACATAATAAGTATGCACTTTATATTTTAATGTAAGTCTCTAAGACATTTGTTTCTAGGTAAATTACCTTTATCTTCCTTAGATGAATAAACTTTTCTATAGCTGTGCTTCTTCTATCAACAATGGCGATAGATTCATCTTCAATAATTTGCTCGTCTGTTAGAAATAACAAGGAATTTAATATCTAACTTCAGGTGTCACGCCACCGCTGTCACTTTTGCTGTTGCAATAAGTTTGATGTTGCAGAAGGATTCAAAGATTTACGAAAACGGTGAATGTAAAGTCGATGTACTGACAGAGAATGTTTATAAATGTGCTAAGAAATTTCTCGCCACTGAAAGAGAGGTATGTCAAAAAGGTTACAAACGTTGATGATGAAAACTCTAGTTATCATAATATAGTATTGTATGACATGAGCGGTGTTGTAAAATACATATTATATTATATTATATTATATTATATTATATTATATTATATTATATTATATTATATTGGTGGTTCAAATCGCCCTCAGGTCACGCTAGATTAAATTGCTATACCTAGAATGTTTGATTGGTAAAAAAAAGTATAGCAGTGAACCTTCTCCGACGGATTAACAATAGCATTATTTCGAGATAGGATGAAAACCTTGCTTAACACGCAAAAAATTTTCACAGATACAAGTCCTTCACATTGTCAGTATCGAATTATTGTACAGGATTTGATTGAGTTCACATAATGTTAGGCGAGATGTTTCCTTTAGCTATTGAGTAGGATGTTTTTTCAACCGAAATGCCTTCAATTTTATAAGAACGTCAGATGCATTCCATTGTACGATACTTGAATGTCATGTTATATATTTTAACAGTGATATATAAGCATGCTTTTAAATATCATGTTTGGTTAAGAGAATATATTTCCCGCTTGATCTCTCTTAGTTTGTCCATATGGTTAATATCAAAGACAACTATAATCTCTTAAGCACAGCTTAACATGTGCGGTTTTTAGTATTGATTCCCCCTTTGTAAATTTCAGCGGGAGGACCTGAGAGGGTGCCTAGAATGCAGAGACATATCTCAGCTGCGTCTGCAAGAGGAAGGAAGCGATGTTTTCAAAAGCTTGGGTGCTGGATTTTGGGCGCTGAGACAAAAGAACTTCAGACAGGCCTTAGTAACAATTGTCCTTAGTGTATGCACTGTTTAAAGTTTCGTGTATTGCGTCACATATGTCTTCGGACTGAAAGGGGTTTTTATATTTTATTTATATAGGGAATAAGTATTGTATTTTCAACAGATGTGCACTTGGTACATGCCATTTCAAACAAATATCAAGTTTAACTTCAATGCTGGATTGTTTTGTATCGTCTAAGCTTCCATATACACTAAAACAGGCTCAACACCCATGTCCATTTAGATTGAGTCATTTGTATTCGATGGCACTTGTACTATATTTACCATTTTCCTGAATGGATATATACTCGATATTTAAAGGCCTGGTTTCTCTGATATTTTCAAATTTCCCATCACAGCCTTCCGATTGACATGGTTATACTGGAGTTATAATCGCTAAATAGTTATCTATGTGTATGATTCCTTAACATCGGAGGGGGTAGGAGACAACATACAGTGTGTGTGTGTGTGTGTGTGTGTGTGTGTGTGTGTGTGTGTGTGTGTGTGGCATGATATCGGAATCTACTTTGATTATAACCCTGACAATTTTATAAATTTACTACTACATTGAATATCTTGCTAAATTATCATGACATCATAGATGGAATTTTAAATATTCGCTTCTTCATTTAATTGGCATATCCTTACTTGAAGAAGACTGCTTTGCTTCGGAATCGTTGTGTATAAAGTTAATACATGTTAGAGTTTTGTAAATTCTGATACAGCTCAGAAATTACTTTCATGTAAAGTACTTGTATGACAATACACTTCTTTTTGCTTTTTACGTAAATCTTTTGGATATCTTGAAATAATTTGGCAGAGCACAACAGTTTCATTGTTATTACATCTACTAGTGTTTATACCTTATATAATCTGTTTTTGAAATGTACCTAACGCAATGTGTGTTACTTGTCCATATTAACCTCAATGTCTTTGTCGTTTGTAAAATGTTTTGTGCATATTAAAAATGATAAAGATGGGAAAAAATAGATTATTAGAAATTGTTCTATATATAGCTTATTTAACACTGAAGAAAACCATTCAATACTATCCCATTTAAATGCGTACTCAAGATTTGCATGACATCGTCAGGGACAGACATGTATTTGCCATATTACGTCAGGCTGATGCTGTATTACAAATCGAGAACAATGAATTGTGCTTTCTTCTCTTTAAAACAGAGCATACGTAGTTACTATAACGATATATGGTCCACGTATTTTATCTGTCCCCTATATGTAAGATATAGTGACAAGATTATTAATAAACTAGTTATATTATGTATACCGGCTGATTTCTAGGATGGACTAGTTGCTAATCATTTTTGTCTGATTAAGTGCTGACCTCCATGATGCACATGTGGACACTGAAACTCAATTTATATTTCATCCGTGGATTTACAGGGAGGTGATGCAAACACAAATGGGGCGGTTGCTGGTGCCCTTCTTGGCTGCAAACTTGGACAGGAGAAATATTTTCCCGAACCTTGGCTGAAGCTAAAGCACAAAGATTGGTTGGCTGGCAACATTGAGCGGTAAATTTCTGATTTACTTTGTGAATAGGCAGTGTAGCAAACCCCAATAATTTAATAAACGCGATTAAAGCAGCACAACCTCTTGAATTAGGGGTTGGTGAGCGACTTCCTTATTTAGGCATACATTCTTTATGACTAACATGATATGATTTTCAAGCCTAAGGGCTATGTGAATTATGAGGTTCTCTTTGTTTATTTTGTTGTTATTTTTGTTTCAAATTTCAACTACATTTGCTGTATACTGTATAATATGTACTGTATACTATACTTTATGTCAACTGGCACGGAAATTATATGGTAACAGTTTCATACGTCTCTGCGTCTACTTCAGTTCCTGCGATGCAGTTGTAAACAGGGCCGGTACAATTGTGCGTTAGTATGAACAAAAATTCTGCATCTGTTTTTCTTTTTCTATTTTTAGACGCTTATTGTCTTTTTTTTTACGCTATTGCTCATTTCTTTTTTTTTTATTCATTCAGTTTTTTGCCGCCCCCCCCCCCCAAAAAAAAAAAAAAAAAAAAAAATTTTGCCGCCCTAGGCGACGGCCTAGTTTGCCCATGGTCAAACCGGCCATAGTTGTAAATGTAAATCTTCCATTAGAAACAATTCCCAGGTACATAATTCTGAAAATAAAAATATGACACTAGAATTCATTTATTACTTGAATTTTAAATGAACTGTTTAAACTATCATATGGTCAAGTAAAGCACTGCACCTCAATTCAGGTCTCATCTCTATTTCCGGCATGGAAAAAAGAACGAAGAAAACTAATACCACTCATTGTGTACGTACCATTTGGTGACGATTTTGAATAGATTACAAAATTTTAATTTTAAAGCTTATCCTTATCTTTCTTTATTATGCGCAAATATGTCGATTATCTTAGCTTTATAGCCATGTTGGAAAGATATAGACCAACCCTTGTGAAGCAAGCTGACAGGAATGAGAACATGAAAGACAACGAAAAACAAGTAGACCATTCGACTAATACAGGTAGAAAGGGAAGAGAAAAACAAAGTGTTGCGGTTATACAACATTTGAATATTGATCTTCAAGAGAAAATACGTGCCACCTTGTACGGACAATGCATTGGAGATGCTATTGGTTTACTGACTGAATTCATGACGAAAGATGAAGCAAAAAAGGTAAGATACTTTTTCCGCATGTCATGACACATATGTGTATATTCTTCTCACATAAATATCTGATATTGTTACATGATTTGATGCTCAGTTGTAACAAATTATACTTTAATATTCTTACACATTTTTTTGTCTATTATTTTTCACGCAACCCTGTCATCCTCCTGAATAAGAGCTTGCTTACTTCGACACATCTTGGTACTCTGTTGATGCTGATGTGTTATATAAGGAGGGAGAGAGTTGGATTACATGCTAAATAAATACTATTGGTTCATACTGACTGCAGCTTCATCTGCGTATCTCAAATGTGAAATATACGTATTTCGACGACTTTCGCCAGGAATTCAGAGAGAGAGAGAGAGAGAGAGAGAGAAAGAGAGAGAGAAAGAGAGTAAACTTTCCACAGCCCACAACAGATTAAAATTATTGACTAGTGACACGTGCCTGTTTAAAAGTCCGTGAAGATTCTGACTTGATGCATATTAGCTGCTGGGACTGAATGATTAAGATTATGCCCACTTTTCATGCATATGGGTATGCAATGACTGGATGATAGTGTAACTGTGACTAAAATGAGCAGAAAGAGTACAGGATACGCCTCCACGATCACGTATGCGAATTGTGTGCATTCATTTAAACTAGTTCCTAAAAGGTATCACCGCACTAATTAAATTCCATTTTTATTCCACATCGTTGATGAATTTCAGTACATTAGTTACAAGCTAAGGTAAGCCAAGACTGTGTTATTTACGTTAGGCACTAACTTGGACCCAACATATCCAAAAATTAGTATAAGTTATGTTACATTTTCTGGAATTTCAATGAAATGACTGGAATTTGTAGTATAAATGACCTTTCAGGAAATGGCCTAATCATACATATTTACTTTGTCATCCTACACAAAAGGCAAGAAGATGAACTTAATAAACATTTTATTTTCTTTTTAGGCTTAAATGCTGCTTTATATTGAATTCAAGTAACATTCTTCACTCCGTTATCAAATCTCTAGAAAATATCGGAGAAAAATTATTGATTTCATTAAGCACTACAATAGGATGCAATAACAGTTATTTGGCTTTATTAATGTAGTTATTCTTTGTAGAGATGACCACAGCTATTTAATAAATTTACTTTGTATACGCCCGCCATAAGGCGAAGCATATTATATTATAATATTTGTCCGTCAATAGTTACGTACTTCCGTATGGCTGTCCCCTATTTCATTTCCACATAATAATTCAAGTTTTCCATCATCAACCATTAACAAACTGTATATCTAGCATGAATTTGAGACAAGGGAGAAACCTTTCGATTTCCACATAATCACTTGACTCGTGTACTAACTATATAGACCAGTATTTATACATAATTTACTTTTAAGATAAAAAAGCACTTATTGATTTTGGAGTCAAAAGGTAAAGGGTCAAAATTGCAGTGATTCGAAATATATAGTTTTCGCATGAAATCTTGAGTTTTTTAAAACCTACTTTAACCACACTTTATGAATTGCTTTCATCTGAGACAAGGAAAAGATCTATTCATTTTAGGGTCAGAAACAATTTCAGCAAAACCACTTAAGTTTTGTACAACATGTCTTCACTAAGCTTGTATATAGATTTGATTTGAGACAAGGATTACACCTTAAAAGGTCAAAAAGTATGACCACACTCTATGTGCATAACTTACATTGAAGACAAACAAGGAAACTATCGATTTTTGCGTTAAAGGTCAAGGTCACTTAAACCGAAAGAAGAAAACTGGTTTCCGCAAAATAACTAGACATGGTATGTGTATAATGTCAGTTTACTGTAGTCCAGCAACTCTAAAACATGGTTTGGTTGCAGTTTCTACAGTGTGGTTTGCTGCAGAGTACAATTTATCTAACAAGACAGCGGTCTAAGTAGTGTGTCATGTAATGCTACAGGTGACATATATAAGGTCTAAACACAGGGACTCCCTTGTCATATATATCAAGCTTCCTTGATGTGCTTGAGCTAGAATACATTCCCACAAATAACAACTAAATCACTATTTCAATTGTTGAGAATATTTTATTCAATTTCGGCATATTTTAAATATTTAATTTTTCATTTTGAATGTCACAATATTTATCAATATATCCACCCAGGTTCTTTCTTTTGGAAGTAATATACGCCAAAAAGTATAAAGGTAATTCTAATCTCTCAAAAAATGGCTCTAAAGAACGTATATCACCTGAGTGTACCTAATGTAAAATATGAGAAGCTTTGAGATCCATGTGCTATTTCCAGAAATACAAAATTGCATACCTTTATAATAGTTGCCTTAACAGTGGCATACACAAAGAGTGACATAATTGTTAGAAGACATTTAAATTGTTAAGGATGGTGAATTTTAAATTCTTAGCCAAAAGGTTAGTATGTTCCTCACTATTGTCTGACAAGAGCCCGAATGATTACCCCAGTGTAGGTCTCAATGCCATCTTGAATGAACAAATCAAATTATTTCGATAGAAAATTGGTTAATAAATGTTTGAGTTCATAATGATTTTCAAGACAGACTAAACATTATTCCAGTTATGATATTAGTGATCTTGGTCCAATCAAATTGGAAGAACCGAACCACCCGCACGTGTCCTATTCACACTGGAGCAGCAACCCAGGGGTAAAGAAATGTATAAAATTAACAACTATTCAATCATGTTTTGTTTGCATGCAAATGAAATTTAAACAAAATCAAACCTATGCAACCATGTGACAAGTTAATGTGTACAGTATTCAAATTTGTAAGAAAAAAAAATCTTGTTCAATTCTTAAATATGAAAAGGTTATATTTTGTAGCACTGCAGTATTTAAATATGCACCAAATAGCTAATCAATTTAGTTAATTCAATTACATGCAAAAATTAACTAGCTATGAATGCATCGAGATGCCTAATTATCAGCACATTGTGTGTTTCCCGTGGATTTTTCCCTTAATGCTATTCAAGTTATCACGACACTTACTAAATTTCATGTGTGTTTTCCTAATTTATTTCCACATTGCAAAATATGAAATCCAGTGCATTAGTTACACGTTCAAATGCATTAAGGCAAGACTATCTTACTTATGTGAGGCACTAACGTGGACACAACATATAAAAAATCAGCATAGGGTATGTTGTCGTTTCTGGATTACTTGCATATCAATTTAATGACAGGAATTTCTAGTGCCAGTGACCGTTCCGGAAATGGACGAATCACAACGGTTTGCTTTGTTATCCTACGCAAAGGTCAAAAGGCTGAATTTAATAAACATTTTTATTTTTATTTTTAGGCTATAATGCTGTTTTCTATTAAATGCAAATAACATTCTTGACTGGTTCTCAGATCTCCAAGAAAAATCAGAGAGAAATTAATAATTATTTTCTTAGGAACAACAATATAATGCAATAATAGCTGATTGTCGCAATTATTGTTGCGATACCTAAAACAGGCTATAGCGTGAGATTGCACTGTCACAACTGCGTAAATAAAGTGTATTGTCTCAGCGCAGTGGATGAACCGCTAGGTTTAATTCGAATCGATAATTGTACCAATTGAAAATTAGCTGAAATATTTCTATTATTTGCTCTGCTGACATTCTTTTCAAATATTATAACTCACCAATACTTGTATATACATTTCAGCACTATTTCAAAAAGCTACCACTTGAATACAATTATAAAATCAAGGACAAGCACAGAGTACGATGGGAAGACAGCGATTGGACTGACGATTCAGATCAGATGTTCCTTATTATGCAGTCCCTGATTGAAAACGAAGGAGAGGTACATGCAAAGATACATACATACATACATACATACATACATACATACATACATACATACATACATACATACATACAGTTTATTTTAAATAAGTAGTATCAGTTCATATGAGTGCATGTGAATCTTTATTGATACGTATTTATGTATGTACACATAAATGATCATGAATTTTTTAGACGCGGTGCATCAATATTTTTCATTATTTAGAGAAACTGAAATCTTTTCTCTTTATGCAGGTTATACATTTTGATTTCGCGGAACGTCTGGTGGACTGGATGAAGAATGGTTTAAAAGAGTGTGGAGACAGGGCGGGTTTAGGCATTGGAGCCACAACGTACTCCATATTGACAGACCCTAAGTTCATACAGGATCCACATCAAGTATTTTTATATAACTTCCATATAATTTTAATGGCTCTTATTTTTTATTTTTTGTTCACCACATATTATATTATAAAGCGCCATAGTATTTCTCTTCTATAATATATAAGCATCAAGGATTCGTAAGACATTTATTTCTACATTTCCTCTGGTATGAATCAAGTTCTGTTTCATAACATTTCTGCAATTTCACTTGAAACTGAGGTTTTATATTACTTCGCCTTTGAAACCTATAATTTAGTTTTCCTGCATTGTTAGAGATAGTACACATAAAACTATGTATAGTTGTACAATTTTACATCTGAAAATATTATTTTTTTAAAAACAAGAGCTGTGGAATCCTAAAATATGGGGAACTTCAATTATCCACAAAGATAACCATAAGCCCTTTATCGAAGGAATAACAGTGTTATGGCCGTATTCTAAACGCTGATATACGTTAAATATTTAATGAAAAATTCATTGTTGCCAAACTAAACGATAAGAAATATAATAAACAATCTCGATTTGACGAAGAAATTGTGGGATGTGTAGTGACCAGTGGGCTAGATTATTGTGTTTCATACAAATGTAAGATATCAATATATTTATTGTAAAAGTTCACATCCTCATTTCTAGGTCAACATCAAAGTTAATATTTTCTTTGGTATCTTGCTTGAACAGGGTAATATGTTCTTTAAACAAGATAATACATGTTTACTTAAAGAAGAATTGTTTTATGCAAAATATTTTCTTGATAAAAGCGAGAAAATGTTTTATTTTAATAAGATATACCCTGGCTAAAATATATTTAGTTATGAACAATATTATATATTGACAAAAGGAGCTAATGTTGCCATCAAGCAAAATAATATTTTTATTAAGCAAAATATTATTTTGCTTAAGCACCGAAAAATATTTTAAAGCAAGATAGTAGATACTATATTTTGTTAACAAAAAAACTATCTTTAACAATATTTTATCTTGTTACACAAAATATAAAAAATATATTGGCACTTTCAAGCCACTGCAGAAAAGTGGTCTGTTAAACACCTCTTTCCAGGCTGCCCAGGACGAGTGGTTACGTGGTAACAAAGACGTGGCCCCAAACGGTGGAGTGATGCGAACGTCAATTCTTGGAATCCATGACTGGTGGGACACGAGAAAGGTGAAAAAGAATGCCTTGGACATCTGCAAGACGACGCATCGGGACCCAAGGTTTACCTTTACATTTTGTCTACATAGACACTCTCCCACAATGGCTACCTGTCGCCATCCCCTCCCCCTCCCCCCTCCCCCTATTTATAGCTAGTCTTTGCTTTCCCTACCTGCCATTTTTATCTGTTAAGTATTGTGTTTTCTTTATTTAAAATCCACATTGACTACAGTTATGAATTGTCGCTTCTAGGAGAAAATCACACATGATATTATTTTATCTTCTGAAGTCGTTTACGTCCGATGTTCTATGCCTTTGACTTTGTCACAGTATTCTGTTGCTTTTGAACTAAATAAGGCAGCGGATGCCTTTTGTACAAGTGTAAGTTACAGTTCAGGCGACACTCGCGCCACTCCTGTTAAGTATAACGCGTTTTATAAATAGCATAATTATGAAACCCCACACAACCAGTTACACTAGTCTATGTTAAAAAATAATTGAAGAATATACATCTATGTAGATTGGCTGTTGCTCCTGCACTATCACCGTATTGAACTATAAATATTTACTTCATTATGCTATTTGGATTGAAATGAACAGTGCATACTTCATCCCTACTATACAAGGCAACTCTCATTTCAGTTTACATTATGTTGGCTGATTTCTGGAATAAACTATAGTGTATTCGCATACTGTCGTTGCTGTATGAAGGTAGTGATGTGCCGCCGACATGTGCTACGGTCAGACCGACTTGATATTAAATTCTCCAATTATAGAAACTGTCCTGATTGACAGCTTCTCACCTTACCGGTATAGTGGCCACCATAGTAACTTCTAGAAAAATGCTTACACTTAAAGTAGAAATAGCGTGAGAAAAATATTAAGCTAATACTATTCATTGATTCCTCGCGTTGTATTCGCAAGTTTCCATGTATAACCATGCACTGAAAGTGAGACTTGTTCTGTCAAGGATGCAACCAACCTATTTGTTTTTCAATTGATTGATCATAGTAAACATAACTGAGTGTATACTAGGTAATGCAAAATGAAAAAGACAACAAATAAAAAAACAAATCAAAGCAAGGTTCATACATTTGCAAGTAATACTTGTAATCTACATAAAATATGTTTTAGAGTATGCTTATGTATATATTTAATTTCACAATATTTGAACAGGATGGTAGAATTTCAAGATTATGATGTAAATTACCTTTCTCTTTGATAATTTTATGGATGAGTAGAATGTAGGCAGGAAAGGAAGAATTGAGACCGATCTGGATCTCTTGCCCACTCCAGTTCCTGGAGATTTCAACAAAGTTTAAATTCTCATGGGGTGGGGTGGGGGATAAGTATAGGTCATCTTGTTTGTAAATACTTATTCACTTTTATTCCATCATAGATGGAGCTTGCTTACAAATTAGTCTGCATCATTTTTTTCTCTTCAGCAGGATTGGATTTTTATGCCGTACATTTTTCATCTTGGGGATTCGTGATCAATATGTGTTACAACACTGCCTACAATCAAATATTGTCCTATATTGTTCATATATGAAGGAGAACAGACACCTGTTTACTCCATACAGGCAAACGATTTCGGTTTCTGTGCCAACATATTACAAAAGTGTTTTTCTGGGGGTTTTATTTTTTTTTTCTTTATAGATGCCAAGCTTCATCAGTAGCCGTCAGCGTGGCCATAAGCTTGATGCTCCAGAGAAAACACCACAAGGGGGACCAGTTAAACGTTCAAAATCTGATCAACGAGGTTTATGAGTACGCTTCTACATGCCTGGAAACGGACGATCAGGTAACTAGTAACTGTACATTAAACGTCAGTTATTTCAGGCAATAGCCAAAGATCAGGTTAAAACGTATAGACCTAACATATTTGTGGAGCAACAAACTAAATACAGTTTGTGGTTTCAAATGAAGGAAATTTGCATGCAGGAAACGATACTGTTTCACTTTATTAAAAACGTGTTTATTAAACTGCTATACCCAGTACTTGAATATTTTCAATACTGTTGTGATTTTTGTTTAGCATATTATGTGTTTGGCATATTATATTTATTGCGATTTTGCTTTTTAAAAAATCTTAACGTCTTCTTAAGAAAAACAATCAAGATACAAAATTTCACTTGATCTACAAACTCTACACATAAGCAGAAAATATAAAGAAACTAAAAACAAAATCTCTAAAGTTTCGTATTTATCTCTTGAGGGTGTGGATTTTTATAGTTGTTATTATTTTTGTTCAGAAAAAAAATATAAGATTAAAGATTTACAGGAAATACCTTTCTGTGGATTATCTTTGAAATATCAGAACAAAAACTGTCACATGGGTTAAGCGTTTGAAGAGGAGTTTGTTTGTTTTGAGACATAATAAAATTTCTGTTTATGACAGCAGGTCTATATTTTGCCGTCCTGTCTAAATTATTTTATAAAGTTAGCATAAACAAAACAGAGCTGTATAAGCCAGCAGAATATTTCCTTTATGTTTATGTTTTTGTTGATATGACGAACTTCAAAGATCAACTACTAAGAACTCCTACATTTCTGATATAAAGAGAAGATTTTAGGAATTCAATACTACCTATTGTCGTATTAGAGTTAAAAATATAATTAAAAAGATGTTGAAATAATGTTGGCTAGCCGATTATCCATTGTTAACGATTTTATTAATGAAAACATTCATTCGTGAATCTCATCGGAGTTAACCGAATTGTGAAGCTGTTTATAGGCTTCCTCAACTTTGGCTTGGAATTAGGATGCGCAAATGCTATTAAAAATACAATATAACAACTATTCCATCTCACGTTTTATAGAAATGATGTATTAATAGCAGAAGGTAATTTTAAAACTAGCACGAAAGAATGTCCAAATTCTGCGCCTAATCATCTAATATAGAAGGAAGTAAGGCTGTGTACAATTTATTGAAAGCGCTTTAGTGCTATACCTCTTAGCAGATTATATGTAATTCTTAGTATCATCATCTTTGTATTCGTCGAAGGAAAGTAACGGTTAATTTGCAGTCTCTTCTATTCTTTTCTTCTTCTTCTTCTTCTTATTGTTATTATGATTATTATTATTCCAGAAAAGGGTATTCGGTACTTACTTGGATTGTACAGATCTTTATCGACTGAAACTTGATGAAGAAAATCAGATAGGCTACACCTACAAGTGCATGGGTGCTGGATTTTGGGCCCTGAAGCAAGATGACTTCAGAAAGGCACTTACTGATATCGTCATGAGTGTAAGTGTTAATACTGGGACCTAGGTTAATTTAGTAAACAATAAACAAATAATAGAATGCGCAATGTTACTACTTGATCATGTCTTTATACGAGGAGTATGTAAAAAGTTCTGAATAGTAGTGCACTGTAAAACAAAGTTCTTTATTAGTGAACAGTATGTCAGTACACCAATCAAAGTACTCCCTCATGCACATCTACACACTTTCTCAGCTTGATTATCCAATTATTAAATGCCATTTTGTATTCACTTTCTATTATGTTGTTCATACGCTGGAATATTGCACTTCCGACAGCATAGCGGCTTTCAAATCATCTGCCCCTCAGCGAATCTTTCATAACGGGCTTCAGCAAAAAATCACTTGGAACTAAATCAGGGCTGTATGGTGTATGTGGCAAACGTTGGAAGCTGCATTTCTTCAGGAAGTCTGTTTGGTCGGTGGATGTATATGCCTGTGCCTTGTCATTGAGTAAATTGATATCTTGGGGACCAGCGCGCGGACGGGTGACTTGGTAGTGTTCCAAAACGTTTGGCAATACTTTGGAAGCATACAAATGTCAAGTGACACTAGCAGAGTTAGGCTTAGTTGTCTGGACAACCGGGCATTTTGCGTAGAAAATAATGCTTATAAGACTATCTTGACAGTCCGACAACGTCGAGCGATTTGTTGTCTCCGCTCGTTTTCTCCGATCTAAACTTTATTATTGTCTCTTGCGTGGGGTTTCATAAACTAAATTCACATCTCGTCACCTGTGATAATATTATTCAATGTCTTTGCTCACTGTTGTCATATTTAGTGAGTAGCTGTTTGGTGACTTCAACCCGAATCTGTTTTTGATCAGACGTCAATAAATGTGAGACCCATCTTGCACAAACCTTTCTGAGGTTCAAATAATTTTTCAATATATTAAAAACAGCTGACAAAATATTGCCCGTGATAATATAAATATATTGCACTGTGTATCGAGCGTCTTCATCAATTTTTTCCTTCACAGCAGCCGCTTCCCGCTCACCAATTGCGACAACGGTCTTCCAGAACGTGGGTCTTTCGTGGATTTGTGACCATCTTTAAAACGATGAAATCACCTCAAACTTGTAGGATATGACAGAGAATTACACCCGTAAATGTCATCCAAATCTGCCTTGATATCAGTCAGAGTACCCTAAGAGCACCCGGATTGTACAATATGCTCTTTGCTCAGTAGCAAAATTGTTGTCCTCCGACATTTTTAGGTCACTGTTATTTACCTATGTTACGTCACACGCATATATCTGCGGGTGTCTGGAGTGCTGCGCGTGCAGCTGCAGATCATTTTATTGAACGCTGTTTTGTCTATCGATAGTAGTGAAATGTATTGACAGGTTCAAAGAAACAGAAAAGTTATAACAAAATATTTAGAACTTTTCAAGTACACCTCATAGTATGAACAATGAATTTTGAATTAATCACCTTTCGAAATCATTTATTCAAATAAAGGTTGCAAAACTTCAAAAATTAATTAAGAAATTAAAAAAATAAGCGCATGTGATATTTAATGTAAATGGAATATGTAAAGTAGGAAAGAATTTCAAAATTGCCTTCACATCATGAGACAAAAGGACACATAGCGAGTAATAACAAGAAAGGGACATAACTCCAGGATAAAAATTGCATAGTGACACAAAAACTTGATATTTCTCAGTAAAGTACTATTAAATGAATGCGAAAGTTTGTTTATGCAGTTTTAGGATAAAATGGTATATGAGATCATTTACAAGCAAATGAAGAATAAAATAGCAAAATTCTGTCATTCAGACAATTGTAAAAGATTTATTTAACCCTTCTTTGTTAATAAATTCAGTTAAAACAGAAACCGGTTGTTTTAACATCAAAAAGTACAAATATTGAACAATAAATTCTGTAGGATAATTGATAAAGTGAAACCCCGAGTCACATTATACATCTACAGACAAAATAGTAAAATGTTAGGTAAGAAAAATAGTAGTTATATCATCCATATAAATGACGTCGTGGTGGTGGTGGGGGCTTGACATAGTCATAAACTATGTGATATTTAAATCCATTCAGAAATGGAGGCTACGGCTGTTTGACGAATTTCTTTAAAATCATACTACTGGAAGAAGGACTTATACTAAAAATGAACATTATATATATATTTATATATATATATATATATATATATATATATATATATATAGAGAGAGAGAGAGAGAGAGAGAGAGAGAGAGAGAGAGAGAGAGAGAGAGGGGGGGGGGGCCGCAACTCAGTGGAGTTATTGGAACATTGTGGAGTGTATTCTTGGCTATTTCACATAAAAATGTATCCCAAGCTCTTTGAAAATATATTTTATTAACATTTTGAATTACTGTTTGACACGAAATCATGCCTAAAGTGAAAACGGGTAGAAGTTTCCCTAGTCAAAACGAATCACGTCGACTCAACAAGCAACGAACAGTACATGCATTCAGTATATTATCTATGGTGTGGAGGTCATTTTACCTTCTTTTTCAATCTGAATTTTGAAATTACTTCAAAACTGTAACAATTTAAATCAATGTTTATAGGGATGAATAGCTTAGTAGAAGACTCGTAACAGTCAAAGTCACAGTATTTGTGCAAAGTTACAATCAGTGCCAAACTAATTTGGTTCCTATGAATGTCAAGCTATAACCAATAACATATTTAATCGTTATTTTTTAGTCCGAATTTTGTAGTTTTTTAATGGTAGATCCCATTGATTTTAATAGTATGTCCTGAGGTATCAGTTACGACTAAACTCCGAGAACAAATGCTCTATTGATTTCTCCGCTTACTGGAAATATTGGAACAAACCTGCATCAAACAAACAAATAAAGCAACATAAAACTCCGCACCTCCCACATCCTCTTATAGCGTGGACCTAGACAAGGCATTGCCAACATTATATAAGTCTGTCCGTACCTCTCTTGTTTTTATTGATGTATTCCATAAATTAAGTTCGCATCACGTTCGGGATTTATAAATAATTGGAAATAAATGTCTGATGCCTATGTTAAAATGAATTAATCATCAAACAATTATTTTACATTTGAACAAACATATAGGGAGGCGATGCTGATACCAACGGTGCTGTGGCTGGTGCCTTGTTAGGCTGCAAACTGGGACATTCTCGGGCATTTCCCGCATCATGGCTGAAACTGAAACACAAAGACTTTTTAGAGGAGCAATTACACAGGTATGACATAATTTCCCTGTTCTTTGTCGCTAACTTAGTTGGAAGTGAAAGTCTTGCAGCTTCTGTACGGATCATGTTTGCAAGGCAAGGAACATTCATAGCGATGACACAAACATGCTACCATATAAGTGCTTTAAAATAACAAATTAAGGGTATTCCATCGCTTAGTCCAGAAAATATATTGTTTATCCTATATGAATCTAATTTCAAGAACTCTTCAGTGAAATCTACATTTTTGAAACGTTGTGACATGTGAGGATATGTAAAATTTAATTTATTCAAATATGGAATTAACATATACAATAATCTTAAAACATAGAAACAGGAACAATATTAAGCCACAGAAAAGTGAGCACCTCATTTAAAATTTACATTTAATGGCAACATGTAATATAATAAAAACAAACTTAATAATAACAGTTGAATTCAATACATATACTTCGAAATAAAATCACATTCATGTATACAGTCTCTTTCTTTATTACCTTATATAATTGTACTCCTTTTTTTGTTGATTAATTATTGTTTAATTTACTAAATATATAGGTTGGATCCTAAAGACATTTTCTGCACGATATTGCACTTGTATTCATATCTTGTAATAACATTAAACTCTTTTAACTTGATCAAATTACCTTACAATCCGTGGAAACAATAAGTAAAGACATATGCACTTTTTTGCGAGAAATACTGGAGACTGAAGTTTGAGATCGATTGAAGTGCAATCATTGAAGTGACAGAATATTGTCCACGATTAAAGTGTGAATGCACGACTTAATACAGTCTTCCTTGGGTAGGCTACCTGACAGTGTCGAACATAATAACAATCGAGCAATATGTTTTAATATATATTGAGTATCCAATAAACTTTCCAAAGTGGAGGCCTTATCACACGTGTTTCAAAAGCAAGATCCGATTGCAACAATACCAGAAGCTTAGCCATCTAGTTGAGATTAACCTCCTAGGATAACTTTAAGCACCAATACATTTTTTATCATACATATCAGGTCTTACCAACATTTTCTGCGCAAATTTACATCCGAATTACATCAAGAAGGCTGTAGGCAAGGCTTTGAAAGACACTCTTACTATTAAACCTTTACATCCCAATATGAATTACATGTATACATTTTAAAACCTTTACGGACCTTCTATTTCTCTATTAAATCAAGAATGTATTTATTTATTTTATGCTGGGCCTTGAATTACTTGATTTTCCAAGAGAAATAATTTTGATAATTCTCTGGAGTGAAATACGAAAGCATTTGATTTTTTTCATATTGGAAACCATGTGATGTCTATGCTGGAGAATACGTTTCATAATGGAATTCAGTCTTAGTCAACGAACAACAGCGATAACACAAACTGAAATGGCCAAGCCTGAAATCACAAATTTGTCTGAGTCGAAAACCCAAACTCAGGAATGTGCAATTCGTTAATATCATTCACCAGGACACCGACCTTGAGAGGGCACTGCATATCCCTAAGTGGGAGGCATGACTCGCTGTCATGTGTTTTTCCTCCCTTGGGAGTAGCCAAGGATCAATCCCTCATTGGCAATGATGGCATTAAAACAATCATCAGCGATCCCTAAACCACTAAGGTCTCAGAACGTTCTTGCCACACAGGTGCAGTAGTCTTCCCCAATACGTGAAGACATGCAGACTCCTCCTGGAAATGGAGGGGGTAGTCCATAGAAGATGAGGAGGAAGAAGGGCCCTTCTTCCTCTCCCCGTATGTGCAGTGACTTGCAGCTAAGTCCCACACTTGGTCAGACCGAAGGCAACAAATTGGAAAACTGTCCGTGCGTGCACACTTAGTGCACGCTAAGCAGGTGGGGGGGGGGGGGAGCATCTAAGGAAACCTGATTAGATCTTGAGACTTTAGTAAAAACTCTACAAATGTAGAATTTACAACATGAAACAAAGTCTGAAATTTGATAATTTTACATTCATTTTCTATGCAAAAAAAGGAAGAAAAAATAAAGCATTTTCTGTATTGAGGACTAATTTTATGTTTTAGGAAGAGGTGGAGTTACTGTGTATTCTATAAAGAAATGATTTCATGTCAGAAATGTTTTGAAAAAGAGATTTAAACTATATTTACATAAAAACTCGGATAATATATGTTATTTCATTTTCCCCATTATTGATATCACTTGCGCCTGTCATCATCATTTAACATATATATGTGCTATCTTAAATCCAGCTTAAAAGAAATTTGTGCCCCATAAAGTCATGTTCTCGTTACTTTCGTGTACTCTGATTTGTTATATTGATTTGTATCGATATTTTTGTATGCAATTTACGATATACGTTTTTAAAGCGTACTTGCAATCTGTAGCGTGCTAACGGGGGTAGGGCGGGAGCGGGGGCGGACGTTGTGGTTACCCCGGGCGCCAGAGATCTTGGGGCGCAAAAACAGCTGATAAAATTCGGGCCTCGTATTCTGGTCCTTTGTGCCATCATCGTCGCCCCGGGCGACATTTACCATTAGTACGCCACTGCTTGCAATTACAAATAACGAAGGAGAGGGAGAAACACAAGGCTTAACACGTAAATTCAGAACAATAGGGGTCATCTAATTAATTAATTTCACATTTACAAACCATCACTTGAAAAGCATAAAGGTCAGCTTTTACGTGCATTTTCTTTCCAGGTTCCTCGTCATGTTGGAGAGAAGATATGTAAAATACACAGATAAACAAAGTTCAAAAGCAAGGCAAAATAGGCAATGAACAACGCAGAAGTTGCAGGTCCTGCAGGTTAAAAAAAATTTGAAAGCAGAAGAAAGATATGCTAGGCGCTATGAAAAGAAATAGCTCAAGATATTGCATTATTAAATGTTTAAAATATATAATGAAATAAATGACATTTAAAAGTTTGCATTCATGCACTCCGTATAATAATTTAGATTGATTTTCATAGATATGTTTTGTATTCAATTTCAGACAATAATTGAAACTGCAAAAGATTAATGTTTAAAAGGTTTGTGATAACAATAGTATCTGTTTCGCGCAACTACACACAACTAACGGTTCAAACAACTGCATTACTTACAGAAAGAAAAAGAAAGTATAGCAATTAAATTTACAGGTAAAATGTCCTTTTGATTGCTTGTTTCATTACATTTTGCTAAAGACACACACACACACACACAAACACACACACACACACAAACAAACAAACAAACTTCCTAGCTCAACCTTTTATATATTCACTTTTCTTTGTTGATTTTGAAAATGTTTCTTGACATGACTGATCTATTTAAGCAATATGCTTGAAAAATACAGTAAAATTGCTTTACAGTCTGTCATATCATGCATTACATTTACTTTCAACTATTTGTTGTTGTTTTTTTAAATATTTAAGTTATTAAAAACTGAAGCTTGGAACAACAACATAGTAAGCTACGAATGTATCAAACTACTGACTCAGACAGATTTTATTTTATTCATCTAAACGCAAAGGGAAGAATTGTCAACGTTTAATATGTGGGCAGATATATATATATATATATATATATATATATATATATATATATATATATATATATATATATATATATATATATATATATATATATATGTGTGTGTGTGTGTGTGTGTGTGTGTGTGTGTGTGTGTGTGTAAACTACGTTATGATATGTGATGAACTGTGAATGTTGGATTCAGCGAATCAATAAAACATTAGCTAAATTATTTGTAGATTTCCGCTTCAAAGTTGATCCTGAAAAACATATATATTTTAATAGTAAAATAAGCCTACAACAAATCTACATATGTTAAAACTAATGGAAAACTACAAGTGATGTGGACCCAAATTTTGTATTCGAGTTTTCGGTACTTTCAATTTTTCTGAGGCATACAACAAGAGAATCCAACATACATTAATCAAATGTTGCTGATCATTTAATAGATCAATGCTTTATATCCCATAATATGGATTTGCTGATGAACAAATATACAAACGTGAAATGATCTAAAAGGTTTGCACAATGTCTTGTTACATGTGTAAGGCAATATTAAAATTAGTTGTATGCTATGATATGCATATTTAATGTAGTGTTTAATTGCCACATTAACATCTAAATAATACATGTATCATATGCTGCGTATATATATATATATATATATATATATATATATATATATATATATATGTGTGTGTGTGTGTGTGTGTGTGTGTGTGTGTGTGTGTGTGTGTGTGTAATGTGGATATATCAGAGCGATATACATATTCTGATACATTGTTAAAAATATTATTAAAGTTTGTGCGGTGAACCCACATAGAGCACTGAAACAGTGACTTATAAGCTTCGAGACATCCTTTTTGTACAACTGCATTTGCCTCAAAGATAGTTTGTTATTCTAATGTGATCAAAGTGTAAAATATACAACAATACGTCTTCTATCAGTGAATTTAACTAATTTCGGTTTTTGTTTTTGTTGTGCAATGGTTCTTTTCATCAGTTAACTTTTTCAAATCGTAGTGTTCCATCACGTTTTGGTAGGGGAATCCGTGACATCACTTTAGCGCTTTTTTTAAAAGAAAGGTAAAACAATTTTGAGAAGAAATATTTTTTAAAAAATTCCAGGAGTCCCTAATTGTTATTCTCCTGTTATTGCCTGAAAGCAAGCGAAATCAGCATAAAACAACCAAACACCGTGCATCATATGACGCTTACAAATGTGACAAAACATAATGTATGAAGCGATTTTTAAAAATCAAATTTCATTAGATATTCTATTTTAATGAGATATTTATATCAAGCTGGCCACATGTTCGGATTTTTCCGCATTACGCGGAATTTTCGTCATAGTTTCAGAAACATGCACGGACAAACCAAGACTGCAGACATTTTATGTTCGAGATTACATTGTTGCTCTTGTTCATTTTTTTAAATTTTGCATTTAAACCTTAATTTTCTTTATCAAAATTTCTTTAGTAATAGAAAATATTCGAAGCCGAGTGATGACTTACGAAACAATTGCAGGAAATATTCCAGGTACCTTGATTATATATGCTGATGCTAAAAGTCAGTTGTACATGATTCGTTGAGATTTTTCAACTACAAGAATGTATAATCTTTTATCAAAAATGTATGCATATGATTCAAAATGATGGATTGCAATAAAAGTATTTTAAATCATCAGCATTTGTTAAACGGCGTTTTTATTGCATGTGAAAGCTATTTTCTTTAGGTGTTGACGGTAATTGATAAGCTGTCGGTCCTCCGCTAATTAACTGTCCTTCTTTTGCGACCTCTGTCCAAATTTCTTTTTTCCTTATTCCCTAAAATGTAATTAATATCGAACTTTCCCATGAATCCTTTCGATGACTTAGTTGCTAACTCTAAGAGAGAGAGAGAGAGAGAGAGAGAGAGAGAGTTCATTACTACTTTTGAAATCTAAAACAAAACAACATGAAATCATCCATCACAATGATTGCAAGTATTTTCTTAACATTTGAACTTCATCAACATCTTATTCGGAAGCAATAACTCTTCTGAATGCGTGTATATACTTTATAAACAGTCTAATTAATTTCACATGGTCTCAATGACCTTGACATTCACCTTTTAACACTACAAGGAATAGGTTTAAGGTATCCTCCAACCGGAGGACCATCTCACACTACCATCTTGACTTCAGAACCAGTTTATCAACAAACAAAAATGTTGGTTTTCTCTCCACTGCACCGAATGTAGCAAATGGCGAAAGAAGTTGCCATTACAATAACCATCCGGTTTTCCGGTGTCCGTTCGAGCTTTTTTCTGTCTGGCGTCAGCATGGGGTTAAAGTTTTAAAAGGGAAATATCTGTTGAATCAGTGAATCATAGCTAGACTATGTCCATAAATGCATCAGAGTGAAGGACCATCCATAGGGACTAAAAGCCAAAGAGGTCAAAGATTAAGGTCAAGAAGTGGGGACTGCTTAAATGTTAGGTGTGTGGGTGTTCAATTGTCACGGTGTTGTTATCTGGTGTTATCTACTGTTGCTATTGATGAAATATATTAAGCACTGCAAAGAAATTTACAATATTATATAAAACATCTAGGATTCAAAGGTCTAAAAGTTAAAATTCATTGTCACAGTTAAAACAAATTTAAGTATATTTACTAGTGTACATGGAGTAACCATGCGGATGACAGATCTAAGGAATAAAGGTCAAGTCACATGGTGAATAGACTTAACTAACTGCACAAATGATGAGTTTTTTTAACGTGGCTATATATTCTGTTTGTATAAACGAATTGTTATCAGATATGACACAAAATGTTCACAGTTATAAAGTGTTGTTAAAACTCTCTCTCTCTCTCTCTCTCTCTCTCTCTCTCTCTCTCTCTCTCTCTCTCTCTCTCTCTCTCTCACACACACACACACACACACACACACACACACACACATAACTGTAAATCTTCTTCGTCTTTCTCAGCATCTTCTTGCGCGTCCATCCGAACGCCAAGCCGTCGGAATTAACGGGTATATTTTTTGTTTAATTGTCAGACCTATAATTATATATCAGAAGTGACGGTGTCTGCATAAAAAACATCGACCCTACGACCCTATGAATTGGGATTGACTTCTTTTCGACAGGCTGAAATAATTCTTACTGTACAATGAAAGGTTATCTGGCTGGATACCCTCAGAGGCCAACCCAGGTTGACTGACTCTTTGAGTCCTTGGGAAAGGCACTTAGCTCCCATATCTTGGGCGTAATATAGCCAGTAATGTGCTCAAAGTGCCGTTAAATCCAACCAACCAACCAAACAGCAATCCAACAGTTTATGTCTTTGCACCCCTACATGTTATATTTTTTGAATTTTCTAATTATGTTATTGCATAGTACATATCAAGAAGTCAAACATCAACTACTTTCAGGATAGCTTAAGATGAATTTTTTCGTCTCATTATAGTATTTAATGGTCTAGCTATTTTCTTAATTCTTCTTCTGTATGAACCTTTATAACGTACATTTGGTTATCATCAGCTTTTGAAGTTTAAATGGTACTAATGATTGCTATAGATATATATATATATGTCTCATATCCTTCCAAGTAAATTAGACATACCCTTCCAAGTAAATTAGATGTTTTGTCCGTTATGCACGCGATAGATGTAAGATTTCTACAAATATCTCTCAATACTACCTCAACGATATTTCACAGCCTTCTAAGGTTTAACAGTCGTTGTTGGGATATTGTTTGCCACGTCTTCTCTAGTATGACATATTTTTTCATCGTGAAAATATATGTTGGGATATCAATTCCTTTTTGGAAACTATTTTAGTACTTGTAATAAAGTTGACCCATTAATTAGTGATAAGGTGCATTCTTTTAACGAAAATGAACTTAGTAGGACTAAATTCTCCCGAGTACTTACAGCGATATAGTTTTTTGTCGTACATTTATTGCTTTCAAGATTGTCTGTGTTTCGCTTCTCTCTTTTCGTACTGTCTCGAATATGAAGGGAACGCTAACTCATTGTACTGAATGCAACCGATGTACCTTATTTTTAAGATTTAGTCTATTGTAGTAGTCGGACATCCAGGCTCTTTATTTACAAACGTTGATAGAGACTACTACATTAAGATAAACACTGAGGTCAAGCTGAAATGTGAATTGTTGTTAACATGGAATAGTCCCACGATTAAATACAATAAATCTGATTTATGAATATTTGTTTACGGAAATAAAGATTTTTTAAAAAGTTTACTCATATAATAACTTGTGGGCAAAATTTTTCAAAAAAATTGTGTTCCTAATGTTGTTAATTTATTTTTTCACATCTTCTCTAATCTCTGTTTTTTATTTTAAACTTGAGAGAAAAAATGAAATAGAAGGTGTGTTATCAAATAATACGTTTAATAGAAGGACTGTAATCAAATAATATTTGTGTTCTATAGGACGTATTTTGCTGTAGTATTTGACTTTTGACTTTCATGGTCAT
This sequence comes from Margaritifera margaritifera, assembly GCA_029931535.1. Taxonomy (NCBI): domain Eukaryota; kingdom Metazoa; phylum Mollusca; class Bivalvia; order Unionida; family Margaritiferidae; genus Margaritifera; species Margaritifera margaritifera. The sequence goes on from JAQPZY010001611.1 coordinate 601,913, forward strand.
AAATAATGTTTGCATGTTTTTTTCTCCTTGCATTGTAATTATTTACGAAGGCAGAATAAAACAAAAATATTTTAAAAATATTATTCCCGATAAGGGCCGATTTAAATTCTTCAAGCGTATCGTATGATATGGTAGAAAATTTATGATTTTGGTGTATCGTATGATACGGTAGAAAATTTTTGATTTTGGTTGTCGTTTAAATTCTTCATGCGTATCGTATGATATGGTAGAAAATTTATGATTTTGGTTGTCACATCTGTAATTCTGGCGATCATCAATCCCCCGTAGTATCAACTATTCCGCTGCAACTTGCAAACTTCCAACAGGTCACACTCCTAACATTACAATTCCTGACCAACGGTTTACAATGACTACCGCCGCATTTTCCAGTATCTATATTCATATAATCTTTATCAACAAATATTTCGTCGTATTCTTTGCATTTTAGATATTGTAAATTCTTGCAGTTTCAAAATTAATTCATGGCTACGGGATGTTATAATCCAACTTCGTTACCCCACTCACATAATTATACAGTATGTATCTAACGTTTGAAATATGGCACCTTGCAATTATTCCTGACGCACAAGACTAGCTTTTACCAATATCAATGAAAATAATCTAATAAATTTGACATGTACTAGTTTTGTACCCAATCAAGTCACTAACTTATACTGAAACTTGAAGTGTACTCTGCCGGCCTGCAGTACATTTTTTAAGAATCTGATTTGCTTATCATTCTTTATTATTATTATTATTATTATTATTATTATTATTATTATTAAAAACCACTTGATGTTGATTTTGGCTGGTCTTTTCTCCTGAAATCGAACGTTTTCAAGTGACCTTAGATCTCAAGTACCGTCTGTCGTGTTCTTACTAAAATTCCTAGGGGTGCGGGTGTTGGGAATATATCTTGTTTTAATGATTTTTTTAGCATATTTAGGCTGGTTAATAGCTTGTAGGGAATGAATCCAAGCACTTTAACCAAATTAATAAGATCTTTGAGTTTTCTGTAGATCTATTCGGGCCAGGTAGTTTTCTGTAGATCTATTCGTAACCAACTGTTGTTGGTTACTTTATGTTGTTTCTTGCGCGCTAAGCTAAAGTCCCCTGGTAATACTATGTTAATGATGTAGGTCAATTTACTCTCCTTGTAAACTAGTCTATGTCATACCTCCTGTGATATCTGCAGTTGTCTGTCTCAATGCTAAATTTCACAGGATTTTCTCCTTGGTGATCTCAACAACTTTCTCTAAAATTGTGAACCTACCACATGTTTGTGCACTCTGAGACAACTTCCGCTGTGCGGCTAGACTTAGTTTGACATGCTGATAATTGAGTTAGCTTGGTACATTTACATATCAAGTGGCTGACTATCTCATCCTCATCCTGGCATATTATGATGAGACGTTTTGATAATATTACACCTGCTTTCAACTTCTTGACCATTTGTGCCTGATCCTGTGTTGCCATTATCAATCCTTCTAATTTTTCTTTACATCTCCCAACTGAAACCATATCCAGGTGTCTTCATAGGCCTGTTTTTCGATTCTTCCTACAAATTGTCCGTGCATTACCTTTTTCATCCATTCTAATCTTCATTCTAGTTGTGTTTCATTCTGGTAATTCTTTTTTCCAACGTTGTATATCAGAGGCTCCGGGTCTGGACTAAAGATAGTAGTTTTTCATCATTTTCCCCGACATATTTTTTCTGTGTTCATCTTCTCTGCCCCTGCATAGACTTCAGGCTTCTTCCTTCTATCTGCCTTGGAAAGCACAGTCTATTTGCATCGACTCTTGGACTGAGTACACCATGGTCGGACATTAGCTTTGTGCGTTTTTGTCAGTGTCTTCTATTTTGTCTGGGCCCAATCTCACGATGGCAGCTGGGTGTCTGATGATGAAAACTGACTAGGCATTGGTGGCTTCATCTGTATTACCACCATTTTGATTCGAGCTTAGTATTTCCTGCACCCTCTGATTTTACTTTTCATCTCTTCAGATCGCATGCTCTCTACGTATTTGTAGGCTTGCTCTTTCCAAAGCAAAACTATCTTTAATAGATTAGCAGTTCAAATGAAGGATTGCGAGAACGCAGTCTATACTGTAATAATTACATGGAAGGAAGTAATAGGAAAATGGAAACAAAAATTAAGTCGATATTACACTCCCCCCATATATATTATATATAACTGACTACATACGTTCGTCAGAAAATAAATTTAGTCAGGGAAGAATGCCAGACTAAAGGTCGAGAGTGGTTTCATGGTCGCCCTTCTTGTTTATCGACTATTGGTATTATTAGGTCGCTGTGGTTAAATGTGTTTTCAAATGGCTTTGATGTTAGTGTTCAATCCCTCTGAACAAGTTTTGACTTTGCTGAGGGCCTCCAAGTGCCCTGAATACATACTTTACGGGCTATTATTTTTTAGTTTCCACAATTGCACATTTACAATCATAGCACGAACTATATATGTGTGTTTGTAACCACAAAGAGCTCTTTGCACTAGCAGACATGACAAAATCAAAGTAAAAGGGGACTTGTGTGTAAGAAGAAAATGAAGAAATATATATAAAGGCAAAGATCCGAAAACTTAGTGCAATACGGTAAAAGCTAAACATTTTAATTAAATTTTGCTTTTATTTCACAATTATTAGTTACTTGTTTCTCTTAGAATTTGTGTAAAGACATATCTACTTTACAAAGGATATTTTTTTACTAGTGTACACAGCCAGAACTTTCGACAATTAGAGATAAATACTCAATTCAGAAGAACATGTGGCACGTGTGTCAACCATATATTGTACTAAACCCTTTAATTTTTTTATACACAGTCACTCCGTAAACATTATAAATATTTTTGTCCTCTACTATTGGTACAGAGAATTTTTCTTATTGAAAGTTTGCAAGTTTTAGATTACTTAAAAATATTGGTTCTTTTTACTCATAAATATCTGTACACCTGACACAAGTGTACGACAAAAATTATAGTTAATACAGTAATAACTGTACCAAGCCAGCATGGATACAGGGAAGTAAAATCGGCCATTGTGTTATACTTAGACTGATCTTTTACAATATGGTTAGTAATATTTACCTGTTCTCGTCTGATGAAGATTTTAGTCTGCATGATTACTGGGAAACATGTAATTATGCTCATGCAGCTAAATCAAGCGATATAATTCCTCTAGCTTGTAACCTTTGTGTCCAAATTATTCCGCGAAGTTTTCTTGTCTACTTCGAAAATGTTGTTTTTCAATTCAAGAGAAAAGAAAAAGGTGTGATAATATGTATGACAAGAATTGCACGTTGTCTTGGGGAAATGACTGTAAATCCCATGTTATCAAGAATTAGCAGCAAGAAATCGCATTTCACGATTTTTTCGTGCTTCTAATTTTTGAATGAAATTTCGGAAAGACGCCTTAGAGACTCGCGAAAGAGTCATCTCTACATTACTGGCAGTTTCCCCATTCATATAGTAAAATACCTATTTAATGATATATCTTGCCTGTAAATTATGAAGGGATGTGTGATTATAGATGAACGTGTGAGTATAAGGTGCTAATATACTGTTTCGTGCATCGTCCTTGGAACTTCACGACAGTAAATTGTTGTATTTTAGTATCATTAAATTATAGGGAATATCGTGTTCCAGCATATCGACAACATAGAATTGTAGCACATAATTTCAGGGTAAGAAAATGTTTTAATGAGAATGGTTTAACACTTTTAAAACAATAACAACGTATGGTCGCCATCAACGCTATGTTAACACAGATGGAGTTATCCAGGTCCTACTATCATAACACAAAGAGATTATCCAATCGCAAATAACAGAAATCGGCTCCTATAGTTAGGGATACTCAAACTGAAGGTTCGCCTAGGGCGCCAAATACCCTTGCGCCGACCCTGACTATAAATGAAGCACTGCAAAGCTGGCTTTTGTTACCAGTGCAGACAACCTATCTACCCTTTTCCTCGGACAATATCATACTTTTGTTAACACAAATATATACGTTTTCACTGAATCCGTACCTGTCAATAAATATGTGAAAACCTTTACATGCAATTTTTTTAAAATATGAAACACCTCAATCACATCAAAAAACTTCAGACATTATTCAGGGAATCTTTATCGGACAGTCTGTTTGTTAGTGATTCCTCCTCATCATCCATGGATTTTTGCCTCTTCTTCATTTCTTGTTCTTCCAGTGTATATAAAAATCAGTTAAGTTATTGATAATTCCAATAGTTTTTTTTTCAAATGTGACTTGAATTAGCTGTTATGAAAACTTTTTTGCTCATTCAAAGAAAGTGTTATGTTGTATCGTCTTATTGCAAGAAAAGTTTCAGTTAAATTTAGTGACTATTAATAAAGTGTATACATTTCTTAAAATGTTTGTATTTTCAAGAAGATCTATGGATTATCTTTACTGACCTTTATTTCAGCAGCGTTATTCTTCTAACATGTAGCATCAATTAATTTCTGTTTTATCGAGGTACATACGAGTGCATGTTCTTCAAATTCTCCATTACCCTTTGACAACCTCAAACTTTGTTTAGATTTTCTGGAAATGTATGTATAGGTCGGTCCATTTGTTTGTGTCACAAATAATACAAATTACATCTCCTCCTCGTTCTTATTTTTCCAGAAAGTTATAGTATGCATACTATTAGTCAGGATTATTGATTAATCTCTAACTTGTCCGTATTGTTGGTCATTCCATGTGTCAAATTACCTTGATCGACCCCAATCTGCATGTTTTTTTCCTCTAAAAAATCTATTTTTCCCCAGAATGTATATGTGTGTATATATATATATATATATATATATATATATATATATATATATATATATATATATATATATATATATATAACGTTCGACCTGTATCGATGCACCATATTTAAGCATTACTACGAATCCAATGAAAATAGTTATGGCATAATGTAAAAATCTTTCTTTCTCTGTTTCTCTCTTTGTCATTTTATTCATTGATATATTATTTTGTTATTGGTGCATTTTTTTTTTTATAAATATGTTTTTTTGCTCTTCGTGCAATTATTAAATATGTATGTGTATCAGTACGTTTAGAGGTGGTAATACAAGTTACCCATAAATATTTTTAACTTGGCGAGGCCTGGGTGTCCGAGTGATCTAAGGCGCTCGCCTTTACAGATTATGCACATCACACCTCTATCTGTGTGAGTTCGAGTATCGGCTCGACCACTTGGTAGTTTTTATCGCACAGAAAAGTTCCAGTAGCAACGCTTTTTTTAGGAAGAGACTACCGCCACTTTCTTAACTTACGTCGCTAATTAGATAACATTTTCGCAGAAAAATAAAGCCTTTAACTATGCCCAATACCCACGAACTTTTCAGAAACTAATACGAACAACCCATAATCAGCCATTATTACATTGTTTAAACTGAACTTGGTTTAGTATAGTAAGTCTTTTTGTTTACTACATAGAACTGAATTCTTTCCAGTAATAGTTATTTAAAACAACACAATTTACAATTTGTAAATATTGATATGAGAAGAAATGTTGGTTTGAGCATTGTAATATTTCTTAAATAAATCTCTATTCCACTAAAAGAGCACCATTCATTAAAAATTGTCGACAAAAACAAAATAGCACGTGATATTCAAGCAAGTAAAGCCTCGCCTCGCACTTTCTTTCTTAGGATAATGTTTTTCTCACGTGCAATCTTGTACCTAGATAATGACAGGCGTTGGGAGTGGTTTCATACTTTATTTTAATGCGAAAATGTCAAAAAGTGCAAAATAGTTATATGATCAGGGACTTAAGCTTACGCAGTATAAAGATGGAACCTTACAGACAAGCTGACGATAGACGTCCAAACAGCTTCTTGACTGTGATTTTTCTATCAGATTAAAATTTTGTAAAATATAGTGTCTAAAACATGTGCAAAAGCGTGTTTGGACTGGTATAGAGCACTGTTCACTTGTTGACAAGGAATTCTATTTTCAGAAACAAGATTTAGAATATTACAAACCCATCTTAATATGTTTTGCCCGCTGTTATCACAACGCTTGGAGTTTCTCCGGGTATGAAGTATACATTAAGATTTGTTTGTTGGTGAAATATTGGAGTATTTAACTTTTTCCAAAAGTATTCCAAAGAGTCAAAACGATATAAAAACATGCAGTCCCTATTCAAAGGGTAGTTGTTGAAATGGTTTGCGCTTTTATTGCAAATTTAATCACCCATAATCCCTAATTTAATCACCCATTATCCAAATTTAATTACCCATAATCCCTAGTTTAATCACATAAATTTAAGGCAACTTATGATTCACTTTGCATAGATCAATTTACATAGCATTAACTGGTTATTATATATTCACTCTCTGATTATTTAACAAATTGTTTTGTTACAATTTTATACTACTGGCATCATCAACATCACAAGTATTTACTGAATAAAATTATATTGGATGCTTTAAGAAATAATTTAAAATATCTAGAAGGATCATACTATGACAATATGTACATGTTTCCTGTCCCTATAATACACAGTAAACATTTTTTATATAGATTGTCCTTAAAATCCTATTTCACTACAAAGCGTTTTCATATTGCTAAGAAATGAAATTAAATAACAGCTTCTTTTAAAGGTTATGGAGTAATGACCGTTCCTTTTGAACACAATTCCATTCCACCTGTTGCTTCTTCAAAACCACTAAATACCTGGAAGTAACAAAGAAAAAAACTGAATAAATAAGTATACTGTTTAGTTTGTACTTCCTTCGTCTGTACTGTAAAGGTTTATACTTGTTACTCAAGTCAACTTGACGAATACGGGTGCTTTTTTATCTCCAAGAAGATGTGTATATAAAGACAGGGATGCATATGCATAAACCTCAACATGAATGGACAAAGACGAATCAATAAATATGATTATATATGGTGACTAGAAGCTGGCATTAGTTTTTAATCGACGAGTCTTACAGTAAAGAGTCAATAAAAGTCTGCTATCTATCTTGTTTTATTATATCGACCAAACATTAGGAAGACCTTTTTATGGGCTTTAGAACGTTGAGCTATCATAGTTAAAACGATTCACTCGTAACTTAAACTCTATAACTTTTATTGGTTTATCTGATCGATATTCGACTTGCTCAGACAATTTCAAGAGGAAAGGAATGCACTGTCTTGACCTAATTAGGCTGTGTGCAAACAACCGTTCATATTCAAACTGCTGTTCTTGTGTTTGCTGTTGTCTTAGGCTGCTGGTGATGATAATATTGAAAGAAATAGGACATGAATGACGAAATCAAGAATAAAAGAAAATGTACGTACTTTTTTATTAGTCTATCCAGCCACTCCATATGTCTCAGTTTAAGCCAGGATTCTGGGAAACATTTCCTGCTTCTAAGTTTGCAGCCGAGAAGAGCTCCTGCCACAGCGCCATTTGTATCAGCATCACCACCCTATAGAGTACAAAGGCGATGGCAATGTAAACCATTCTCTAAAGATCTTCTTTGTGCTCAGGATATATATTTGCATGTGAGTGTACGGTCCAAATGTATGACCTTGAAAACCTCTAAAACCTGTTTAATGTTTCTAATTAACCTGTAGCACTTAAGCTGCGTAGTAGAATATTTCAGATCGGGGCGCGGTGTTTGCGCACTTTGATAGCCCTTTTACACGAGAAAAAGCACATTTGCACCAAAAATGTTGACCCATTTGCGTTTACATTTCTTTACCAATATGCGCACATTTGCTTGCCCATGTAGCCAATTTGTGCTTTTTCCTCCCCGTTCGCCAGACAAAGTTTTTGCCACAGAAAGCTGGAGTAGGATGGTTGAGCAAGATAATTTATTGTGATAGTTCTAATAGTCCTGTACTATCGTCAGTAACTAAATTATTTGTAATAAAAGTGTATAAAAGACAGTTAGTCTTTCTTCACGTGGATTTTAAATCTCAAAGTCTGAAAATATTTCCCCAAGAAAATGTCACTTTTGGCATACTTATTCCGCATTACTAACGTGGAGTTTATTTTCTCTTGTTCTATTCTAGAAAGTAGTGCTGCTTCGTCCATGTTTCGCATTTCGATGCATGTAGTTGTCTATAAATATAAGGGTTAGCAATAGTATTAGGTCTTCCCTATATTCATAGTACAATTAATTTCAAATGGGTTATAGAGAATTACATGTAAATCAAACTCCTACATAGCAAAAGGGATATAATCCCTGACCCCACTTGCAAATAAGGTATATGATAAAACAATAGCCATCTCAGATAACCTTTAAACTCGTAGTTATTTCGTTGTCAGAAAATATTATGACCATATATGCACAAACACGATGTCTTTGCAACAATAAAGTCTGGCTTCCTCAAAATTCACTTGCTCATTCATACACGTAAAGATTTGCTAAATCAATCAATCAAGCAAGCAAGCAATCAGTTAGAATTCACGCAGGAAAATATTTCCTAAAACCTCGTTATTGTAAAAATTTATTTTTGAGAAACGGTACTGAAAACAGATGAAATTATGAAACTGTAATGAAGGCCAAGTTACGATGTATTTTAATTAATGAGAATTAGTAGCAAAATTTTATTTTGTTTTCCGTGAATGTGAATCCTGGATCATTACAAAATTGTATTCATAACATTCAGTCATTTTAATCAATATGATATCTATATATATATATGTGACAAACATTCTTTAATTACTCCATGAGAAAGTTGGTGAAACATTTATGTAGCGTTTTAATTATCTTGTATGTAAACATTATTTCTAAATGTGTTGCCGAACATAACAAATATTTAAGTGTCACTAGCAATTTCCTCTAGTCTTGATACAATTTTCTGAGTTACGGTAATTTTGAGAACCATTCATTGTTTAATAACATATTTATGTCTTCAAGTCGTACCTATTAGATGGAAATAGTTCAGTAACCTGTACAATATCATTCTGCCAAACTTATCTTTTCTAAATATAAGGTAATAAGCTCTGTGTCTGCAATTCACAGTCATAAAAGAAATGAGACAAAAGTATCCAAAGAAAGAAAATTATTGTAGCAAATGAGCAGGAAATACTTCTAAAACGTATCGAGGAGAAAACAAGAATACAAGATGCCGTAAATTCTGTTATTTTCGAGAGCATTTATTTTTGTGCCTTTACAAATGTAACATTTTCGTCGGTACTTAAAATTGGTGGATTGAGGAAGTGTGTCCTATTGGATCCTTTAAAGGATCGTTGTTTATTAGGTTTGTAAATTCGTGGTTTGTGGCAACACGATACACACGAAAATGGGTAGCCCCCAAATAAAATTGAATCCACAGTATTTCTTTAAAATATGCTTGACATGATTGAACCTGTGTCATAAATATAGAAGACATATGACTGTTTTGCAATCTGAACTAACTATTTGGTAGTACGGTATAGATGTATAATCATCAGAAAACCCCCGACCCCAACCCCCCACCCCAGCCCCCGCCAGAATACAGAATACCGATTACGAAAAATAAGAAATTTTCAACAAAAATAAATACCGGATGAAAGTTTTCAGTATATATTTTGCAGTTTCTTGTAAGTTTCGTCCAACATCACCTTCATTCAAGACGCAAAAATCCAAAATTGAGACCACAAAAATCTAATTTCTAATTGCCGCTTTGTATGTATTAGACTCAGGTTTATGTTAATGCAAATGCTTACACTCATTGCGATTTCTTGGAGGGCTTTCCTAAAATCATTTTGCTTCAAAGCCCAGAAGCCTGCTCCCAAACACTTGTACGTGTAGCCAATTGAACTCACTTCGTCCAGTTTCAGTTCAGAAAGGTCTTCGTACTTAAGGTATCGCCAGAGTTCTTCTTTCTATAATAATAATAATAATAATAATAATAATAATAATAATAATAATTATAATAATAAAATGAAGATGATGATAATGATGACGAAAACACACAGGCAAACATACACATACAGTAAGAGCTGCCACGTCACTAAACATTAAATGAAATCAACTTTATTTGTCAGCCATTTCTGTCTGCTTGTTATCTGGCACTGTTCCGGACCAAAGGAGCACATAACCCTTTTTTATGAATAAAGAGTAAAATACTGAGCCAAGAAAATACTTAAATCTAGTTCTTATTTTAATGCTACAGACCAAAATCCCAGATGAAAAAGATATTAATATATCCAATTACCGTCAAAATGGGACACAATCTTAATTACATTCTGTTTTCATTCTCAAAAGTTTCAAATATGTATAAGACAAAAAGTTGTCATTTTAATATGAGCCTGGTACCAGGCAACAGTGTAAAAATAAACGCCCTAGGAATGTTTATTGTGTTTTTATTTGAAGAAAATGAACACTTTTTCAAACAAGCGGCAAAATGTACGTACTCTTCGAATAAGTGGCAATGAAGACAACCACTTTTCTGTTAATAAGATGACTGTAAAAATAAATATAAATCAATCTACCCTACTAACTAGTCGACAATCAACCAATCACGGGGACGTGGGTGCAGACGGCGCCCGCCCCCCCCCCTCCTTATAATGAGCGCAAAACAACCTGAACGTTTCCCTGCGTAACTTTTCTTTACAGTTTGATAATTAAAATGATGTTCTGAAAAGGTTTAAAATGCAGGAGCTTTCGGGGACTTCGCCCCCTGGGCCCTCACAGGAGCTTCCGTCCCACTGACCTCTTGCCTACTTGTTTCCGTACCACCCCCCAAGCCCAAGCCAAACAAGGAAACAATCAATCAATCAATCAGTTAATCAAGCAACCTCTGTTTCTTCTTGGAGACAGGTCGAAGCTTCCAGGAACACATCTTCTATAATCGTCTGAATGATGTATTCCCCATTCTTGTAGTGTCGATCTCCTCTCTGAAGCATTAAACTAATGGCAATGCAAACAGAGACCGCGGAAGCCTGGCACCTAGGATATAATGGATATAATAAAAAGCATGTATTTGGTATATAGAAGGAAAACACCTTTCAAACAGAAAATTAAATCTAATTTAGTTTCTTTCGTCAACATAGATTTTTTGTCTTAGATGCAGGCTCCTAACAGTTTGCATTCCATCGGAATATATCGTGTCACCCCAATGTGAAAGGAATGCTTCAGATCACAGTCGACACATTAATTTATATCAAATTGATATAAGCTCTTTCCCGGCAATATATGTCTGTATGCCGGGAATGTGTATAAGTACACAACACACTTAAGTCGTGTCCAAAACTCTGGTGTTCAATCGGAAGATCAGTATTACAAAAACAAGACTCATTCTAAAACAACTGACAGACTTCGTTGGGTCTATCTTAAGCATTAAACATATTTCGTAACAGACTCCAGAGTACCCACAATGTTCTATGTAAATACCGATTCGTAAAATTTCAGTTTTCTTCTTTACCAGTATAGTTTACGATCGGTGTCGAATGTTACAACATATGAACCGAAATGGCCAAGACTAAACGAATTGAGAACAATTTCTGTGTTGTTTTATTTGTCTCCCCAACTTGCACTACCTGATAAAAATTAAACTTTTCTGAAAGCATGTAGAATAGATGCTGTGTTTCATCACCACCACTGACGCCTCCTTATGAAATTATATATCGCGTGCATCGATCACTCGATTCTTCCACATACAACAAAAAACAAAAATCTACTGACGATAAAGTTGTAACTCACAAATGTAAGGTACACACACTTCAAAGGAAACATTGAATTAATGCCAATTATTAACACACACACACACGCACGTACACACACCACACACACACACACACACTCATATATATATATATATATATATATATATATATATATATAGAGAGAGAGAGAGAGAGAGAGAGAGAGAGAGAGAGAGAGAGAGAGAGAAAGAGAGAGAGAGTCACATCTTCTTTACTATAAAATGGAAACTAGCTTGCAAATTACCTTGGATCAAAGTGTGTAGTTTTGCAAATATCTATAGCATTTCCATACACCTTGTCTTTATCCCACCAGACATGGATTCCAAGAATGGAAGTCCTCATAACTCCTCCATTAGGGGCCAAAAACCGTCCACTATCTTCCCAAACGTCTTTGGATATCTAAACGTTTTAAAAAGAACAAAACAAAGCACTGAATACAGGGGCCCAGGATTATAAAATACCAATAACGTCTTCTTATACTATGATATATTCATACAAAGGTTCTATGTGACACAATTTCCAGCTTTGTTTGACTCAGCCCAACACCTCTCCATTTTTTAGTATCAGCGAATTCCCCTTCTAAGTGTATATGTAGGGTGGATTCTGAATAGTTTTGAAGTTAAGACTAATGAGTCAGTTCCCAGGGGTTGAGGGAAATAGCCTGGGTGAAAATCCGGCTGCATGAGTGACTTTAGCTTTGTGTGCAATGAAAGTTATATCATATTATAAGGTGGAAATCTCAATGTCTTCCAAGTTATGCTCCAGAGGCTTGGGGCCATGGGGTCAGAACAGACTCTTGAACCAATGCTACCCAGAAAGCGCATATGTGGATATCACAGGTGGCTGACGCATGCTTAATGTTGAAAAAAGCAATAGCCTGAAAGGAAAAAAATTATACCGAGTGACAGAAGTTCCTCAGATTACTGCTATGGCCCGTTCTGACACCGAACCCTGTCTATCATGCTATGAAAGAGACAAGGTTAGTAACTTCGAAACACTTCGTTCCACACTTGACCCTCGATCTCTGGCTGCAAAATTCACTGTCTCTTCAATGAAAAGCACCTTTGCAGCACACACAAGTCAACGGTAACAGCTGATTGGCTCAAAAGTTACTGCATTTAAAAAAAAACCACCAATGATTGCAATACATACGATTTTGATTTTAACAAATAAGGTAAATAAAGAGTCATGTAAAAAAAATTTATTTAATTGGTGAAAAATGTAAGTATTAACTTTTGAGCCAATCAGCGTTTGCCGCTGAATTGTGTTTGCCGCACAGGTGCTCTTCTCTCAGAAGTTAGAGAATTTTGTCTTCTTGGAATTAAAAGTGAGTGGATTTTTGCAAACACATATGTAATTCTTCTATGGAATACGATTTCGAGCGTTGGTTCGAGTGAATGGTAAGTAGAAACTTACCTTTGTATCTACTGTACTCAGATTAATGAATGAATCTTTCGTCGAGTCGCATTTCTCTGTAAGTACCGGCAATCCCTAGGTAAGCATAACTTTTTCGGACCAGGACAAAATTCGCGCAGTTCTTACGTTTTGGGGACTGTAATTTAAGTTAGGTCCAGCTAAGGAAAGCAAACGATGGTTTGATGAATAGAAAAATATATCAGGAGTAAAATGAGGCATAAATTATGGCTGAGTGCCTTCATGGACTGATAGAGCAGCCAGAGAGCGAGGATCAGGTGTGGAACGGGAGTTTTTCGAAGTTACTAACATTGTCTCTTTTATAGTATAATAGACAGGGTCCGGTGTCAGAACAGATCATATCAGTAATCTGAGGAACTTTTGTCACTCGGTATGGTTTTTATCCTTCAGGATATTACTTTTTTCAATATTAAGCTTGCGTCAGCCTCCTGTGGTGAATATAGGGTGAGGATTTCAAAGGCTTCCAAGTTATGACCCAGGGGCTGCGCCCTAGAGGGTAAGGACAGACACAGGGTGCGATGTTGGATTATCAAGAATGTTAACTGCCTATAATTATGTCACATTCAAAGATAAAAGTATAAAGTGCTTTGAACTCAGTAACAATTTGAAGAAATTAGGGTGTGACCTAAATTTATGAATAGTAGGTTTCATTACAATCATACAGGTAGTTTTACAGTTACGGGCTTGCTCAAAAGCTTTAACGTTAATTTGACGACACCGACGACGACATCAGCATAACTGGAGCTCACATATTTCTATGACAAATGCGAGACAATAATGTCCTAGGGCAAAAATATATTTGTGCATTAAATTTCTTGTCAAAAAATGAAATCTCAACCTTCGCTAAAGCAAGGACGAGGGAACTTAAAACATTACAAATAAGATTGACGACAGACTTTGCTTATGTTTATAAACATGATACTTGCTTTGTGCGGATTGGCTTCGAACCCTTCTCTGGTGATTGTAATGTACGTTGTATGACCTATACCAAGGCCTCCTTTGTCACCAAGCTCATGCAAACCTTCATCCATCCACTTGACCAACCGTCTCGCAAAATCATTTGGCTTTACCTTTTACAGGGAAATATAGGAAAGGTAATATAAATACATACATATAATTGACAATAATTGCAATAACGTACGAGTGTTGCATTATATATATATATATATATATATATATATATATATATATATATATATATATATATATATATATATATATATATGTATATAAGGTTAGATGTTAAAGCAAGATACAAATTTTATAGCAAGATTACATCAGTGGTGGTGAAACCTATCTCCCATTTATCAAGCAGGGAATAAGATTATTGTATTGTTTATTAAAAAATATAAATTTAAACGTCTCATACATACACACATACATATCAGCGCATGAATGACTACATATATAATGCATGTACGTACGCACGCACGCGCATACGTACATACACGCAGACAGACATACACACATGCATACATCGCTGAGATAGTGAATGGTAGATCAAACTATTATGTAATAAAATTGGTACCCCAAAATTTACATTCTGCATATTGAAATTTGAATTTTTTATATTTTTGTACATTTAATTACTTTTGATTTAATTGTTAAAGCCAGTAGCTTAGTGATATTTTCTTACCACTCCTTTCTCGTCAATTAGAGACTGCATGATCAAAATCATTTGGTCCGAGTCGTCGGTCCAGTCGCCAACTTCCCAGCGTTTCCTGTGTCTGTCCCCTATTTTGTCTGTGTATTCTAACTCAGTTTTGTGGCCATAGTACTAGAATTAGAAGAAATTGTGACTATTCAAAATTAAACGTTACCTATTATACAACGATTAAATGGAGTTTAACAGCCTTTATTTGCCTATTCTATAGCTAGGCTTCAGTTTTAGATCAACCTTACTTAGTATAATGATTGACAGGAATAGTAAATTGTTGCTTATTATAAAACGGATTTGGATAACAACCTTCTGCTCATCTATAGTGTTCAACAGAGGACATTTCTGTTTTTGTATTGTCACATTGTTTTATTTAATAACAAATAGTGACTATTTCATAAAAATAAATAACAAGAAGGAGCATCTATTGATTCCAGTTATCGTCTCATTTCTATTTGCAGTATTTTGTTTACAAGTTCAGGTTACCCAAGTGGACTCATTTTATATCTCCACTTCTGTCTATATTTCTGGCTGGCTGTATGTATGTATGTATGTATGTATGTATGTATGTATGTATGTATGTATGTATGTATGTATGTATGTATGTATGTATGTATGTATGTATGGATGGATGGATGGATGGATGGATGGATGAATAAAAGACAGAAAGGATTGAAATGGGTCTACAGTTTGGGGATTTTGTGAGTGTCTTACATAATATGCATTGTCCTTTGACAAAAATTCAGTTAGAAGACCTATTGCGTCACCAATGCATTGTCCATATAATATGGCATATATCTGTTCGTCTAGATCTCCTATTTCTGAGGTATGAAGAGACGTTTCTGTCGATACGCCTGATAACGCAGATGACACTATCATTGGTTCAGCTTCCGGTTCTGCGGTGTTAGTTCCGTCTTTCGGTACCTCAATATATCCCGGTTTCACGTGTTCTTTTCCTGTCGATCCACATGTGTAATCTTGTTCTTCCAGTGTTGCAACGTTGACACGATCCATTACATTTGACTCTGACTCGGCCTTGTCATTCTGTGATTGTTGCATAGCATCCTCGGTAGTTTTTTCGTCATTATTATTGCGTGTAATTTTATCATTGTTCAGTTTTGCTCTGCTGTTGTCATTCCGAGTACACAATTCATCTAATTCATCCGTAGCTATGTTCAGTTTCTTGGGTGATTGCGGTGAGTCTGTCTCTGGTGGCACGCTTCTTTGTCCCGTTTGAATAGAGTCATTTGCTTGTGTAGTCGGACCTAGTAGCATAACAGGGTTAACAGGGCTACAACTGTCCTTATTTAAGGTTTCAGAAGAGGGCGTGTCGTCAAATTGGTCATTCTCTACTTTTGCGCCCGATAAGGAGTCGTTGCCTTCCTTAATATTCGTAGCTTCAGCATCCGTAGTTATGTTCATTTTCTTGGGTGATTGCAATGAGTCTGTCTCGAGTGGCACGCTTCTTTTTCCTGTTTGAATAGAGTCATTTGCTTGTGTAGTCGGATCTAGTAGCATAACATGATCACAACTGTCCTTATTTAAGCTTTCAGAAGAGGGCGTGTCGTCGTATTGGTCATGCTCTACTTTTGCGCCCGATACGGAGTCTTCACCTTCCTTAATATCCGTAGTTTCAGCATCCATATATTTGGCTTGGCTTGGTGCCGACAACACACGAATTATTACTGTGAATACAAATTGGTTGCGTGTAGGTGTACTTACAATTATTATACACAGTTAAAAAGTATTTTGTAATATATCTTTAAACATTTCTATGCTTTAATGTAAAATACAGATCTTGCCCAGTTGTAAAGAAACGTGATAGGCTTTAGGTTGCTTAACAAATTGCAGAACCTTTTACTGCCATTGACAAAATCATGTCATTCATAACAATACTTGAAAAAAGATGTCTCAGATTATTATTGTAAATAATGAACCATTACATATTATATATGTATATATATATATATATATATATATATATATATATATATATATATATATATATATATATATATATATATATATATATATATATATATATTAAAATCAACTTCTCACGCAGATAAATAATGGAATATGTTAAGAAAGTGTTTCACTGAGTCATCATGCCACATTTATCTTCCACGATATGTGTTTATGTTGATATCAGTTTATCTATACATCGATCTACTTCAAATAGTGACAAACCATTATGCTAGAGGCTATATCAGTCGACCATGGCCATATTAATCTTGTTTAATATTCTTGATATTCTTGTGGATTTTCTGTGAATCGTACCTAAAAATGTAATGCATACGATATGCATACAACCTCAACTTGGATTATATTTTTTAAATAAAATGTTGTTATCCTAATATAAACACAAAATACTCGAGAAGTTTTCTGGCTTTAAGACCGGTTTTATCTGGATTGTTTTATTCATTATTTAATTTTTCTTTTGTAGATTACCCCTTTCATTCAAACAACTAATAGTTCATGTTTTATCTCGTCTCACTCTCTCTCATCTCGTCTCTCTCTCTCTCTCTCTCTCTCTCTCTCTCTCTCTCTCTATATATATATATATATATATATATATATAGTTGGACAAAGAGAGAAATAATGCAATCAAAGAATGTACTTCTTAGCTTTTCTTTACGTATAGTAGCATAAACACGTATTTAAATAAATCTTATAGTTATTATACACTTTCCCATCATAGCCTTTTTCTCGCGTTTAAACACCTAAGAATAAGACTGACTGAATGCGAAATTTGCTATTGGTTTGGCGATATATATATATATATATATATATATATATATATATATATATATATATATATATATATATATATATAATCTATTTTTACGGTAGATGTACATGGTAATGCCTACATGAAAGTATACTTAAGCACTAAGGAAATGTAATGACATTATAACGAATGGTCCAAAAACTGCTTGCTTGATACTGTACAGCAGAGCACGTGCTATCTGGATCAAAGAATTGTATAAGTCTGAACATTCTGCCACGGCTGATAACAAATATTCGTGTTCATGATCAGGTTATGCAAACAGATTCGATAAATTATACCAGTTGTGAGGTTGGCAATTCTTCTCTATCGATGAATTGTTCGATAAAAGAGTAATGAAATCGTTGTAATGTAATGTTCAAGACCACATCGTTAAAATTGGGAAGTAAAAACATATAATATTGCTACTTTCTCTTTCACACTAATAATCGTGGGTCTTTAACTTAATTCTTAAATTCGTAAGTTTAATAAATCGCTTCCGTTACATAGATATAACATTACTTACGTTTACATAAAGTTAAACCCAAAACCTCTGATGGAATAAAAGGAATACATCATCTATACAAAATATCCTTCCATAACACTGGTGCTTAAAACTTTCTTATCTCAGTCCGCCCGTCAACACCAAACCATAGCCGATTAAATTCAGCACAATATTGCACACATTGTTTCAACCTGTCTATATTTAACTGGCAAAAACAAAGCTGTTACTCAGAAAAATATTTGCGGGAATTCGCTGAAGACCTTCTCTAGGAATCCCATTCAAGCTCTATCAATAGGGTGATATGTTTCGTCTATTTTTAGATCGGGTTATGCAGGTTTAATGCTTTTGCACAACTATGTAACCCAGATTGTGGACACAAATATAAATCGTCCTTTAACACACGTGAATTTTTGTAAACAAAGATTGGGCATGCAGTCTGGTTGAGGTTAACAAAGTAAGTTTAAATACTTGTCACTCGACTAATTGGAACACTAAGTGTTGGGCACTGACTTGGTATTTTCTTCAACATATTTTCTTGGCAAAAATTAACAGTTTATAACAAGTATGAAGTATACTGATCCTGAACTCCTAATTTGAAGTGGACTGGTCATAATTTGAGTTCCAAGGTGTGTCAAAATAGTGATGTCTGTTTATATTTGTGCCAATATTTAAAAATACATATTAAGTATTTATCATTCTCTCGGTCTTTCGCATCTAAATTTAATGATCTGATTTTTATAAAAAAATATTTATCCGCCTGTTATCGTATAATCGTACACAACAGATTGCAAAGTCCATACATCAGAGATGCAAACTTAAAATTCAATACGTGGCCTTACTATTTCGTGAAGAGCACACAAGTTTTTAAAAGGATTTTATCCTTCCCTCAGGAATGAGAACTGGAAGGTTGTGGTATTAATGTCGGTTAGATTTATTTCTTAACCTCCGGAGGATATGGGTGGGAGTAGAAATGAAATGTTCTCAATCGGTCATAATAATGAAATTACATAGACTCAACACCCGTCCCTATAATCATATTTCTTCGTGTCAAAAGTAACGCATCTGTAATTATATTTTTACACATATTCTACAAAAAAAGTGATTATTCACAAATTATTTCTGACACGTTACTTTCGAAAAGTCAATAAACTGTAAATAATGTGTGACATTTAACCAAACAGTTAGCAGGACTCTTGTTAAAAGATAAACGTTATTATGATGTGGATAATAATCGTTTGTAACAAGTTCCATGTTTAGAAAGTTACGGGTTATGTATCTAATGTAGTAAGCTATTACATAATGACCTGAATGGCCAATGGTAGTGAATTTTACTGAGTACAGTGAATTTTATTGGGCATAAAAAGACAAGTCTCCTCCTCCTCCACCCTCTTCCACCAGAACGTTTCCTAGAGTAAGTTTTCTTTACATTGAGAGGGTTAAAATTATGCCCTGGAAACGCTTAAAATTCAGGAGCTTCCGGTGATTTTGCCCCCTGGGCCCCCAAAGGGGGGTTACACCCCACAGACCCCTTGCCTATTTGTTTACACTCCACCTATCACCCCTGATATTAAACGATATGTTTGAATCCGCCCCTGGATTGTACCCCTTTTCTCTGTCTGTCTGTCTGTCTCTCTCTGTCTGTCTGTTTGTCTCTCTCTCTCTATATCTCTCTCTCTCTCTCTCTCTCTCTCTCTCTCTCTCTCTCTCTATATATATATATATATATATATATATATATAATTTATTTAACTTTTGGAAATTCCACCTGCATTTTACAAAATCTGTTCGTTAGTGTGATAGTATATAAGTATGTGTGTGGGTAAAGTGTGTGTGAGCACTCCATCCCTCTCGTGTGATAGTATATAAGTATGTTTGAAAGTATAGCGTGTGTGGGTGAGCACTCCTACCGTTTGTGGGTATAGAGTGTGTGAGCACTCCTACCCTTTTGTGACAGTATATAATGTATGCTTGTAAGCATAGAGTGTGTGTGAGCACTTATAGCCTTGTTTGTGATGGTATATAAGTATGTTTGTGGGTACAGTGTGTGTAAACACTCCTACCCTTGTGTGTGAAAGTATATAAATATGCTTGTAAGTACAGTGTGTGTGTATGTGTGTCTGTGAGCACTCCTACGTGTGTGTGATAGTATATACATATGTTTGTGGATATAGTGTAGTAAACACTCCTACCCTTGTGTGCGATAGTATATAAGTATGTTTGTAATTATAATATGTAATTTTATTCCCCCCTTTTTAAATCCTATCCTTTTTGTTGGCTAGTAAATGTGGATGCTGGTCACTCCAAAAGGTGTGTTGATAGTATAGTGTGTATATATATATATATATATATATATATATATATATATATATATATATATATATATATATATTCCTACCCTTTTCGTTTGTTAGTCAGTGTGGGTGTTGGTCAGTAGAGGAGTGGGTACTAGTCAGTCTATCTCTGTGTTGGTCAGTAGGTATGGGTGGTGCACAGTAAAAGTGTATGTTAAAGATATGGACGTTTCTAACATTACGTTTTCCCTTGTACGCATACAGGCCCATTTGTACCCAACATAAAAATATTTATGGGTACAAGGGGAAATGTCATGTTCATTTTTAACATTACGTTTTCCCTTGTACCCATAACGGCCCAAATGTTAATCCGATGGACATTTTAACAATGAATTCCTCTTGCACCCATACCGGCCCATTTGTACCCACGGTAGCCCCATATATTACTTACGAGGGTAACGAAAAATACCTTTATCAGACGGAGCACATACATATAGAGATTGTGTTTTCTATTCCTTTAAACAAGAAACTTACATGCAGTAATATATGCTTATCTAAATTGCGATATCCTTTAATATAACAGTTGTTTTATTAATATCAGTGAAAGGTGTCACTATTTTGCCTATTAAGCGTGTCTGCAAGAATACATATGTGCCATTAACAGCTGGCCATGTTGGGGTTTGGGTTGGGGGTAAAAAGGTGTGCCAGAGAATTATATTGAATGTCTAAGGTGGTGTAGGTTTGAGTTCTGTGTGTCCTCTGATGTGTCAAGAAATGTCAGTTTGAATTCATTTTACCAGCTGCAACGCACGCCGCCACCTTCTGCCATGTGGAATGAACGCTTCCAAACAGGTGATGTAGAGAACGGTGAAAATGATAACACAGTCAGTTAGGACTGAATTTATTATTTAACAACTATATTTACAATATATGATAACAACAGCCTTCATTGAAATGCATACATGCATACATACCTACATTTACACACAATACATACATATAAACAGACATACATACATACTCCAGAAATGTGGCTGAAAGGTCTTTACAGGCACATGTACGTGACATGCAGTACACGTGACACATCGACTCATCGAAGATTGTGACCACATAGCAAAGGAGGCTTTTTAACACAGATTGTTCTTAACTCTATCAAAGAGGAGTCATTTTCAATAAGAGTCCCGTTAGCATAATTGCTTCCTTGTTTTTTGTTGACCACTCGAGGATTCTGTCATCAATATACGGATCTATTTTGCTGGCATGAATTGTTTTGGGTCCGACATCATATGTACCTGGTTTGATTCGAAGTTGAAAAATAATTTTGGATAAATATCTCCGTTTTGTTTTTGGATCTGTGTACCTGAAAGAAAACATATTGATCGTAATATTAATAATATTACTTCCATACATCTATCCTTCCATTTAGCTTCTTCCTGCGCATTAGATGCTACCTAATGGGATTGATCGTAACATTTCTTTTTTTCTCGACTAAAAGCACCACTTTCCTACAGCAGCAACAATTAGGTCATAGGTCATAATCTGTGTCCGAAACTATCTTAAAGCTGCATTTCTTCCCGCAAACAAATTTTAACAAATATTACGAGCACGTTCTTTACGGCGCCTAACAGTACAAAACAATGGTTTTACATCACAATCCACCCAGTTTTTCCAGTTTGACCTAGTTAATTTTCAGGAAACCCTCCTTCTATGGTCTAACAATTTTATTATTTAAACTCATAGGCATAGAGTTTTGATAACTGGTCATGATTTCTCTAAATGTTAAGCATGCACTTTGCTCAGATGGTTTTGAATATTTGGGATTGGGTCTACTACACTTTTATAGATAGACAAGGTCTAAGGTAGGGTTCAGATAGTCTTATAGAGACTCGTGGACAGTGTGATATGTGCTGTCAACACTTTGCTTTGCCACCCTTCGAATTAACTATGGGTAACTTTGTACTGCTGGACGTGACACGGTGACCTCGTCATCGCTCTGTTGACATCGTCATATGAGAGTGTGACAAACACTGTACTGGGACACACCTCTCCAAATTTAAATGCTAAATTGTCCCACATGATCGCCAATATCTGACCACCTACTTATTTTAATGCAATTGAATTAACACGGGCCTTTTCCCTTCATAGTTCGTTTGATCAGGTGATCGTTAGATCTCTGACGTCAAGTGAAATGTAGGCAGCGAGATATTAGATCTCGTGGGAAAGCAACTTGAGAAAAAGCCAAGTACAACGTACAGTGTGTAAATATTGTATTTTTGGTTTGAGTGGCGGATTTTTAAAGTGACGAATATGTTTTAATTGTTAGGTCTCATAAAATAAACCATCGTCCTATCGATTTCGTGCACGCTTAACTGTTCCAACTTTTCAAATGGGGATGCACTCTAACCTCCGTACCCCCACCCCACTCCACCCCCACCAACAACATAATTGTCCAGTGATTACGTTGTGTCGTTATCTCAGTTTTCGATTTTTGTTTTGCGAAGGATTGCAGCTTGAAATAAATCAACTGCATTGTGAGTCGCCTGCTTTTTTTAGTGACGCCATGCGTACTGTTCCTGCTCACTTCAGTCATACTCGTGCTATGAAGCTATACATACGTACTGACTCTTCTATTACTTTTAACATAGGGACGTGCCACTTGTCATCGTCAGTCGTGAGCAATGAAAATGACGCTCTATCTGCATCGCGCTATACTGAACAGGTGCGTATCTAGAGCTACCATGGGTTGTCGTTTTTAATATTTGACAAAGGCCTATGCTATGTTCAATCCGACAACACAGCATATTGTGAGGTAAATTCCATACACACTGGTATGTTCATATACATTTTGAATATAGAAAACATAGAATATAGTACCAGTAACCTACCATTAGGTCCCTAAACCGTCCACCTCTCTCTCTCTCTCTCTCTCTCCTCATGTACACGCATACGTATGTCTGCCTTACTTTTCTCCACGTGCATATGCATCACAGCCAGAATATCGGGAACTTGGAGATACAAATATCTTTTTCGTATCGAAATCATCTGGCTTATCGTCATCGTTGAAATGTCCGCATAGTTCCACAATATCTTCATCGTTCCATGTTGTTTCCCCTGTAAAAAAAAAAAAAAAAGAAAAGAAAAGATTACCCATCGACTAAAATTTAAAATTTTTAAGGTACTTATAGATAGTCCATACGCTCTTGATTGTATTACAAGAAATGTAGCAATTCCCAAATGTACAAAAATAAAACTTGTCAAGAAAATGTTTTAGGTACATTTCCGAAGATCAACAACATATTATGTGTTTCTACACCAGTAACATAATCGACATGATGTATCCAAAAGAACTAGATAAGCTTTATTTATCTCAGTACAATTTAATTGTGGCGCAGAATGGTAAAGCAACAAATTATTTTGAGTTTTGTTCATTTTATCATTTTTCAAACTCCCCAAAGGTCTTATGACGTTAACTATGTAATAAAATATCCTTTCTCCCCGAGATGTTGTTGATGAAAATCGTGATGTTTTTAGTATTTTGTAGTGCTTCAGAAGAGAAGAAAAGTGAATTCTAATAATATCTTTTCACAAATCTCAAATTCATGTATGTAAGCTAAGTAGGACCAAGACAAAAATTGAAACTCAAAATGTCAATTTTTAAACGTTCGAAATTTCGAAAACAAACTTGAAATCTTGAGTTTCAATTTGTTTTCCTCCATCTGATCGGCTCCACTATTGATTAATAAAGATTTAATATATTTGCATATTTCCTATCAATTTGTATTCATATTATTTCTGTCGTAAAATACACTTTGTACTTAAAAACATAACAAAACAATGACAAAGATAAATCGGAGGAGTGGGGGTGGGGGAAATAGAAAAATCCGATATCAACTTACCCTGCAAAAGTCTTTTCTTAATAATAACAGTAAATAATACATTTATTGAAAAAATTAAATAAGTTTTCGTTCAAATACAAGACTTGTCAAATTATCACAAATTTCACTTTTACCGGGTATTCGTAGTCCAACGCGCCAAATCGATTCGATGCTTTTGAATTCAGTTCCATGGAACGCCACAGGCCAATCACGAAAGGCTTTACTAGCTGTGACACCGGGTGGTGCTCTAAATAAATAAAAAAATAAATAAAACCTATGACTAGTGACACTTATACAAGCTCTATATCTCTCTTCTCTCTCTCTCTCTCTCTCTCTCTCTCTCTCTCTCTCTCTCTCTCTCTCGCACACACACACACACACAGAGTAACTCACCACACAAGTAATGAACTGAAGACAATGCTTATATGCTGATAGTGTAAAATAGTGATCCTAGGTATGGTATTATAATGATTTCGTTCCCTAGACAACATATTTTCATTACGTATTTATTGTCTCCTCTTCGCCAAACATAGTTCCGTCTTGAAATCATTCAATTGCAAGGAAAGCCAAACATAGTTCCGTCTTGAAATTATTCAGTTGCAAGGAAAGCCAAACATAGGGCCGTCTTGAAATCATTCAATTGCAAGGAAAGAACAAAAGATGATGTGATCTGTTTTCTTTAATAGAATCATTAGTAGTAAATCGATGCTTTTTCATTAGGGTATAATGATGCAGCAGCTGTATTGAAACGGCAGTTTTTTTATAGATCATTTTAATGCTGCTAAAAATGACACCGATTAAATTTTATGTTTTGACATGAAATTAGAAACTATATTTACAATAGTGCAAACATTTATCAAGCTTGGTAGACAATTCCAGAATACATACATTTCACTATTGCCTAATGTTCATGAATTTTGTACACACATTTTTTTTTGGGGGGGGGGGGGCAGGTGATGGGGTTGGGGGGGTATGGGTTGTGCACTAAGTGATAAAGTCGAAATCGTGTTCGTTCACATATATCCTAAGCATATATTCTCTGCGAACGATTTGCTACAGCCAGTAAAATGATCAGCATAAACACTCTGCTGAAAAGTATGTGGTTTGTTAATAAGAATTACTCGCCATATATGTAATGCCATTCTCAGTTAGCTACATCATGTAATGGACTGATAATGCTGCTACATATATGTGTTGCTGGTTTGAGCTATTTATATAGGGAAGAATTATAGGGATTTTACATGACTTGCTTTGTTGTTTAGTGCTGTGATATAATATTCAATGTAGCGAAATGCCGAGTCTCACACAAAGAACAATAGTGAAAAATGAGCATCTGCTGTCGACTAAGTGGTACAAATATCAAGAATTCTAATATCAAATAAGGAACTATAGCACTTTGAGAACGTAAGTATCAATTTATGCTTAGAACGTGTTTAAAGTAACAGTTGATGGAGAGAGAGAGAGAGAGAGAGAGAGAGAGAGAGAGAGAGAGGGAGGGATGGGGGCTACACTTACTGTATTTGTATTCCAAATCTCCGCCAGTTTAATGGTAATACGTAAATACCGGCTGAATTGCCTCGGAAATAATGCTCCTTATCTCCTCTGGCCCTGTGGCAGTCCGAACAAAAACAGTAGTCATGCTGAGAATCAAACATTTCGTCTGAAGACAGAACATATATACATATGCAACTGATTGTGAATGCCATCTCCATCCATTTGATTATTTTTGGCAACAATAGCCTCTTGCATATAACTTGTACATTTAAGCACAAAAGGATCTACAATATCGCAGTTTCTACACAATATAATTTTTGCATTTCAAAACAAAACATTTGTTAACTGATTGACTTTCAAATTTATATAATTAGAAATTCGAGTAGAACAGATACAATCAAAATAAGTGGATCCATGGCATCATGCGACTCCCATGACTGCGAAACGTATAATAATAATATAATTAATTTTATCGCCCTACAATAAATACTATACATTTAACGCTATTGATTAAAACAGCAAAGTATAATTCATTTGAAACAATCTCGAAATCTTTTATGTGTCTGTATTCAATATGTGTTATACATACAAAAGTCTATTACATTTTTCTGACCGGACCCAAATGTTCATTTTGTTCCCCAACCTAACGTGAGGGCTTTATATTATGTTTTGTTTATATTATTTTCAGATGCTTACCCGGTAGTTTCAGGGTATTTTTAAATCTTGTTGTCAGTTTTCGATATTCACATCCAGAGGTTGACATTTCTCAAACTATAAATTAAAAAACGAAGGTATAGAAATGCGAAAGCGTATGTATGCATGTTTTTAGCGGTACATCTGCACAATCCTGGCTATATAGTGCCGAGTACAATCTAGGCATAAAAAAACAGTGGTACTGAACATAAGTTCTGACACATTTACTATTATTATTTTTTCTTTGAATTTCAGTCTGTATCACTCGCTGCTGCGTCGCTCCGTGGCTTGCTTCTTCGCAGCTGTTACAACATATCATACTCGTACACAATGTACCAAACCCATAATAGCAAGTGTGTCAGAAACTTTCATGTTGTATATTACATTAGTAAACCATGTTACTCATAAACTTTAATATTCCTAACTACAACAGTATGACTAGTGTTCCAGAAAGCCTGATACTGATTACATGAATGAATGAACGATCAACACATTCAAATCATAACTGATCTACTGAAAATTTGCATGCAAATAAAGATACCAATTTAATATCTACATATTAGTGTTCAGTTGTTCTAAATATAATACAAGTTTCTGAACAAGTACAAAACTTGGAAAATCCTATCTAAAAATAGAAGGAACATATACTACCTATTTATAGAGCTTCTATGGGATTCTCCGGAATTGTCTATACTTTTCTGAGTAACAATATTATTTGTAGGCTAAAAATAGACAGATGATAAATATCCACTAACAGACAAAAAATAGCCGGTAAAGACGTTTATAAAAGTCCGAAAAGATATAAAAGACAAATATAAAAGCTAAAAAGTAAACAATCCTTTAAATACAAAGTCTACATATGCCACACTCTCTTAAAATGTCCAAGATCTCATCAGTTGTATCGTTCCTTGTGGGTGCTTAAAGTCTATTCTGAATCAAAGTCCAACACCTTCTCGGCTGGAACATCATCACATCATATGGTCACAGGCAACTAATTATGTTATCAGCTACAGGACCAGCCTATGTGTGGTGGTATATTAAATACCGTATTTAAACAAATGAAGGTCCCTCGCTGATTGGCAGAAAATAGTTACCGGAAATAATTAACTTCATTTTTCTGAAGAAGCCTGCGTACAGGTAAATTGAAAACGTTAGAAGGCTTTAACCCAAAATCATTTTTATTGAATCGCTGTCGCCGCACAGGTACTCTTGGATGTAAACGGGAAGATGTCACCGGTTTGGATTTTAATAGTTGGCACCTACACTGGAATTTTCCTCAAAACGAGGGGCGCAGCATATCATTGTCATCGTTTTTAACTTTCTTCTTGGATAGATCATTCATAGGGTGATTTGCTGGTCTTACCACAGAAGTATAGCAATCTGGCAAAATATTAACGTTACGGTCTATGGGAACTGAATTAGTTATCTGTGACCTATAGCAACAGATACACCCAGCGGAAAAGGAACCGGATTAAATATGAACAAACATTTTCTCACTCGTTTGTTTCAGCCAATGGCACGGAACTGTGTGTACGAAAATGCCTACGCATTATATATGAATGAAATTGTAGATGGATTTTGTTGCCGCGTACAGCGTTACCCGTAGGTGTATTAGTTTTAACCGTGGCAATTTAGAAATTCTGATTTATGTTCCCTCACTGGTGCACGCACAAAGCGCCGGCAGTGGGGAACCTGTTTTATCTCGAGTTCTCTGGTCGTCGATGTGGCCACGATCATAGAACTTCTAGCCCAAATTCTCTCTGTATCGTCACAATACAGATGAGACTTGTCAGGAAGATGTCCGCTTTACGGAGGTATGTGCAAATGAAAACTTTATTATTTCTTGCTATCCGTTATATGTGATGAAATTGTTTCATATATTCAATGTTCTGGAATTTATTCTAAATGTTCTAGAAAGTAAGACCTATGTCACATAATACAACGCTATCAGATAGAACATAGTCTGTTCCAAGTTAGAAATTTTATAGCTGAACAAACAAGTTCAATTCAATTTTACGTTGTACACATTAAATGATAAGAAATGTTCGAGTTCTTATATTTCAGTGCTATTAAACTTGTCTGAGAGAGATTCATGTAGTAATGTGTACATGGACGGATTCATAACATGCGATGAAGTTAAAAAAAATTACTGTCTCATGTAGTACACCTCTCATTTATTCTATTTTTAGCTGCTAAAGGGAGTCGTCGAACTCTGTGGGTTTGTGTAACCCGGATACTGCAGTTGGTTCGAGGGGCGATACTGGTTAACTCAGTGTGAGGGGCCAAAGGTTCTGGAGATACTATTCTGAGGGATAAGGGGGTTCTTGAGGGATCCTTCGGCAGTCTGGGAGGAGCGGACCACACGAAGTGGTTCCTTAACTATTTGTCGGGAGCTGTGAATTTCGAATCTGGTGATCATCGCCTGGATGGCAATATATAAATATCATCAAATATATGATGATGGATATATATATATATATATATATATATATATATATATATATATATATATATATATATATATATATATATATATATATATAAGGTTTTGAACCTCAATATCAATGTCAGTATATGTATGACAATTAATGTAATACTGCATCATAAACCTTTTTTTATATAATCATTGTCGCCGCACAGGTACTATTGGATGTAAGTGGGGAATTGTTACAGGTCTGGATTTTATAGTGGGCACCTACAAGGGAATTTTGCTCGAAAGCGAGGGGTGCAGGATATAATTTTCATTCTTTTAAAATTTTCCTCTTGGATAGATCATTCATATGATGTAAACGTGATTTCCAGGTCTCACCAGAAAAGTATAGCAATCTGGCCAAATATTAACGTTACGGTCTTGCGGGACGGCGCAAATGGCTTATTATACATCCCAGAGCCAGTAATACGTGGGTGGGTGAGCAGCTTTTGATGGATAAATTTACACTTATTTTCCATGCCACATGCTGCCACATATCTCTCTCCAATGACTTGAAACCCTTCCTATTCATGTATTTTATTTTCAGTTATAAATTACAATTTTGTCAGCGAAAGGTACAATTTTTCAAGCGGTTTTATTTCGCGTTCTTGACAAAGAAATCGTTTTCGCTTTCTTCCGTGTTTTCGTATGGACTTACACTATAACAGTTTCTCAGATGCAAAGAAATTTCGAATGACCAGGAAATATCTAAAGTGTAATAGTACAGCTTTTGATTTTTTCCTGTTTAATTATCTGACTTACTGAATTCTTATTTCGGCATAACTTTTTCCGATCTGGCTACTTTTCCTTCAAGATATTGAGGAAAACTTTTGTGGCTTTTTACTTAGGCGGAACAATGATTCCTAAGAATCGAGTTTTCATTAAAAGTCGGAGTCTTTTAGTCGAAAAGTTGTGTAAATCTTGCGTAGCATCTTTTTGTGGGAGGGTGGGCAGGAGGGATACCATCACCCATATGTGAAAATACGATATCGTTTAATTTATAGCATGAAGTCTTAGTGTTTCTGAGCACAAAACATGAAATAGACTGATTGAAAGTCAGCAATATTAAAGAAAAATAAAAGGTAGAAAAAAAGAAAAGAAAAAAAAATGGTTGTAGTTCTTGCTTCGGTCTGTGTGTGTGTGATAGTCATAGAGTAATATAGCAACACCATCTTAAAGAGAACTATGGCCAATTCAAGATGGTTACTTTGATTCGTTGTGGTTGTGTAAGTGCCCCTTCCCTAGTTGATAAAATTAAATCAAAATCGTCGAGATAAATTTTCTCTCCTTGGGATATTTATTCATTACCTCCCCTCAGACTGATAATAAGAGAACAAAAGAAAGCAACAATAAACTTTGCACACTGAAGTGAAATCAAAGTTTTTCTCACTAAAGTGATGGCGATAGGCACAGAACAAGCGCGTTTTTCAAATATAACTTTACCTTACCATATTACGACTATCGAATATAGCTACCATTCCGCAGCTACGCAGAACTGATATAGCTTCTTTGTCTGGCAATACACTGACTCCCCCCCCCCCTCCCCAATCCCCATCTCCATCGCAACAACTCAACAAACACACTCCATTCCACTACTGATAACCCCTAGCTCATGGGGAATTAATCAAAAATTACTTTCAATTGAACCAATAAACTGGCATGCTCCAATCATTCTTTAGACTTTCAAGTGTGTCCCTCAACAGTGCACGGACACCAAAGTATATAGTATCCCTTCTTGTCAATTAAGTACATATGAGATATACAAAACATTTTATAACCCTTAAGAACCTTATATATATATATATATATATATATATATATATATATATATATATATATATATATATATATATATATATATATTAACAGAAAAATATTCTTGTGCGTTTGATTTCTTCGTGTGATAATTACTTCTTCAAATAAGCGTAGTGGTAAGAATATTAATATAATTCTGACTTACCTTACACGCCCCGGGTATAATGAAGTATGTGGTTAATAGTGGTGTAGAAAACACACACACAAATTACCCATTTTATTATGAAAGCGGGAATTTCACATGATTCATGTTAGATATTTAGACCTAACAAAATCCCAATGGATTGATTTCCTGGAAACTAAGTGGAATGTTGAACAGTTATAAATAGTTCAAAAAATGTCAGAGATATCCGTTGAAACTGTTCTATCTAAAACTTATGATGCGCCTTTTGATTTTTTTAGTCGTAAAATCTACTTTCACTTTTTCTTTCGAATCATAAATGTCCACACTTATATAGGTGCAGAGCGTATGCAATTTTACTTTGCTATATGTAGTACCACATCTTTAGTATGCACTGGGTCTTAAAAAAGAGAACCACACGACTGTTTTATTAAAACTGTCCAGGTGACAAAAACTGCTAAATACACATGTATGCAACAAGGCAGCATATAGCTATGAATGAAATGAGTTTGTCAATGAACGTCCTTATTTAAATCAATTTCTTACATTTGTTGAGCAATCGACCGTTTATCACAGGGCTATTTTGCCCAAGTTTCATTAGAACTAGGTATGATCTGTACGTCATTACATGCATTTGATGAACAGGGTAATAATATGTTATAGGCTTGACTAACGTTGCCGTTGTAACACATGTTAATATATATATATATATATATATATATATATATATATATATATATATATATATATATATATATAAAGTATTTGTTTATGATAGTTTTAATTCCAGAGAGCTCTTTTTTGACATCAGCAAATAGTATGGTGTCAATACAAATGCAAGAAGAATACATGAATGTTAAAATGTTAAAACATCTAACATTAAAAAGGCGACGAATCATTATCGGGTGCAATTATAGAGAACTTACAATGTAACTACATGCATTTTTCTCAAACCCTAAATCCGGGCAGTTGTTGATTCGTGTCGCCACTGGTTTCAGCTGAACAAATAAATGACTCTGATCAAACAGGAAAAAGAGTCATAATGGTTGACGTGAATAGGCCAACCGAGACAGGATCATCGCAATCACCCAAAAGAAGAAACACAACTACCGATGAATTAGGCAGAGATATGAATGACTATAGCAAAACAAGATTAAATAACAGTAAAATCAAACGCACTGGTAAGAATGAAAAACTTCTGGAGAATGCTAGGCAACAAATACAGTGTGACAATGCCAAGTCAGAGTCTAATCTTCGGGACTGAGTGAAAGAACAAGATAAGCAGTAGTAAGGTAAAAGGCGGGTTTCAGCACACCACTCTCTATCCTCGTTCAAATCCGTCGTCCCGACCCCTGAGGGGCCGTTTCTCCGGATTTTCGCTCGTATAGAGATGTGTTGTGCTGAAACCACGCCTTTTACCTTACTACTTTGGTATTGTAACCAAAATCATCATCGCGTTTGTTGAATAGCAATTTTCTCCCGCCCCTATAGTATATTTTAGATAAAATTTATACTTATATCTTATCTCTAATTGAAAATTATTATTGTTTATTTTTTATAGATGATTATTATAATCGTTTAGATAAAAATGATGACCTTCTATACTAATGTTTAGATAAAAATGATGATTTTTATTAATTTATCAATGATTTTCATACACGCTTAATATGTTTGATTGTCTAAACATACTTGATCTGTTAAATATGATGTTTTATGATATAGATTATATAAAATTATGTCTTGAAATTTTATTCTGATTATAAAATTACTGTTTTGAAGATTATTTTTTAAAAAAACATCACTGAAATCAGTGGACTCGTTGGATAGTAAAAATTTAGTTACTAAGTTAGCTTCACTGGATTCATCATTTATACTTGGTATTAACATACCAGTGTAATCGCATGTGAGCATATTAGATGTCCCAGGAATAATAATATTGAAAAATAAGCCGTTATCGATTTTGTATGTTTTTATTTTGATTATATTGTCGTGCTTTAACGTATAATAAATTTTAATTAAGGTATCGTTCATAGTATTTACATCGTAATAGAAGTTAGAATTTATGTAAAATACTGCGTTATGTATGACATAACAGTCTTCGATGGCTCCGTGTTCGATGAAATATTTTATAATCGGGTAGTTTTTATATTTCATATTATACTTTACTATATATAGTATCATATTTTTTTCATATTTTGCTATTCTATTTGGGACAATATCAACTAACATATTGTCCTTGGTTTGTAATTCATGGATTAGTCCAATAATATCATATTTTTTACCTCGCAAATAAGCTTGTAATTCTGTTAATATTTTTGCGTAGATTGCTGCAGCTAATTTTCATGATGATTTTTTATGTTCGAGTTTTGGTTCGAGGCGTCTGGATCCACCACTAACAAATATTCCAATACCAGATAGTATTAGAAGTAGTGGATTGAGTGTGCTACCTGCTGAAATAATTCCACTTGCTGTTATTAATAGCGGTGTATAAAATATTAGTTTTATCAGTCGATTGTAGTATTTATATGCTTGTTTGGCGCAATACACCTTTTTATGATAGGTATAAAAATATGCTATTAATTGATTGCGTTCCTTCTGGTATTGCTGTAGAAATATGATTAAAATTGATGATTTGTTTCATTATATTAACGCGTTTATAAAAATTAACGTCGACGATAATAATTATTAGCTTATAATTTTTAATTTTACAGCGGCATCAGAAACCAGTGCATTAAAGTCTGCATTACGAACATCTGTAAGTGTTGCTCGATATTTGTTGAACATATTAGATGTAGGGCGTCGCAGTTGTTCTTCTTGTTTGTCATTGTATTCGTTTGTTGAATTATAGTCGAGTGTATCTGAAACAGCTGCAATATCATTTATTTCTCCGATATCATGTTCATATAAATCAATAAATTCGATGGCCGCTTTAACAAAGTCAATATTAATATTTTTTGGAATAAAGTATTGGCGGAGTATTACGTATGTGGTTGCGAATCTTTCTTTTAAATTTAATTGCTCCATTTGTGGTTGATCTGATGATAATTCATTTTTTAAAATAGTTTTCATCTTAGTAGTCTCCACCCAGGCACCTTCAATGGTAGGTGTAATGATCTTTTTCATATCTAAAAATAATTTGTTTATATTCTTAATTTTAGTAAAAGGAAGTAAACGACTTTGTTTTGGAATAAATGTATCTAAATAATCACCACCGCTTATAATATCATCCGGGAAAATTGGATTTTTTATTTTATTTAGATATTCTACTTTAATTTTATCTTCTAAATGTCTATTATTATTAAAATATTTTTCAGATTTTCCAACTTTGTATTTAAAAACCTTAAATGTTCTTTTATCATAATCAGTAAATTTACCCATGCTATTTAATACTGCCAAGTAATTATCAATCAACCAAAGGGCAAAAACAGCATCAGTGAATTCGTCGACATCTTTATGATATTTAATAACATCCTCGAATTTTAAGTTTTCTGCGGCTTTTGAAACTAAATCTTTAAACTTTTTATTTTTTTCATCATCAATAAAATCTCTGTATTTTTGGAATATTTGATCTTTTTTTTCTTAATCATTTCATCTTGCTCTATTGAATAAGATAATTTATATTTATACTCGAATGTTTCTGGTACATATGTTATTTTGTTTACATCGATAACTGTATTTGCATCGATAAATTCCATCGCTGATTTTACTGCACCCATTGGTATCGTGTCTAACACTAAGTATTGGTATAATATTATATACGCTGCAGCAAATTCACCTGATATACTATCATCTTCCGTCCAGAGATGATTTACTTTTAATTTTTCTTTTATTAGTTCACGTAAATCTATATATAACGGCTCATTTATAAAGGTGTTTAATAAATTAACAATACCACCTTTATTTATTATATCCTCGTATGTTAATTGATTTGGATCTGAACTCCAGGTTACTTCATCTGATATTTCATTAAGTGCGTTTAGTTCATCATAAAAAACTTTTCTTTCAGATTCTGCTAATGCTTTT
Source organism: Margaritifera margaritifera (assembly GCA_029931535.1). Lineage (NCBI taxonomy): Eukaryota > Metazoa > Mollusca > Bivalvia > Unionida > Margaritiferidae > Margaritifera > Margaritifera margaritifera. The sequence continues at coordinate 636,732 of JAQPZY010001611.1, forward strand.
AATTTTTTCTCAATTATTTCCACGGTATCAAATGCGATTGCTATATCATCGCCATCGTATTTATTTACAAATCCTGGTGTTTTTGATGATACTAATACTAAGTAACTTGTGGCAAGACCTTGAATATCATCTGGTTCGTTGTGTACAGCAATAATTGTTTCAGTATCATTGTAATCTAATCCAAACTCTCTGAACAGGCGCCGTTTAGCAAAATTATTAACTGTTTTTATATTTCTTCCAAGACTATGACGTTTTTTCTCAAAAATTTTATCTAAACAATCTATTCTTTCTTTATGATCTTTTTCTCCTTTATTTTGACTAAATTTTCGTTTTTGTACTAACTTTGCCCGCGATAATGTTAAAACGTTATCACGAGTTAATTCTGTGATTGTATCATGAAGTAATTTTTCAATTTCGATCTCTAATTTATCCATTTCTGCTTGAGTAAAAAATTTGACAAACATATCATATTTGTCTAACATCGCTTTCATTTGAGTTTTTCTCATAGCAATTACTGATCTAAAGTTTGTATTTTCAGTTTGTTCATTATTTGGGTTTTTTAATATATTTGATAGTTCACGCATAGCTGCTCGAATATTTTCTTGTCTTAATACTTCAGTTTTTTCTTGAGGTGTTTTACCAGGAGGAATTGGTGCATTAAATTCAGGTTTTTCCACTTGTGCGTGATCAAATTCGAAGATTTTATTGTAGAACTCGCGGCATACTTCAACGATTTCAGGCATCACGTTTATATAATAAACGTTTAAATAATTAATTTTTATAAAAATCGCGATTATACAATAATTGCAACGTTTATTATACAATTAACGTTTATATAATAAACGTCAACGTGATTATACAACATCATCCACTGTAAATATTTGCATTAATGTTAGTCCTGGATTTGTTGTTTCTGCAGCATTTACAAATAATCTAAATAGCCAGTATTTGTTGACTGTATTAGCCGCGGCTATATTAAAACTTTGCACAGAATTTGAGATGTAGTAACTTGTTGTCGAATACAAGTCTGTCCAGTTGGTGTCATCGGTGGATCCCTGTAATTTCCAATTATATATTCGTTCCGCACCGCCAACTCGACCACGAAGTTGAAGTTTCCATATCGCTACACTTGCAGGACATTCGATTTTGATCCAAGAGTTTGTTGATACACCATTAGTTGCCCATTCGTTTGTATTTAACACCGACTGTAAATGAGAAGCAAATACGTTGAAAGGAGCGTACCCCGAGTACGCCGACGATGATGTTACCATAAATCCAGTACGATTTCCGGTGTTTCCAGATAACGGTGGAATATAACCAACATTATTTTTGATTCGGATGCCACCTACCACTCGAGAATCAACATATGTTTTGTTGGCGAGGTCCTCTGCTGCCGTCGGCGCGGTCGCAATTTGTCATCACAAGATTGCCAGTCATTGTGTCGCCGATTTTGTTTACCACTGTGCTTTTGAGGTTTACCAGCGATGAATATGGAACAACATCACCGGGATCGACTGGCACCGGTACATTTGTTATAGCTATGTTATTCGTGTTTAATGATCCGGTCATTGTGCTTCCGGTTCTAAGAACAGCATTATCATTCATATACTTAACATTGACCGCGTTGTCAAGTGCCCATGCTGAGTATCTGTTGAGTCCGTTAAGAACATATCCACCCATATTGAGTGAACCTGTCATTGTTGTTCCAGTTTGCGGTACGTATTCGGTTAGTTTTGTAGTAACTTGCGCATAGGATGTGGCATCGGAGGTGTTTCCTGGTGGAAAAATTGTTGGCAATCCTGTTATCTTGGCGCCATTTACCATTGTTAATGTACCAGCCATTATGTCTCCGTTGTGACTAACATACTGTGCTGTAATATCATCCACATATGTTTTGTTGACGAGATCAATAGCTGCTGAAGGAATTGCTGACGATGTTATTTTGTTTGATCCCATGGCTAATGTGCCCACCATTATATCGCCAGTTCGTTTGAGAAATATCGTGGATCCGTCCACATATGTTTTGTTCACGAGATCGGTGCCATTGATTGGCACATACGTCGATGATATTTTATTTGATCCCATGATAAGTGCGCCCAACATTGTGCTGCCATAACGATTGACATATGCTGATGATAATGTGTCCACATATAATTTGTTGACAACATCCGAGGGATTCACTGGAACATACGATGATGTTATTTTATTGGCGCTCATATCCAAGATTCCAGACATTGTATCGCCGGATTTATTGACTTTTCTGTCGTTGATCGTTAACATCTGGATTAAGCTTACCGCTTGAGTATTATCGGGATTAAGTACGGGATAATCAGTTTCTAATCCGATTACTCTAGAATTACTCATTTTTAAGTTGCCAGTCATTGTATCGCCGGATTTCTTTACTAATCCTGATATATCTGTGGCTGCAACTACATTTCCATTTGACGCAGCATTTGTTGTTGTTTTTATTAATGTGCCGAATTTGCTATAATAAGACATTATTGTTCAACGCGTTTATACATAAACGTTTATAAAAATTGTTGATAAAATTCAATTTTATATATAAACGTATATATAAACTCAAACATGTCAATTATTAACTTTGATGACCCATCACGAAATACAAAAACCAAACATAAGAATGAGCTGCCAGAAACAAACGTTGCAATTCTATTTATCTCGCTCAAAGTTATTTTACTGTTCCAAAGACGATAAGACGCAACACAGGTTGTTTTATTTTATTTGGTGGCCTTGATAACAATGATATAGGAAGAATCGCCAATGATTTTTATGGTGGAGCAGTTGACAAACGACAATTTATTCAGATGTATCATTGCTCTACAAGTGGTAGACATGATTTCTTTTTGTTTGATAAGTACGCGATTGATCCCGGTAAAATGTTTCGAAAGAATTTAAATGAGTTTTTATAATCGTTGTTGTGATTTTGTATAAACGTTTATTGTATAAACGCAATTATAATATAATAATGGAACGATATTATTTACAAAATGTACATAGTATTGGTAAACGATCAGATACTCTAAAAAAATTATCAGTGGTTAAGTATAAAAATCAGAGATTATTTCAGTTTACAAGGCAAAAAGAACAAGATGATCAACAATCGTTGTTACGATTTTTAAAACCTGTGCGTAAGTTTTTTATTGGTAGTGTTAAAGATGCCGATGGTAAAAAACATGATGCTGATCTAGCAACAGCTATTTCTGCAGGATTTAAACCAACTGAACGAACACTTGATGCGATACGAAAGTTATTACGTGGTAAATATGGTGAAGGTGAAGGCGATGAATTGAGTATTATTCCTCAAAACATTGATGATGATGGTGATGATGGTGATGATGATGATGGTGATGATGGTGATATTGATCAACGTCCATTAAGATTTTTTAAGAAAATATTAAGACAAACATCCCAGAGTGGACGTGAACAAGCAGCAGAACGTGAACAAGAGGAGATAAATAAACAAGTATTAACACAACAAGAGCTAGAAAATCTGGCACAACAAAAAAACCAAACATGGTCAAAAGAAAATCAACAACAAATGGAAGAACTTGCCAAGAAACAAGCAGCAGAACGTGAACAAGAGAAGCAAATATTAAAAGAACGTGAAAAAGATGAGATAAATAAACAAGAGGAGTTGGATGATGAATTAATAGAACGTGAACAAGATGAGATAAATAAACAACGATTAACACTACAAGAGCAAGATGAGTTGGATGATGAAAATTTACAAATATGGTTAAAAGAAAATCAAAAACAAGCGAAAGAACCTACCCAAAAAACAAAAATTGAACACCAGGAATTAGATTTCTCTCATAAATCTAAAATAGAAGAGCTGATACAACAAAATTTACAAATAAGGTTAAAAGCAAATCAACAACAACAGGAGGAAGAACTTGCTAAGAAACAAGAAATTGAACGCCAGGAATTAAATTTCTATTATGAATCTGAAATAGAAGAGCTGATACAATCATCTCCACTGCGATCATTTCCACAACAATCATCTCCAAAACAATCATCTCCACCTCCAATACAATCATCTCCACTGCGATCATTTCCACAACAATCATCTCCACGACAATCATCACCACTTCCAATACAATCATCTCCACCTCCACTGCAACCATCTTCAACATTATCAGGAGAACAACTAAAACAAAAAATAGAAGAATCTCAGAAATTAGAACAAAATTTTAAACAACTAAAACAACTACAACAACAAGACCAACAACTACAACAACAACGAAAACTAGACTCACAACTACGAGACCAACAACAACAAGAAAAACAAGAACAATTAGAACAAGAAATCGACGAAAAACTAGAACAAAAAGAACAAGAAATGGAAGAACAACAAAAACAACGAGAACAACGAAAACAACAAAAACAACAAGAACAACAAAAACAACGAGAACAACGAGAACAACGAGAAATACTAAAACAGCGAGAACAACAAAAACAAATAGAACAACAACAACAAGAACAACGAGAAAAACTAGAACGAGAACAAGAAGAACAACGAGAAAAACTAAAACAAGAACAAGAAGAACAACAAAAACAACAAAAACAACCAAAACAACAAAAACAACGAGAACAACGAGAACAACAAAAACAACTAGAACAACAACAACAGCAACGAGAACAACAACAACGAGAACAAGAAGAACAACGAAAAAAACTAGAACTAGAACAACAACAAACACAACAAGAAATACAAAAACTACAAGAACAAAAAACACAACAACAACAAAAACAAAAAGAACAACATCTGAAAGAAACACAAGAATTACAAAAACAACAACAACGAGAATAAAAAATAGAACAACAAAAAATAGAACGAGAACAACAACGAGAACAACAACGACAAAAACTACAAGAAATATTAAAACAACCACAACAAAAACCACAACAACTACAAGAAATAAATAAACAACAAGAACTAATAAAACAAAAACAACAAAAACTACATAAACAAATAATGGAACGAGCACAAAAAATAGAAGAAATATTAAAACATCCACAACGAGCACAAGAACTAGGACAACTAGGACAACAAGAACAACGAGAAATACTACACCAAAAACAACGAGAAATACTAGAACGAGAACTAGGTATAGGAGAATTAGAACTAAAATACGAAGACTTAAAAGACCTAGACGAACTAGACGAACAATTAAAACAACTAAATCAACTACAAATAGATCTAACAAAAGAAATACGACGAGAAGAACTAGAACAACGAGAACAAAAAGAACAACAACGAGAACAAGAAGAACAACGAAAACAAGAACTAGAACAACGAGAACAACTAGAACAACAACGAGAACAACGAGAACAACAACAACAACGAGAACAAACAATTCAACCAGTACAACAACAACGAGAACAAACAATTCAACCAGTACAACAACAACGAGAACAAACAATTCAACCAGTACAACAACAACGAGAACAAACAATTCAACCAGTACAACAACAACGAAAACAAGAACTAGAACAACAACTACGAGAACAACAACGACGACGAGAACAACGAGAACTACGAGAACAACGAAAACAACGAGAACAAGAACGACAACGAGAACTAGAACAACGAAAACAACGAGAACAACAACAACGAGAACAACAACAACGAGAACAACGACAACAACGAGAACAACGAGAACAAACAATTCAACCAGGAGAACAAACAATTCAACCAATACAACTATCATTACAAGAACAACAAGCACAAACAAGAGAACCAGAAAAAGAACGAGGATATCAACAATTGCAAACATATATACAAGCAAAAGAACAAGTACAAGCACAAGCACAAGCACGACCAAAACCACCACTACCACAAGCACAAGCACAAGCACAACCAGGTTTATACCCATTGGCAAAAACACGACTACAACGAATTAGAGAACAAAACGCCCGACAAATTCAATTAACACAACTAAATCCAACAGCAGCAGAACGATTACAATATTATATAAATAGTCAACGTGATGCACTTAATCGCCAAAGTCGTTCGCGTGCCGTACCAGGTGTTCCATTTAATAAACAAGACCTTTATTTTGCTAACGTTGATCATTATGAAAATATTAATCTTATAAATTATTTTGATAAAGACATCGATGATATGATTGCTGGTGCAAATAATGATTTGACACAACTAGCTAAATCAAAAGAACAAGGTCAAAATTTTATGAGAGATGATTATCACGAAAAAATTATAAATATTCTTCAAAAACTTGAAATTGAAAAAAGTACACGTCTTAAACCAAAAGAACGACGTTAATTTTTATAAAAAAATCTTTACATATAAACGTATTGATAAATGGAATCTAAAAAATTTATTAGTGATAACAATCAATTATTGATCAGTAATCAATATCCAATCGAAAAAAAGCGAATAAAATTGATAAAAAAACTAACCGCGGTAAAACAAAAAAATAAATTGCTTGCTGAGTCAGACGCCAACAATCAACAATCAGCTACTGATCGTAATAATAATTCTCTACGAGTTCCGCAAGTGCGGCAAGTGCGGCAAGTGCGGCAAGTTAAAAAATTTAATAATCGTGGTGTAGTAAATAACAATGTTAATGAACAACATTATTTGGAAAAAGTTCACAGCGACAAAGATCGAATAGAACTACTTAAAAAACTTGCCGAAGCCAAGCAAAAAATTCAGCGGTTGTTTCAAACGATACGATGGAATGAAACAAATGAACAGGAATCATTGCTGCAATTATTGAAGCCAATTCAAAAAACTTTTATTGGTACGTTTAAAGACGAACAAGGTAAGGAACAAGTTGCAGATATAATGACAGCAATTTCTAAAGGATTTATACCAACTCAAGCAACTCTTACCCAAATACAAACACTATTGACTCCAGTTGCTGGTCAACCTACTGCAACACAAGCTGATGACGGTCAACCAGTTGATGAACCATCTGATGATACATATACTGGAGCAATAACCGCCGGTGATGTTAGCTTTGCAATAACACCACAAATTGAAGCTGGTTTCAGAAGATCGGCGGAACATGTACTCGTGGATGAACGGCAGAGTCGTTTAGATAACTTAGCCGGTAAAAACAGAAAAAGTGGCCGATATATAAAAAAACATCATAAAGATTTACAAGCAGTGGCAGCTCATAAATATAGGTTAAGACAACGACAAGTATATAAAGAAACGTTTAAAGAAATGGCGGCAAAAGAAGCGGAACAACGGCCACAACGAGATAGGGATGAATTCATGGCGTATTTTCGTGACAATAGTTCCGATCAACCACAACAATCCGCTGCTAGCGGATCGCAATCCACTGGCAGCGGCCCGCAATCCACTGCTAGCGGACTGCAATCGTTGACAGGATCAGGTATTAAAATCTTTAAAAATATACGTGATGTTATAAATAGATTAACAATGCTTGCGGCGTCAAAACAAGCAGGTAATTTTGGTGTGGAAATTGATAATGAAATCGTATAAATACTTGATTATCTCAGGAGGAGCAAGTGTATTACAGCCGCTGAGTACAAAAAGTTTGTAAACGCGAATTTTTATAAAAATTGATTATATTATGTGATTGTAATTATATCAACAAGGTCCGTCGTAACACTACTCATGGACTCAACTGCAACATCGCAGGACAGCGCAAATTTCAGAGTATCATATTATCCCGCAATTGAACTTCCCACAGACACCAATTACGAACTTGGATTAATATCCGCGACAATGTGGCACTCATTTTACAACGTTAAAAAGAACGTCAACGACCAATTAGATATTATTAGTGCCAATGGAACCGCCAACACAATAATAATAACTCCAGGCGCTTATAACATCGATGACATCAATCAATTTTTTAAATCTGAAATAAACAAACTAGGATTTAACGGTGGCGACTTTAATATTGAGCCAAACTATAATACGTTGCATGCGGCATTACAATTGAAAAATAATTTTCGTGTTGATTTTACTTCACAAAATACAATCGGTGATATGTTTGGTTTTTCACGTCAGATCTACGGTTCTTTAACCAATTCAGATGTAATAGCGCGTGGTGAATTTCAAATAAATATATCTGATGTTAATGCAATTCTAATCAACTGTTCGATCGTTTACGGGTCTCATTCAGCCAAGGGCAGCCGCGGTCAAACAATTTATTCTTTTATTCCTGATGCTCCTCCTGGGTCATTGTTAATGGTGTCGCCGAAACAAGTTATTTATTATCCTCTTAATGTAAAAGATAGAATCGCAGATGTTACAATGTCAATCACAGACCAATCGGGGCGGCAATTGGATTTTAATAACGAGCAGGTGACTTACTACTTGCATTTACGTAAATCTGGTTAAACCAGATTCAACTACCTGAGGTAGTTTCATCTGGTTAAATGAATCTGGTTAAACCAGATTTACAGATTCATCTACCTAAGACATTCTCGAATTTCTTATGAAATTTCATCGATTACGTGACCGTGCCATTGAGTGATTTCTATAAAACGATTATATAACCGATTTTGTATAAAATCCAATTATAATATAACATGCGGAGGCGTAAGATTATAAACAAAAAAATCGTTGGAGGATTTCTCGGAGGAATCTTTTCAAAAACAGTTTACACCAAACCAGGACTAGCATTTAGGGTATCTCCTGTAGCAATTCACGCAACAAAAAAAATTGGGTTGGGTTTATTTGACTGGCTCGGCAGGTTATTTGGTAAGGTACCAGGTCTTGCTGTTAAAGCCGCGCCAATCGCATTTGATGCCGCAAAGTCGTTTGCCACTGGCGCGGCATCCGCGGCCGGAACAGCAGTTGGACAAAAGATTGGTGATAAAATTCGAGGACAACCTCCGCCATTACAATCAATTACAATGGAAATGCCAACGCGGTCTCAGATTAATAAAATAATAGCGACTATAGCACCAACACCTGAAATAGAACGCGCCATGCAAAAAACTGTTACAGAATTTAGTCAATCACAACTGATCGGCGATCGGCCAAATGGATTGCGACCATCTGTACCGACAAATCCAGTGTTATACTAGCCGATCGGTCGACGACCGATTGCCAATCCATCGCGATGGATTGTTGATTAGTTGTCGACGATGATTTTTAATAAACGTTTATTGAAAATTCAAGAATTTTTATATAAACGCAATCGTTCAAGAATTTTTTAATAATCAATTTGTATATAATCAATTATTATATAATCAATTATTATATAATCGTATTAATAAACACAATGTCGATTAGATCTTATCTTAATATTAATGACGTTTATGATGTAGATAATTCTGCAACAGAATTCGAGTATATCGAATATCAAGAAGACCAACCTAATAATCCTGATAAAACAGGAAATCTTATTTTAAGAACACGTGATGAAAACCTTTATCTGCTACCTCACAAAGGATACATTGAAGTTCGTGGGAGTTTAAGAGACGCAAACGTAGCAGCAGCGCTTGTAGATTTTGCAGTTAATAATAACATCTCGCTGGTAAACAATGGATGGTCTTTGTTTAAGGAAGCAAAATATATAATCAACGATCATGAGATCGAATACATAAGGCATCTTCCTTTAGCTAGCACAATAATGAACATTGTAAGTTTTTCCGAAGATTATTCTCGGTCAATTTCAACAAATATGTTGTGGATAAAAGACATAAACACTGGAAGCGCTGTTCCATATGAGTTCAGAACAGGAGACGGAGCTCCTCTTAACAATAATAATTTTCTTATTGCTAATCCTAATGCTGCATTAGTTGCTAATATCGGCGACACTGTTAGAAGCGCAGCAACGAATCTTAGGCAGCTGCATTACAACGAAGGTTACGCAAAGCGACGAGCGATATGTGATGGTAGTCGACTGGTTACAATAATTCTTCCTTTAAGCTCAGTGTTTGGTTTTTGCAAAGACGTTACTTCTGTAGTTCGAAGTATGAGACATCGAATCGAATTGACAACGGCCGACCCAACAAATACAATACTCAAAGCCGCAGGAACACATGATGGTCGATTTGTTATTGAATATGTATCGCTATGGATGCCAAAGGTTGTGCCATCAACGTTAGTATCATTGGATCTCGAACAAGCACTTACATCATACACGCGAAGATTATATTTCGAACAATGGCGAACATATGAGCATGGTATGCCAGCGGGCAGCGCCAGCGGCACATGGAGAATAGATACAGTTCCATCGGAACGACTACCACGACACATCTTTGTAGTATTTCAATTAAATGATCGAATGAACAATCAGGAGCAAAATAATATGATTTTCGATCATATGTTTGTTGAACGAATACTTGTACGAATGGCTTCAAGACAATACCCAGAACGAGCTCTAGAATGTAATTTTAATCCAACAACTAGAAATGTTTCACGCGCGTACTCCACGTTGATGGAAGCCATGCAAAAGTATCAAGACACCGCAGATGGATCTCAAATATCCATCGATGAATTTGCTAGATTATATCCAATATTTCATTCTGATCTTACAACACATTCCGAACGATTAGTTGGCACCCAAGCAGATATTGAAATTCAATGGAATTTAAACAACACAGGATATGCTGCTGCAATAACAGCTGCCAACGCTGATGTTGGTAGAGTATTTGGTGGTGTTGCTACCACAGGCGGATATGCTGGCGGAGCTTATACTGTTTACGCGGTAATAACATCTGACAGATACGTTGTTCTTGATGCTCTTAATGGTAAAATGTCAATCAAAGTGTAGTTATTGTTTGGTTCAAGATTTTTCGATTCAAGAATTTTTGTGTATGTTTATTATATAAACACAATTTATTATGCCACGTAAAACATATAAAAGACAAACGCGATCAGCTAGTCGATTACGACCTCAACGACGTGTATCTACCAGAGGTAGAGGTAGATCTGGGGGAGCAATTGGCGCGGTAATAGCATCTTTAGCTAAAACTTTATTACCAAAAATATTACCAGTACTAGGAACACTTGGTATTGCAGCAGCAACCGGAGCAATATCTGGTGCAACAGAAAAAGCAAAATCAGGAAGAGGAATTCAAAGTTTACGCCGACGCCGAAAAGTGCCATTTACGCGTACACCTTTACATGTAAAGGCGCGTACACCAGTGCATACACGCGTGTATGGGTCTGGTATTAAACGATGTTGTTGTTGATCTGTGATCGTAATTTTGAAAATTCAATAATAAATTTTTATGTAAACGTAATTTTATGTAAACAATTATATACACAATGATAAGAAGACCGCGGCGATCTATTGGTGGAATGAGACGAAGAGGTGGATTTATTGGTCCATTATTGGCAGGAATAGCTGGTTCACTGCTTCCAAATTTGTTAGGCCTTGGACGAGGTGTTAAAAAAAGACGAACCCGAAAAGGCCGTGGGGTAACCCTACCGGGAACAAAAAGAGCAGGATACGGACTGCGACGTCGGCGAAGAAGGTAAATAAATATGTGCCGCCGCTTAGTAACTTTGAAATCAACGATTATTTAAAAAATATTAAAAATTTTATCGGTGTTTTCAACAAAGACCAACTTGATCAGCTACCGATCAGCAATAGATTGGCGCCAATGACTTTGTCGTTGACGATGTCGGTGCCGTTGGCACTGGTTATTAATATACAAGATTACAAAGATGGACCAGGAACACACTGGGTTGCATTACACGGCAACAATTACTTCGATTCATATGGTATTCCACCTAGTGATGCTATTAAAAAATATGTTAAAAGTCTTCCAAAGTATAAAACCACAACAATAAATTACTCGTCGAAGCAAATTCAACCCACTGGAACAAACACATGTGGTTATTATTGTATATTATTTATACGATGGATGAATTTGAAAAAATCATATGTTGATTTTATTCTACAATTCGATCCAACCCCGACGATAAACAATGATACGATTTGTATGAAAATGTTTAACCGATTTTATTAAAAATTGCGTTTATTTGTATAAATCGTTTATTTACATAAATCGTTTATTTACATAAATAAATTTTATGTAATTGCTGTAAAATAATGTTGACTTACTACCTCAAGTGTAAAAATAAAACACAAAGTAATAATGAAACAACAATAATAACAAAAAATAAAAGAACAATGTTAAAAGGAATATGTAAAATATGTGGTGGAAAAAAAAGTACTTTTATTAGCTCATCTAACATTGATGCCGTTGGCACCGATGCTAATGTCGGCGGCGCAATTGGTACTGGTAACAGTATTAATTTAATAGTCGACGACTATGATTTAATCATTAGCGATGATGATTACATGTAATTGATTATTGTATAATTACAATCATATATATAAACGCCACATGAATTGTAAATGCAAAGTTAATGGTGTACCATCAAAAAAATGTATTTGTGTGGAAGGTAATGCTGTACATGTTTACTGTAAAAAATGTAAACGTAATAAAATTCTTGGTGGAGCAATTGATATACACAAATGGATTGGAAAATTACCGCGTCCAATAGGTGGATGGGTACTGCCAAAACATAAATATACTGGTCCATGGAATCCACTAGAAAATCAACTCGATAGCAATGATCAACCGCTACCCGGACAAGAACCTTATAATCAAGTCGACGCCACGGCTATGAGACATGATATATGTTACCGCGATAACGCTAACAATGACGGAGCAGGCAAACACATGTGCGATAAAAAGATGTTGGATGAACTTCGAGAAATACAACCAGAAAATATAAGAGAACGCGTTGACAAACTTTTAGTGCGAGGAGTAATCGGAGCAAAATATAAACTCTGTTTCGGAGAAACTGGACTCGGCGTGGTTGATCGATCGTCGGCAACATATCTCAGTAAATTAGCTGATGAGCTTCACAAACCAAAAAAAAAAGTTTCAACGGCGGCGTGTTGTGGTAAATGCTGTAGACGACACATGGGCCGTTGATCTCGCTGATATGTCCGCGCTGGCCAATGATAACGATGACAACAAATTTTTATTAACTGTAGTGGACATCCAGAGTCGATTCGCTTTTATCAAACCAATAAAAAATAAAATGGGTGCAACAATAACATCAGCGTTTAGCAAAATTATCGCGGAAAGTGCGCGGCAACCAAACAAAATATGGACCGATCACGGTGTGGAGTTTTACAATAAACAGTTCGAGGACTGGCTAAAACAACATAATATTAAAAAATATACGACCGGCAACGAAGGTAAAAGTGTAATTGTCGAACGATTTAATCGAACTATCAAAGAAAAATTGTACAAGTTAATGACCGCCAATGATACACGTAGATACATTGATGTTCTACCACAAATAGTATCCGAGTATAATAATACAACAAATAGATCGATTAGTGGATCTACTAAAAGTAGATCTTTAACTCCAAATGAAGCATTATCAAATCCAATACTAGCAATTGAAAATCTGTACCGCAAACACAAATTCAATGTCGGAGAATTTCGATATCTAAAAAACAATTTGAAAAAGGATATACAGCAAACTGGAGTGAGGAAGTATTTGTAATCAGCGAAATATTAACAACAATTCCAGTCACCTACAAATTACAAGATCAAAATAAAGAGCCAATAATAGGAAGTTTTTACGAACAAGAACTACAACGTACAGATCAAGACATATTTGTGATTGAAAAAGTAATAAAACGACGTGGTAATAAATCACTTGTAAAATGGCGAGGATATAGTGATTCTTTTAATAGTTGGGTACCGACGCAATCAATTGCTAATTAAACCAGTTCATCTCACAGCAAATTCTAATATAATTATTTAAAATATGTTTGCATTTGACAGGAGTACATAAATTTATTAATTCGCGGCGCCGCTGATCATCAATGCTCAGTAATTCAAAGATCTTAACAAAAATATAATCAAATTTAATATTTTTCTTACGACCTGGAATGTGAACATTTAAAAAAAATTTAATCTTCGTTGAAATTCTTCACGTTCTTCTGGTGTAAAATTAAATTTAATAGTTTTTTTAATCACATGATATTTTGCATTGTACTTAGTTTTCTTTCTAAAATTATTGTACGGTCGACGATCAACAACAGTAACGGCATCGTATTCATCAATGACTTCTCCAGGCTCGAAATCATATGGAGGAACATTATCGTCGATTAATCTTAGATTAATTGTTGATTGCTGATTAATTTCTGATTGTTGATTAATTGTTGATCGATCGTGATTGATTGATGATCGTTGTTGATCGGTCTTTGACCGATTAATGACGGAATTATCATTATCAACTGTACTAATTAGTAATTTTAATCTCAATAACATTATATAATATACGTAATTTTATCTAATCAATTATATTATAATATAATCACAATGACAATTAGATATCATTCGAAAGGATATATTGAAAATATAATTGATCTGGAACAAGCAATAAAATATTGTTTCTCAAACAATAACACTCAAGGAAGCGTATCAATCCGAATAAATAAAATAAGTAATAAACTCGGAGCAGAAAAAAATAATATTTTACTAACATCAGATGAATTAAAAATATTTAACGAATACGGCAGTATAATCGTTGAGTGGAATATTGAAGTAATAATGTTATACACACACAATTGTATATCAAAAGGAGAACTAATACGGATACTTAAAACTTAATTTGTATACTTAAATTTAATTTTACGTTGCAATTTCTTTGAAAACGTTGATCTTGTAGTTCCATCGGCAGCAAATTGCACAGATGCGTTATTAATATTAAAATGTCGACCTGCAGCTCTGGTAGATTTAAATCGCAGTTGTTCTTCTGTTTCATCATCTGTTGATATTACTGGTCGAGCTGGTTTAAATCCGCCAGCACAACCTCGCTGTAAGTTTTCACTTTGAGTGACTAAATCTAAATTTTCTAATCGATTATCTGTTTTAATTTTATTAATGTGATCTATAACTAACTTTGATGGAATAATATCATTGAAAACCTTATAAATAAAACGATGTGAAAATATGTTTTTAGTTGGATGGTTAAGAACAGTAAAACGTAAATATCCAAATTTATCCATAAAACCTACAACCTTCTTTGTTTTCACATTTCTGATCATTCCCTGATCATTTGCTTCATAATTTTTATACACAGGATGTGGTTGGTATTCATCCTGTAATCCTAAATTATCAACATTATTATCTGTAACCGCGCCATTAACATGATAAACTCTATATCCTTCTGGAATTTCATCGACAAAACAAGTATAAATAAAATCTTTGACAAACATCTCAGTCTCATCACAGATAATTTTATATCCAGTTGGAGTTGTTACAATTTCTAGATAAATATCGTCATCACAAGAAACTAATCCGGACATTGTTCCATACCATCCATCGAGTTCAGGATGTCCACAACGAGCATTGATTTCGTTATACTCAGGAATTCCAGAATTTTGCATTATATATAATATATTTTAATAATTGTTTCTCTAATTGATTGTTTTGTTGCCCGCGATGTTAATCGTATTAACGTAATAAAATATCAATTAAATAAACAAAATATATATAATGATGCGGAAATCAGCACATGTTAAGAAAATTGCTTCAGCATTTGCTGGATTTGATAATTCATGGCAAATTGATCTGGCGGACAATATTGTGTCATTATCACCATCAAAATTATATGATATAATATCTCCAATAATAATACAAGAACGAACAAAACATTTAAGCATCAAATTTTTAGTGCAGTACAAAGTAATATTTGAAAAATCAGCGATCAGCGATCAGCCATCAAATAAAATTGAGATTTATATTTCATCAAAATCAAAAATTGCTTTACTCGGATCAGATTTAAAGAAAATAATAACTAAAATGATTTTTGGTGAACTCGAACATAAAATAGCAGAGTATATTTCATCAGGTTCAGCTTGGATATTACAACAAATACAGTCTATATTTATTCACACGCATAAATTTAAACCATTGCGAGGAAAATCATATGTGGAACTACCTGAACGAACTAACAGCAGCAGATGTGTAATGAATGTAAAAAACACCGACAATAAATGTTTTCTATGGGCGATTCTATCAGCGCTTTACACTCCTGAAAAAAATCCAAACAGAGTATTGCACTACAAACAATATGAACATTCATTAAATTTTACTGGAATTGAGTTTCCCGTTGCCGAATCACAGATTCCAAAATTTGAAAAACTCAATGAAATAAGTATTAATGTGTTTGGTCTCGAAGAAACTACCAACAAAATAAAATATTATCCTCGATTGATAAGTAAAAAAGCATCACAAAATACAATTAATTTGCTCTATTATAAAGAACATTATTGTTACATTAAAAACTTTGATGGATTAGTTGCATCACAATATAATAAACACAAATCTAAAATATATTTTTGTTATAAATGTCTGCATGGATGTCAATCAGAGAATGCATTAAGTAAACATCTCGAGTACTGCGTAGAAGTTCAAAAAGTAACACTACCAGAAAAAGGAAAAGAGTCATTGAATTTTAAAAACTATGACAAACAACTAAAAATTCCATTCGTTATTTACGCCGACTTCGAATCATTGCTAGTACCTATTGCGACAACATCTAATAATCCTCAAATATCATCTACGACTGAAATACAAAATCATGTTCCATGTAGTGTTGCGTATAAGGTAGTATGCGTAAATCCAAGTCTTTCAAAAGATATTAAATTATATCGCGGTAATAATCCAGCCGAATGGTTACTATCAAACTTAATGGATGAAGCAAATAACATACGATTAATGTACAAACGACCTAAAAAAATGATACCGCTAACACAACAACAAGAAGAAGAACATAATATGTCAAATGTATGCCATATTTGCCAACAACAAATTACTCTTAGGTCTGATAAAGTAAGAGATCACTGTCATATTACCGGAGAATATCGTGGGCCAGCACATGATAAATGTAATCTAAATTTTAAGTGCCCAGATTTTATTCCAATAGTATTCCACAATTTACGTGGATATGATTCACATATCATCGTCAGCGCCTTTGACGATGTAAATCTCCGAGATAAAAAAATTAGTTGTATCGCAAATACAGATGAAAAGTATATGTCTGTGACAATAGGACCTCTGCAATTCATTGATAGTTTACAGTTTAAACCCGCATCACTTGATGTGTTAGCAAAAGGATGTGGAAAATTTACTCATCTCGAGCAACATTTCAATGCAATTGATAAATCAATCGACAGTAATATACTAAAACAAAAGGGAATTTATCCATATGAGTACATCGACGATTGGAACAAATTCGACGAAACATGTCTTCCACCACAGGAAAAATTCGATTCTAAACTAAAAATGGAAAAAATATCTGACAACGATTATAATCACGCGCAAAGAGTTTGGTCCACGTTAAATTGTAAAACACTCGGGGATTATCATGATATTTATCTTAAAACTGATGTTCTATTACTAGCTGACATTTTTGAGGAATTTAGATCCACATGTTTAAACTATTACAAACTCGATCCATGTTGGTATTATTCATCGCCAGGATTATCATGGGATGCTGCATTAAAACTAACCAAAGTAAATCTAAAATTGCTAACAGATCCAACTATGTTTTATTTTATAGAAAAATCGATACGAGGTGGAATAAGTGTTATAACAAAAAAGCATGCAATCGCCAATAACAAATACTTAAAAGACTATGATGAAAGCAAGCCATCAAGTTATATCACATATTTAGATTCAAATAATTTATATGGTTGGGCAATGTCTCAACCAATGCCTGTCGACGAGTTCCGCTGGATAACAGGAGAAAAATATCTAACCGAAACGAGTAAAAAAATACCAGAAGATGTCGGATATTTTGTTGAAGTCGATCTAATGTATCCCAGTCATTTACATAAATTACATAATGATTATCCTTTCTGCGCGGAACAACTATTAATCACCGATGATATGATATCCCAGGAACAACGCGATCTAAAAGCAAAATATAATCTAAGTAAAAATGTCACGTATAAACTTATTCCTAACTTGATGAGTAAAACTCGATACATCATTCATCATAGAGCGTTAAAACAAGCAGTAGATCACGGTATCATAATAACGTATGTTCATCGTGCACTAAAATTTAGGCAGTCCTGCTGGCTCAAAGAATATATTGACTTTAATACCAGTAAAAGAACAGCTGCAACAACGGAATCAGAAAAGGACTTCTTCAAGCTGATGAACAATTCAGTATTCGGCAAGACAATGGAAAATATAAGAAAACGTAGAAATATAGAATTAATCAACGATCCAATACGACGAGATAAAGTTCTAGCCGAAGATATATTTGTATCAATGAAAATTTTCAAAGAAAACTTGGTGGCAGTACATAAACGCAAAACCAACTTAAAACTAAACAAACCAATCTATGTTGGATCATCAATACTAGATATATCAAAAATATTAATATATGAATTTCATTACGATTATTTCAAGCATAAATACCCCAACTCAGAACTATTATTTAGCGATACAGATTCACTCTGTTATTACGTTACGACTAAAGATTTATATCAGGACATCTATGACAACAGAACGTTATTTGATCTATCAGACTACCCTAACAATAGTCCGTTTAGAAACGAGGATAATAAAAAGGTGATAGGAAAATTCAAAGATGAAACTAACTTTACTCCGATCAAAGAATTCGTTGGATTAAGATCTAAAATGTACAGCATTAAAACCAATGATAATAAAACAAAGAAAAAAGCCAAAGGAATCGTAAAAACTGTAGTTGATAAACATGTATCATTCAATGATTATCTTAATGCGTTAGATGGAGAACATAATCATGTGTCTATGACAACGATAAACTCGACCAAACATAATCTTAAAACAAATGTTATCAATAAAGCTGGATTATGTAATTTTGATGATAAAAGAGTTTGTTATGATGGAATCAATACATTTGCATTTGGATACGATTACAATGATAATGTTAATGATGATGTTCTTGATATAATTTTCGGAGAATAATAAAAAAATAAACAATAATAATTTTCAATTAGAGATAAGATATAAGTATAAATTTTATCTAAAATATACTATAGGGGCGGGAGAAAATTGCTATTCAACAAACGCGATGATGATTTTGGTTACAATACCAAAGTAGTAAGGTAAATGGCGTGGTTTCAGCACAACACATCTCTATACGAGTGAAAATCCGGAGAAACGGCCCCGCAGGGGTCGGGACGACGGATTTGAACGAGGATAGAGAGTGGTGTGCTGAAACCCGCCTTTTACCTTACTACTTAAGCGTTGTGCATTTGGACTTGTTTTAATTTTTTTTAAGGAAACATGTGTGACCGTATTCTATTTCTAGAATTTAGAAAATAAATGAGACAATGCCACAACCCTTTTATGCATACAAAATGGTTATATGACGATAAATTTGTTGTTAATCAAGTGAACAATTTAAATGAACAACGTTGTACAACAAAAATCATCCAAAACATGCATGTCAGACGAAGAGATAATAGCTTTATGTCAAACGAACGAAAATATTTACTGTCTGTTGTGACCAATTCGCTTATGGTTTACAGCCACACGTTGGTCATTAGACATTGTGTTCTGGTCATATATATATATATATATATATATATATATATATATATATATATATATATATATATATTGTAATTAATTATAAATGCTACATTACATTATAATAATTGCTAAAAGGTAAAAATATTTAATAAACTGCCACTTGAACAAACAATATATTTTTATTAGTTTCTCAAACTTCACAAAAAATTGATTAAGTCCAAAACATTTCAAAGTTAATTTAAAATAAACCCTTGAAATGCACAAGAGATCACATGCATAAATGTTTTCACACCAACACCATAGTGGTCTTGAATTCAAGCCATAGTGATAACTGATGTTTACGGAAGCTTCAGCTTCAGAAAGAGGAGAGGGTAACAGAAATGCAAATGCAGAGAGAGAGAGAGAGAGAGAGAGAGAGAGAGAGAGAGAGAGAGAGAGAGAGAGAGAGAGAGAGAGAGAGATAAAGGAGGGAATGCAATATAAATCAAAAGAACAAGAACTGACAAGCGGAGCACCCACCCCTTTACAGACAAGTTCAGGTTTTGATATTACCAGATATATTAGGCTAGTACCCCATTTTCAGGAGAAAGAAGTAGATAAATACTTTCTTCACTTTTTGAGAAAATTGCTGAAAACTTGAAATGGCCAAGAGAGCATTGGACTTTGTTATTACAAAATGTACTTATTGGTAAAAAAAAAAAAAGTATTTCAGTCTCAAAAGAGTACTTCTAAATTTCAAAACAGAACAACTGTTAGAAATCAAACATCTGATAAGACTGATCAGAAATCTTTATCTCTTCCTACGTACACTTATTGTAAAAAGAAAGGGCACGTCAGGTTGAAAAATAAGCAACAAAATAAACACAGAGCTGTTCCAAATGCTCTTATTTCAAGGAGGTCAAGGTCACTGTCTTGTATTGAAAGCAATACAATTGATGGGTCAAACAAACCCCAGTCTGATTCTATTCTTGGAGACTTATGAACTATTCATGTCAGGAGGTTCTATATCACTTATTGGCGATTCTGCCAAACCTATCCCTATTACAATATTAAGGGACACATGAGCTTCTCGGAGTCTTTTGTTATCTGGTGCTTTGCCTTTGTCTGAGAAGTTTTCTTCTGATGAAAGTATACTTATTCGGGAGTAGAGTGCGGCTATGTGAATGTTGATCTCCATTGTGTCAATTTGGCATCAGACTTAGTTTCCGGGCCTGTGACTGTTGGGGAAGTGACTTCTTTACCTATAGAAGGTATCCATTTGTTACTTGGCAATGACCTAGCTGGATATAAGGTCGTGGTTAATCCACTTGTAACTGACAAGCTTTTTTTGGATCAAAGAGTTGATCTTATTGAGATTGAAATCCCTGATTTGTATCCTGCTTGTGCAGCTACCAGAGCTACGTCAAAAAAGAGCTCTTGAGAATGATGCTGATCAGGAAATTATTCCTTTAGCTAACACATTTATTGGTCATTCTTTTGATGAGGTCACTTTCTCTCCTGATATTGATCAGTCAAAAGGTATTCATCACAATGATCCTCTTTATACAACTCATTCTCTCTATTCTAATCAGGGTGACAAAAGACAATCACTCGTTGTCGAACAGAAAAAAGATCCTGAGATCTCCTGTTCGTTTCTGGGTGCTATTCGTGAAATTGAAGCCATAGAAGTTCCAGTGTGTTACTTTGTGAAACATCGGGTCCTTATGAGAAAATGGAGACAACCTAAGGTACCCTCTGGTGACGAGAGGTCAGTGAGCTATCCAATTGTCGTTCCTAGGTCATACCGACAGGACATTCTTAGTCTAGCACATGCAACTTCCTTGGCTGGTCACTTAGGAGTCAATAAGACTTATCAAAAAATCTTGAATCATTTTTATTGGCCGAAACTTAAACGTGGTGTTTCTAAACACTGCAGATCTTGCCACACTTGTCAAATGGTAGGAAAACACAATCAGAAGATACCTAAGGCTCATATGCAACCTATTCCTGCATTTGACGAACCATTTAGTAGAATAATGGTAGACTGAGCCGATCCCATACCTAAGACCAAGTCAGGCAATCAATACTTTTTGACCATTATTTGTTTGTCAACAAGATTTCCAGAGGCAATTCCTCTGAAAAATAAAACCTAAAACCATTCTGAATGCCTTGGTGAAGTTTTTACACTTGTTGACCTTCCCAAATCTGTCCAGTCTGATCAAAGGTAAAATTTCATGTCTGGAATTTTCCAACAAGTTGTGCATGAATTGGGCATCCAGCAGTTTAAATCTTCTGCCTATCACCCTGAACTTCAACGTGCTTTGGAAAGATTTCATCCAACTTTGAAGAATATGATTCAATCATACTGCTTTGATACAGAAAAGGATTGGGATGAGGGTGTTCATTTGTTGTTGTTTGCTGTTAGGAAATCAGTTTAAGATTCATTGAGTTTTAGTCCCTTTGAACTGGTTTTTGGACATACTGTCCGTGGACCATTGAAATTATTGAAAGAGAAACTTCTTTCAAATGAAGATTCAAAGATTAATCTTCTTGACTATGTCGCAGATTTCAAATATAAGTTACCAAAGGCTTGTGAGGTAGCAAAAACTAATCTTCACTCTATTCAGTCAAAAATGAAATTAAGGTATGACAGAAATACCCAGGAAAGGAGTTTTAAGCCTGATGAGAAAGTTCTGGTTCTCTTTCCCATACCTCAAAATCAAACTCGGGCTACATTTATGGTCCTTATACTGTTGAATATGAAGTAAATGGCTTAAAGTATATTATTAATATTCATAGAAGGCGAAACAGAAACAACTTTGTCGCATAAATATGTTACAGGAATATTTTTCACATCAACAACAACAGGAAAGAAATAAACTAAAACAGCTATTACATGAGTATGAGCACTTGTTTCCTGGTGTTCCTACACGAACAAATAAAATCTATCATTACATTACATTGTAGATTCTACAGATGTAAACCAGCATCCTTACAGGATGAATCTTCTCAAACAGGACTATTTGATGAAAGAAATTCAGTATTTACTGGAGAATGGTTTTATAGAATCAAGTAAAAGTAACTGGAGTTCACCGTGTATTCTTGTGCCTAAGTCAGATAATACATTCTGCACATGTATTGACTATAGAAACGTCAACATTGTCACCAAAAACGGATTCAGTTCCAATGCCAAGAATGGATGATTGCATTGATACAATTGGAAATGCAAAATATGTCACCAAGTTTGACCTTTTATGATTCTGGCAAATTCCACTCACGGAAAGACAAAAAGAAATTTCAGCATTTGTAACTCCAGATGGGCTTTATCAATATAAAGTGATGTCTTTTGGTATTCTCCGAGAACATTCCAGCGTCATATTAATATGATATGATCTGTTCTAGATAACTGTGACGCGTACATCGATGACGTCATTATATACAACGACACCTGGGAAGATCAATAGGAAACCATTCGGAAATTCTTCGATTGACTCAGTGATGCACATCTGACGATTAAATTAAGCAAAAGTGAGTTTTGCAATGCTTGTGTCATATTTTTAGTACGTACTGTGGGACAAGGTCACGTTAAACATGTAGAAGATAAGGTCAAGGTTATCTCTGAATTCCCAGTGCCTATTTGTAAAATGCAACTGATGCGATTTTTAGGTGTGGCTGGATATTATCAGAAATTTTGTTAAAATTTTTCCATAATTGCCGAACCTTTGACAAATTTGTTCAGTAAGAAATCCATGTTTCATTGGTCTGACCAGTGTCAGGAATCCTTTGATAAATTAAAGGCCATGCTTAAGAATGCACCAGTTCTTTTCTGCACCAAATTTCAGCCAATTACACTGGTCTACAGCCAAAATGCTTCCGCAATAAATGTTGTCAAACTTTACTAATTCTGGGTCACTGAAAATGAAAATAATGCTTAAAATTGTTGATCGGCTCTAGTTTTAAAGATATTATACTGGGTCAGTATATACGACCCTTGACTTGGGAATGGCGGAGGATAAGTGAGTTATAAAGGGAAGGGATCTCAATTTAAACCAGAAATTACTAAAATACATCTTTGACTGGATCTATGAATAAATCTATGACTGAGTTTGGACATTACTTACTTATTAGGCAAAACAATGAATGATGCAATCTGAAGATGGTATTGCATTATACATGATATGAATTGCATCATGTTATTCCTAGAAGTCATGGACGATGCAATCATAACTAAGGTTACATCACTCTGCTGAAGAAATTGTCCTATATCAGCTCTAAAAATCATGGAGTGTCGTGCTCTCTTATTTGTCAGTGTTTTATTTTGCAAAGTTATACATTTCTGTTTAGCCAAAGTGAGCAGAGATGCCTCGTACTTGTGTAAACAATGCAGATAACTTCTGCTATGTTTGTGGTGAAGTGACTTTTGCATCACAAACGCGCAATATAACTACTATGGTTAAGAAAACCTATCACCTTTACTTTGGCTGCAAAATTGGAGTTCAGGACAAGATGTGGGCCCCACACATATGCTCCAACACTTGTGCAACAAAACTTCGCCACTGGTTGAACAGGAAAAGGAAATCTATGCCTTTTGAAGTGTCAATGATTTGGAGAGAGCCAACAGATCATATCAGCAATTGTTACTTCTGCATGGTGCCTACAGTTGGGAATGGTGTGTCAAAGATGAAAAGTGGACTTTGCATTATCCAAACATTCCGTCAGCTATACGTCCAGTACCCCACGGAGAAGGACTGCCGGTTCCTGATGCACCAGAATCATTCTCACTTGAGTCAGACGAGGAAGAGGAAGAGGATGAAACTTCTGGTCCTGAACCATCAATGTGACATGACCCATATTTTCTCCCATCCTCCTCCTCTGAACCACACTTCATAACACAAGGTGAACTGAATGACCTTGTCAGGGATTTGGAACTTCCCATGAGTAAGGCAGAACTGTTGGGCTCCAGACTACAGCAGTGGAATCTCCTGGCAGGTGATATTAGGGTTTCCATGTTCCATGACCGTCAAAAGGATCTTGTCCCATTCTTCTTCATGGAAGGTGATCTTGTAGCCTGCAACAACGAAGATGAGTCAGTTTTGCTGCATAATGGCAGTGTTTTGCCATCAATTCCAGTTGGTCATGCAGTCCATATGAAGGAAACCTATGAAAACATGAAACAACTTTTGAGGTGCATAAACTATGACCAACATCAGTGGCAGCTTTGTGGCGATTTCAAGGTTCTTGCTCTCTTGCTTGGTCTGCAGACTGGATACACAAAATACTGCTGTTTTCTCTGCGAATGGGATAGTCATGCGAGAGATTCCCACTACATCAAGAGAGATTGGCCACTCCGACAGTCATTGGAGCCTGGGATGAAAAGTGTTCATCGTCCACCACTTGTTGAATCAAGCTGGGTCTGATGAAGAACTTTGTCAAGGCCATGGACAAAACACAAGCAGCTTTCAAGTACCTCCGTGGTAACATTTCCAAGGTTAATTGAAGCTAAGATAAAGGAAGGTGCCTTTGTTGGTCCTCAGATTCGTGAACTTCTTCGAGATGATGCATTTCACCGTGCATTGCGTGGCAAGGAAAAGACGGCATGGAAAGCCTTCCAGTTAGTGGCAAAAAAATTTCTCGGAAACAACAAGGCAGACAATTACAGGGAGTTGCTGGAAAACCTCCTCAAGGCATACAAAAGCCTTGGTTGCGACATGTCACGAAAGATACATTTTTTGCACTCTGATCTAGATTTATTTCCACCGAACTGCGGAGCAGTGAGCGACGAGCACGGCGAGCGATTTCACCAGGACATTGCAACAATGGAGAAACGCTATCAGGGCAAATGAAGCCCATCAATGCTTGCAGACTATTGCTGGACAGTGACAAGAGATGCTCCATTTAATGAATACAAGAGACAAGCCAAGATGTGCCGAGTATACACTGAATAAGGACTAAACTATGTACTTATATGTACATAATAGTTTTTTTTTACTTTTGCTTCAATATATTTCTTATTTATATAACCCTTTTGCTGTTTTTTAAAGTGTTACATAAACAGGACAGGTAAAATATTATCATGTAAAGCAACCATAAACACATGAAAAGACCTAGGTTTAAAATTTATGATTAAAACTCTACTAAGTACACAATATACATAGACGTAAAATGTAAAAACTTAAATATCTTGGAAACAGTAGCCAATCAGTTGTTTTAATTGTCATATTTGAATTCATCACATTAAAATCCCTAATAAATAGCGCATTTTATCTCAGAAGGAGATGACTTCGAAAAAATGGTAGACAAGTGTTATTTTAAATGACTGTTGATGCAAGTGATGTAGGGGTTTGTGGAGTATTGATTGAAGAAGGCAAAAATGGTGTGGATCATCCAGTGTGCTTTTGTTCTAAAAACTCAACAAGCACCAGAAAAATTATTCCACAGCTGAGAAGGAATGTTTGACTTTGATATTGGCTTTACAACATTTTGAAGTGTATGTTACCTCGGCTCTTTCTCCGGTTATTGTATACAGTGATCACAATCCCCACACTTTTATCAACAAAATGAAAGATAAAAATCGGTGATTGTTGAGATGGAGTTTAATACTGCAGGAATATAACATTGATATTCGACACATCAGGGGAAAAGACAATGTGATCGCAGATGCACTCTCACGTGAATATAAGTACTATATTGCTTTATTTTATGTAATTAAGCCGAATGTTATTTATAAGACATTTTCTTGTGTAATTTTGATGATTATAATGTTAGAGGCATATTCAAAAGAAAGCTTTATTGCATATATTTTTTTCTTTATGAGTGGAGGTGTTATGTATATTGAATTTATAATATGTGTCCATGATTGTAAGTTGTTCTGTAGTCAGATTATGGTAAAGAACATGTTTACATAGTATTTTAGTTTAAGGCTGTTTGTTGGCAGCTGAAATGTTATTTCTCAGTCTTGTTGTGACTAAAGTCAGGTACACAAAGTAATTTTCCATTAAAATTACTCATATTGTATGTGACATAGGTCATGAAGGCATATGTATTTATATACAGATTTTGGTAAACAAATTCATTCCTATTTTATGAATTCAGTCTGTAAAGAAGCTATTTTAATAATCAGATTTGTATAGTTGTGTTGTGAAAATCAGAGCAAATTCAGAGAGAGAAATTAGTTACTTAAAATAGTCATTGGATTACTAAGGTGCTCATTCTCATTTTGAATTGACACTTGACTTTGGGATTTATGAAACTTCATTCAAAGATATTCTGGAGTACATCATTCAGGCATATCAGGACATTCAAGACTACTTGCACATCAGGACATTCAAGACTACTGGCACATCAAGACATTCAAGGCTCCTGGAATTCATTCGGAACATTCTATATTTAGGACTTGTGATTAGGACACTTAGGGTTATTGGATTATTTGGACTTTAATTAACGTTATGTAAGTGGGGTTTTTTTAATTTTCACTTAAATTGTCTAGAAATAAATTGCTTCTTGATTTTACTTATATTGTTGTTTTCACTTTCTTTCTGTTACATTATTTTAAGACCTAGAGTCGTAACAGAATGCAGACTTTGCTGTAATTGATTTTATGAGAAAAATGATTTGTCTATTAACTTGTATGCAACCTATTTATAACTCATGGATAGTTGGGTTGTTTATATGTTGTTATCACTCGATAAACTGTTTCATACCTTTTATGTGTAAAATGTTAGATTTATGTGTCCTAAGAAGATTTGTCATATTGTCTCCAGAGGTTTTCACGAAAATGTTTCCCAACTATTCCAATAAATATCAAAACTTTTAATAGTACTGCAAACTGTGAACACAATTAAACAACTCATTTCGTATCTCGTGCGGTCTATTAAATTCAGGAAATTATAGATGGAAACCTTGATCTCATTCCGACCCGGTTTCGAGACTACTTCGTGGAATCGATTGGTACCCGCCACTAGGAATTTTAGCCGAAATTCTAAGTAACTCAAGGGATAATGTGTTTATTGGTTATACCTAGTTCCCTACTCTTGACTTTTAATGATAGAATGGTTTCGAGACTACTTCGTGGAATCGATTGATACCCGCCACTAGGAATTTTAGCCGAAATTCTAAGTAACTCAAGGGATAATGTGTTTATTGGTTATACCTAGTTCCCGACTCTTGGCTTTCAATAACAGACTGTAGGGACTAATATTGACCCAGACGACGTATAATTTAATAATAGACTGTAGAGATTAATATTGACCCAGACGAACTATAATAGTTCACATTTACCACTAACCCAAGGTGCAAAACTCTGTCAACACTTGTATGCACAGGACTGAATCTAGTTCAGCTGGGAGTCTAAGATAAAAATAGAGAATGACTCATACCGCAGGCTTCGGAAAATCCATTAGTTTACAACTTTCATTTTCAAAACACAGGCATGTTTTACAACCCTTAGGCGCATTGCTAGGACACTGCTCTCATTGTGATTGACGGTAAGTAAAAATTTTCAGCCATCATAATTTAAAATAGCACTTGATGTAGTTTCTCTCTGTCTGTCTGTCTGTCTCTCTCTCTCTCGTGTTCTTGAGAGTTTCAAGAAGATTAAAGTCTAGTAAAGTTATGCTGAAGTTATCCAAAGCTCGTGAATTTCATTCTCTATCATCTGGCCACAGGATCCTAAAAAAAGTAAAGAACGTGCAGTATATAAGTTAATCGGTTGGATGGTACTTGAAGGAATGCATGACAGCTTTCTGTGGATATTTCAAAGTTAACGTGTAGGCTGTAGTTCTTTGTTTCAACCGTTTAATGAATTATTCGGCTTTTGCGATTTTAAACCATTGTGCTTTAGTTAGTTTTACCCTGTGAAAGAAAAACGTTTATCACACTCTGCTATTAGTAAAAGAAAATATAGTCCCTTGAGTTTGAGTACATAGTTAGACCTAATATACATCTTTTATCACAGAGAAAATATAACAATATCTGTTTCATGCAGACTCTAAATATTTTAATATGAGTTACTGTTTACACAGAAAGTACTTCATCGGGTCGTGTTTCTCGGACTAGATTCATCACTCTTAAAGCGTAAAAGGTAAAAAGCCTTTACACTTATTGTCGTAAGAGGGCAGCCTTTACACTTATTGTCGTAAGAGGGCAGCCTGTACACTTATTGTCGTAAGAGGGCAGCCTTTACACTTATTGTCGTAAGAGGGCAGCCTTTACACTTATTGTCTTAAAAGGGCAGACTTTACACTTATTATCGTAAAAGTGCAGCCTTTACACTTATTGTCGTTTCTGTTTTTCAGTTTCAAATACAAACGAATACTTTACAACGCAATTTTGCTAGTGTGAAGACGTTGCACACATAGTGAATCTCTTTTCAGGAAAAAAAGTCAGTAAATTTTCTATTTTTGAATTTAAAATAGGAATAACGACTTATCGAATATATGCATCGCCACACAGCTCCCCCCCCCCCCGTTATCTCTCTTTCTCTCTCTCTCTCTCTCTCTCTCTCTCTCTCTCTCTCTCTCTCTCTCTCTCTCTCTCTCTCTCTCTCTCTCATGTTCTAAGGACACATTTCTCGCGATGCTTTATGAATGACATAAAATATTCTCGTAGAGTCTTGATATTATTACTATACTCGTTGGTAAAAATCAATATGGCCATTATTCGAGCGTAGTAAATAATTAGTGCATCATTATGCAAGGTGATAAATTGAAATGCACGGATAATAATGTTTATTTATGATGACTTCATGGGGATGCGCTAAAACGTTTCCAGTAAATCTTGTATTCACCCTTTTAAAAAATAACCTTGCTTAGATGATCTTAATATTCGCTACGATACATACATCTACACTTTACTAAAGATACAAAAGTAATATATAATACTAAAACTAACATAGTTTAGCAACAAAACCTTATTTCCCATTTTCAATCCTTTATATCGATAGCCTCATCAGAGTAATCTCCCCTTTTGGTAAATGGAGTTACTAATCAATATGTTCATGGTTTTTAATGACAATTTAAATTTAAATTTTCAAAGATTGATAACCGTACTTTTCCATATTAAAAACCAGTTATTGTTTCATCATAAGGAAAAAATGGATGCTGTTAGCAGATGATGACTGTTTTCTTGGATTATGTTATCATATTACCAGGTTCCGTATTCACGAAACTCCTCAAGTTGAGTGCGAAACTCAACTCAAAATATCTGAGTTTGTCCCTCATATATATATATATATATATATATATATATATATATATATATATATATATATATATTGCATTATTGTTAACTTAAATCTCTCTCTCTCTCTCTCTCTCTCTCTCTCTCTCTCTCTCTCTCTCTCTCTCTATATATATATATATATATATATATATATATATATATATATATATATATATATATATATATATATATATATATTCAAAGTATATGGATTGTCGGGTCTGTGTCATATAACATGAATTACTGGAACGTCTCCTTTATACTTAGAATTTTATTAAAAACGCTGTCTTATCCTATGGTATTCACAAATGCAAATGTATATATAGGTCCATATTCTATATATAATATTTAAATCTTTCATATTTCAACAAAAATTATTTGAACCTTAAACCTGTATTATCGGGTTGTAGACCCGATAATTATATATATATATATATATATATATATATATATATATATATATATATATATATATATATCATTTGAGGTATTTTATAAACCATACAATACTGTTTATCTATAGCCATACAGGCCAGAAGAATTCAAAAAACCATTTTTAGACCAGTATAAAGGATATTAAAATCTATATCTTCATTGGTATATACCAACTTATACGACGATTCGTTCTTATGCAGATCCATGTGGACAGACACGAGGAGTATCATATATCTCTTAAAAATATTGGGATTGAAATAAACATAAAAGTGGATGTACACACAAACTTTATCAGTATCACGTAGTGAATTTATATGAGATGCAGTCAGTTTTTTATTGTTAAATTCATATTTTTTCATATACCTGACACAGATTGACTACATAGACTAATTTAATTTCCATATTTATATTTATTATGGTTATTATATACTTATATTCAGTATAGCAACTTTGTATCTGAATAATGATTAATCCATGTATTTATCATTCTATTCATCTATTTTTATATTCATCCGTTCATCCATCCATCCATCAATGACCATTTATGCATTTATGCATTCAGACAGCCACCATAAAATAATAAAAAGGAATTATGATCTAGACACTAACCAGGTTATTTCAGGCGTGATGACCTTAATTGAAATGTATACATTATAGAAAAACGTAATATTCTGAAATTAGTAATAAAAATATTCAATATATAAACTGATGAGTAATATATAATATCTGTAAAAATATTTAGTAAATTTGGACCTACAAACTTATAAATAATAATAATAACATTCTATTTTTGTGACAATTTTAGGTATGAATTACACTATATAGACTATTTAAAAAGTAAAAGAAAAATTATATGAAAGAGTATGCACGAACATATTGACACTGTGTATTTGTTTCTGTTGCTCATTTATACTCCTTTACCGGTTCACCATGCAGTTTATAGAGGTATTGGCTTGCGTTTTTATTATGTATATGTTTCATTTTTAGAGAAGGCGAGGTCACTAACATAAATACAATAATGCAATAAATGAGGCTGCATTCTCACCTGCTATTTAGTAGAATTGTTGTTTTACCGTTGCCAATTCTTCTTCACTCGGAAATTGTATGTACTAGCGACCCAGTGACGCTATGGCTTTTGCAACTCTGATTGCAACACAGCTCACTGTAGGTTGCGAACTCCACGCTGTCCCCGATTAGCCGCCTATGGGTTCCACTTGCAAAATATTTAAGGGCGCAGAGCAACTGACATTGCGTGAAAGTAGGTGATAGGAAACCTTCCAACATTGATACCGGAAAAAATTGTTTGCTTTCGAAATCTAAATCTCTGGAAGCATTCTAAATCATCCACATCTTGTGACGAAAGCCTTTCCTTCATTTTTTTACACCCATTCTCTGACGTCTACGTAGGTGCTGTGCGTACGTCCCATTTTTAGTGTATTCCTTAAGGTAGGTAAGACACTATCTCATTTATTTGAGTGAAATGCTAAAGTTGAGTTGAGTGGTTCCCTCAGCTTAGATTAGTGAATTGCGATGTTAGGGCATACTCAGGTTTTTGAGGTAAAACAGCGATTTTAATGTGAGTGTGGACTTGACGAGTTTCGTGAATACAGGTCCAGAGGTTCATTTATCATCCATAACTTTATCAACATCGTAATATAATATTCATTCTAAAAGATCCTATAAATTCAGTGGACCATATCATACAAAATTAGTGTTGTCTTTTTGCTGGTTTTTTTGTGTGGTTTTGGTCGGGGGGGGGGGGTCTTCATTTCATGAAAACTATTACATATTTACTTTTCCGATTTTCTAAACTCTGTTTTCAAATAAATTGGTCGTTATTTATTGTAGAATTATAAAATAGGTCTGTGGATAAGATTCGAATTTAACAAAATGTTTTTGTCTTCACCCATTTGACACGTGGTTTCAACACGCATGGTAAAATTATATACCTCCCCATCCTAGTGGACACATTGTTATTAACACAAGCCACAGCATAGAAGAAAAGGAAAGAAAACAAAAACCTTTCGTATTGAGAATGTAAGCGTTACAAAGTGGACCACACATTTCTGGAAAGACCCTTTTCTGGAAATTATTTTATCATTTAGTTTATAAGTAATATTTGCGAATATTGTTTCTACATATGGTAGACCACCATTCTACCTAAGATAATATTTTAGTACTGGCAATTTATAAATATGATATATGGACATATGGTGTATTACATTCCTCTATCAATTAATATTCTTTTTATGCTTACAAGATACTATGCCCATGTATATTCAGCAGCTGTCCATCTTATATGTTGCTGCACTAGTCAGTCCCTTAAAAATAGTTATAGTACAAAGATTTATTAACTTCAAACTGACTCCATAAATTCATAACGCTTCCCAAAATTGGTAGAAATAGGTTAACCGACTTAATATTACGCCTTAGTACCCCACAGAAAATTAACTCTGAGTACAACAGTCTCAAAAGAACTTTAGATATTGAAAAGTTATCTACCTGTATGTTTGACTCTATCAACAACATTTCAAGGTCACTGAAAGACGTTGGTGGTATTGTAACATCTCTTAAATTTACATATTACAATATTCTGTGCTGCTTGAGGGATACGACTAATGACGAGGAAGTGAAACTACCGTCAGCATCTCAAATTTTAAATGCGCGAACTCCCTGTTAAAACCCTAGAGAAACTAGTTTTCGAGTCGTTAAAAGACAAACATAACTATTGGTCTCTAATGCTCATATATATTGTTAAAAAAATTTAACCCTAGAATTTTGAAAAAGTTTTGCATCGTAGCTGTTATTGTCTGTATCGCTTACAAAATTGCTCATAGCAGCGTATATCTGCATATATTTGGTGTACTGCAAAGGTTATTGTTTGTCATATATTTTTCTGATCTGTCTTGCATTGCCAATTTGGCTTACTTCTCCTGCAGTCCAGTTACCTTGCGTGTGTTGTCCTTTAAATGCTTGTATGCGTTTGTCTTTGTTTTCGAAAAGTCGTTTTGGATCAGCCAGTCCGATCCGACGGTCAATGTGTTGTATCTCTGGCCAATTTTGAACTTAAACCCGGGGTTAGTGACAGGTGGTGTGAGATGATAATATCTTCCATCTGATTTTAATCAGATTGATGTTTACGTAACCCTATGTCCTGCTTTTTCGGTTTGTATCTCTCTCTCTCTCTCTCTCTCTCTCTCTCTCTCTCTCTCTCTCTCTCTCTCTCTCTCTCTCTCTCTCTCTCTCATAAACTTCAATACATCTCATCCATCAAAACTTTACATTGCCTACTTTTGAACCATCCAATTTCGCTGATTATGTTGCAAGGGCCCTTTCAAAGATATTTTCTATATTTTCCTTGTTTAAATCTCGAAATCAAAGCTGACGGGGTGGGGATGGGTGGCAGGAAATTGGCGTATATTAAATACCCATTGAAATACAAAGCTAAAGTTTGGAACACAAATAGAAACTTAAATGTTCTACAACTTTCATTCATATCAGACCTAGTTTTCTCCACTCCTTATACTAGATTGTTTAGCTGGAAGTTGACCAATGAATTTTGACACAGTCGTATCTACTGGAACAATATTAGTGTCAACATTCTATGTTATACATTTTTATCCGTAAGCTGAGGCGCTGACGATAGTGGGTCACTGGGTTAGTACATTGCAATGCATAGTCATGTCGCTTTTATAAAAAATAAATTTGGTGACGATAGAGTTTTTATTATTAAAGAAATGTATTCATTGTTAGGTTTAGGACCTTGGTGTAACCAATGTTCTTCCACACTCCCCTTGTTGTAAACTTTGCCATAGGTAACAAATATAAACCCGAGAACAACTTTGATAAAAAGCTTTGCACCCGAGCTGTTATGTGTATATAGCCTATACAATTGCTCAACCAGCGTGTGTCTGCAAAGCTCCCATGTGTTGCAAAGGTTATTGTTTGTCACACACACACACGTGTGTGTGTGTGTGTGTGTGTGTGTGTGTGTGTGTGTGTGTGTGTGTGTTTATAAAGCTCTTCGTCAGGGCAAGTAACTACTTACAAGAAAACAAAAACGTAATACAAAGGTTGCTAGAAAATCCAAAATTATTTTCATGTTGGAATGACATTGTAAATCTACAGAAAAAAAGCTAGATAATGAAAATAAGGATGAAAACGGTATAAAAATGTTCAAACTAATTGTCTATTTTGTGTATTTTGCACATCTCTCTACTTTGTTTCATATCTTGGTGTTGTTGTTGTTTATTTCATTTATTGTTATTTTTACTTTTACTTTTTTGGGGTATTATTTAATATTTTTCTGTCAATTTTCCTCGTCATTTAAATATGTAAACAGTTTAGACTTTCTTTCAGCTTGTTTTTTATGTGTTTGTTTTGTTTTTCTGTAAGTTGTTTCTTTCCCCGCTGGGAATCTGTTTTGTAACTGTGCCGTCTCGGCTCATCCAACGTGGTTAAGTGCGAAAGCTTGCCAATATCTTCCCGTGGGTCGGTGGTTCTTCCCGTGTTCTACCTCCACCAGTTATACTGGCCGCCATGTATCATGTGCCACAAAACCAAACCAAACAACAACAAAAAATTTTGTAGCAATATATATTATTTGTGCTATTGGCTAGCATTCCCTTTTGTTCGTATACGAACATCTTTAGAATCAAGCGCCATTCAAAGTTTACGAACGCTGACTTTGATGTTGTCTGTTTCATATATATATATATATATATATATATATATATATATATATATATATATATATATATATATATATATATACATGCACACACACAGACGAAAGTTTGGTAACGGCGCAAGAACTTCTTTGGTTTTCAACGTATATACTGGTTGTACCAAGAACTTGACTAACATCCAACACTGGACAATGCAAATGCTATTTTAATATTATTGAAGAAGCGTCGCACATAGACTTTTAACCCCAAAAAACCGAGAGCAGGAAGATTTTTATCTTCGTACCTAAAATCCACAAACAAGTAAACCTGGGTTGACCTATAATTTCCGGTAATGGCCATCCCACAGAAAGGATCTCAAAATATCTAGATTATTTTATGAGACCACATGTCCACAAATTACCATCCTATTTTCAGGACACGACAGATTATCTCATAAAAAGCAAAAGCGAGTGAACCACCACCGCCAGATACAACGCCTGTTTCCTTAGACGTCACATCCCTGTATACTCGTATACCGCACAGTGAAGCAATACAGGCGTGTAAAGAAGCTAAGGAAACACGAACAGTACAAGAACTGCCACACAATTCCTCCTTAAACTTCTGTAACTTATCTTAAAATTCAATAACTTTATATTATTTATTTATTTTTTTGAAATGTCACCAAATCAGTTGAACCGCAATGGGTACAATGATCGCCCCCTCATATACTCATATTTTGTCCGAAGAATATATTTGTAGCCTACAATATTAACTTTTATATGCCTTGATTTCTGTCATAGAAATTCATAGGGACTGTGTATGTACAGAGAAATTTACTAATTACTGTTCCGACTAAGTATTCCTAGTATGGTACGAATTATAATAATATTCACTCTCTCTCTCTCTCTCTGTTACTGGCACATAAGCACAATCATGGCTGTATAGTGACGAATAAGTTCAGGTATCCCCCCAAAACGGCATACAAAGCAAAGATAAACACACTCTTTTAAAAGGTTTATGATCTTTTGAGCTGGACCATCATCCTGAGACGCATCCCAGGTTAAAAACAAAACAAAAAACAAGTTGCCTCCACTAGTCACCAATTACGACATACAGGAATGAGCACCCGGCTATTTCAACATCCCTGGATGGATCTCTCTCCCCTTTTTCTTTCTTTTTTCTCCCTCACCTTTCTCTGACCATGATACAGCCAGGGAACTAGCCTTGCATAGGATTCGGATACCCACGAAGTTCCAAAGAAAGGAAATGGGAATGCAGACCAAGAGCACAAACATTATATGATGACATAAAAGTTGGAAAGAGGGGTGGGGAAAATACAGTTTCCGAACATTCAGACCTAAAACAAGATATTCCTCAGGGAAAATAAGCCACACACACACACATACACGCACACACACACGCACGCACACACACATAGACATAAAAAAACAAAGAGTGACATGTGTAGAACAGACATATTCACACTATGGCACAAAGAAGCAAGTCTATCAAGAATAAAGAAAAGGTCAACACCAAACAAAAAGAATAAAATATCAGAAGAATAAACTATATGTCTAAAAAGGGGTCTGGTATATAGGTACAAGGCGAAGAAGTTTGAATGCAAGCTAGAAGAACGATAGTAATGTCCTATTTAACGTAACCTAATTATGTACATCATGAATAGAAATTCAAGTTACATAGGGTGCCATCTATAGCGGTGCATTTTTATCACTTTTAGTCTTTACGTGCCAGATATAATTTTCATTACAAGAAGCAAAGCTGTGAAGGTATTTACATTGCAAGGTGATGGAAAAATAAATAAATAATAAAAAAATATCTTGTGCCATTATAGTGTACAGATGCTGAACAAACTTGTAGAGAAGAAACTGACGTGCAGTGGGTTAAATAGAACACTTACGAGTCATTCGTTGAAATCGAATTCGCTATGTGTTCGCATCTGCGGTATCCAATATTACGTTTAGTATAAGTCCATCTATGGTTTGATTCAATGGGCAGGGTTTCGAGGGACTGAACACAATGTCCGGCTGAGTTGAAATGGTTAGGATGTGTCAGTAAAAACGTCATTTACGTCTTAAAGTGCAAAATGTGTGCCAGCCAATGTGTTGGCGAAACAATTGTCGTTAGAAAAGAATGAGAAAGCAATACCACAAGCACGGTCAACAATACTCGCCAACCATTTCATCTCAGCCTGACACTCTGTCCAGTGGCTCGTAATGCTGCCTATATAATCAAATCACAAATGGACTGGTCATGAATGTGGTCTCAAAGAGAAATGTTTGGATAATGCAGATGCAAACACATAGCGAGTTTGACTTAAACAGAAGACTATAATCCATAAGTGTTCTATTTGACCAACTGTACGTCAGTTTCTTTCATATCAGTTTGTTCAGCCTCACTCTGCTTTTGTGACATCAGGTTATTATTATTATTATTATTATTACGCAGTTCCACCACCTTTCCTTATAAACTAAAACTATTCATATTGTTGTTTCTTGTAATGGAAATTATATCCAAAATGTAAAAACTAGATCAATAATGCACCGCTTATAGATTTGTGTCATGTGTAAGCCGAAGTCTTCGTAATGGCGTGGATATTTGGTCACGATAAATTTTACGGTGCTATTTTGGAACCGAACTTCTTCTACTTATATATAAAAAAATTGGTCCCTCTCTAGATATATGTAGTTTATTCTTCTTTTATTTGGTTCTTCTTTTTTTAGTTTTGACCCTGTCTTACTACGTGCCCAAATGTAAATATTTATTGTTCTACGCGTGTCACTCTTTGTGTGCATGTATGTGTCTTTGTGTATGTTCTAACCAGTGCTGGATTACCCAATAGGCAGACTACTGTTTAGTATTGTTTTTATTTTGAATTACATGGGGGGGGGGCACATTAATCTTTTCAGTACTTAGGGCCTCTAAAGGTCTTAATCCGGCCCTGGTTCTAACACGTTGCTTTAGGTCGAAATGTAGTGAAAACT
Source organism: Margaritifera margaritifera (assembly GCA_029931535.1). Lineage (NCBI taxonomy): Eukaryota > Metazoa > Mollusca > Bivalvia > Unionida > Margaritiferidae > Margaritifera > Margaritifera margaritifera. Next base: position 674,584 of record JAQPZY010001611.1, read on the forward strand.
TTTTTTGTGTTTTTCCCCACGCCGATTTCCATCTTTTGTATATTAGATTGATATAGAGATACGTGCACACACATTTGCCATCACAAGGAAGTGCTAAACGGGAAGGACTACATTAAATATTTCTTGGGATACAATTTCGTGGGGTCACTTTGATTACGTAACTGCTATTGTGCAATACCAGTTTTTGTGGATTCTAATTCTTGGATATCTGTTACACACGGAAATAACCAAAACAATATACAAGAACATTTCTGATTGTACAGCATTATGTTTTCCTTACGTCATTGGAAAAGTGAGACTGACATGGACTAAACCAACAATTAACAGAAAATCAAGAAACAAATGATAAAATACTTACACAATGAGACGAAAGAAAACTATTTTATATATGTAATTGATGGAGAAATAAACTCCACCAAGAATCAACTATAATTCTAGACCTTTTGAGTGTGATGAAAATCTTCAAAATTACCACAAACAGTAATAATAGCAGTAAAGCAAATTACCACAAAGAGTAATAACACAAGTAAAGTAAATTACAGCACGTACTATGGTGAAAATAGATGACACTGAATGGCGAGTGCTAAGAGTCTGGACTCAGGTCACAATTAATTTTCTCTATATAGTACCTACATTTATTTGTCAGTACTGAACTTTCCATTGTGTCCAAATCCTAATAAATCATATGTTAATCTTAAGTATCAAAGATGAACTCACGGCGAAGTTCTTGTCATAGGTCAAACAGCATTTCTGAGAGGCTGAACTGTAAACAAAACAACGTACAATGGATCACATATTTCGCTTTCGGGCACTCATCAATGCCAGATCACTCACTGTGCACTGTCTCCAAAATACACTCAGACAATCACACCATATTGCTCATATTCTAAAGAATAAACAATTTCCTTTACATCAATACAAAGAATGCCTAAATCTAAGCCATGGATCACCAATAAAGCAGAGAGGAAAAAATACTCTAAAAATATATTGGGACTACAGTCGTGGGTACTGACCCAGAAGTAATAATTGTGACCTGAGTCCTATCAGGTCAATTTAGTTATGGCCAATTTTAATTAAACTTTTATATTTGCATGCCACACCTATTTCAACTTTAATCACGAAATCTCACTGATTTTCATGGCAAACACGGAGTGTGGCAGCTGTCATAAAGTGTGTAGTGTTGGTGTCCAGGAAGGTGCAGTTGTTTGGACCTATTGATTTTGAGACCCCAAAACAAAATTTGATATATCTTCCTAAATTAAAGGGAATTTTTAAATGCAATAAAACTTAATTATAATACAAAATAATTTATACCTTAAAATGTGAAAATGTGTCTGAAATGAAAAAAAAATCGACAAATTTAATTTTAATGGAATTTTGAATACAAATTTAATTTCTTTTCTTAAACTTAACATAAAAGTTTCATACAAATTTTAAACATGATACCGACAAATTTTAGACAGTAAAGTTGACCAATGAATGATATTTAGGACCAGTGGTAGTTTGGGTCTGTGCAACTTATAACATTTTGTCCAGGGGTAGTGAAGCACGATATCTCACAGTAATTTTTGGGGCGGATTGCAATGTACCTGTCCAAATGTATGTAAGTGTGCACACTAAAGAAACAATGATAAGTTCTGTTCTAAATGTATTATATCAGTAATCATCCAGTTGCTAGCATGCCATGTCTTTGAGATACAATATACCAGTGGGGTAGTATGAACTACTTCCGGTGACTTTTGCCGGGTACATTGGACATGACCTAATAAGACCTTGGTTTCACCACCTTGACTGCGAAAGAGTATTCAAGTCAATCCAACTCTTCCACCTTGTTCCAAATACCAAGCGATACCTGAAAAAGATAACATGTTTTTCTTAATCTGACAGATCAGTAAGCTGTAGGTAAATGAAGTGAAAATGTGCCAGATGAAGATTTCAAAATGACATTAAGTGCGCAAGCACAGGAAAAAAACATTAAACTTGATAGTGACACTCAGAAATGTGAAGAAATGGACATATATTCAAGTGACAATTCATCCCAAAAATATATGAGGTTTCTAGAAGCATGCTTATCAGAGTATGTTCAGCCATTTACCGGTCAAATAACTTACAACGTACATCAGCTAGTTATTATAAAGTGGGGACGGTGAGGTTTGATCATTTGCGCAATAATTAGTACATAACATTATTAAGTGGCAAAGTAATAAATTAAAGCATATTACCATAAGTAAGCATATTCATGATGGAAATAACATTGTTGGATATCTCAAGTGCATACAGTCAATTATGTGCCTGACAGATCAATTATATCTACAAATAGATCATATATCATTAGCTAAATGTGAAATTCTGATCCCAACATTTCTAAACAACGGTGGACATTTGCACATGTGGGACATGTACCATATACTTATTAAGTTCAATTGTATCAAGTTAATTCAGATGATCTGTTTGAACATTGCTGGTGTATTTTTAAGAGTGACATTTAACAATTAATAAGTAGAATGGTTCATTAGAATGTGATATCAGCTGATGCTACAATACCACACTCTGTCAAAGTACTAAATTAAAATATATTACCATTGGTAAACTAATTCATGATGGAAAAAACATTTTGGGATATTTCAAGTGCATACAGGCAAATATGTGCCTGAGAGATCAGCTATAGGTGCAAATAGATTCTATATAATGCACCAAATGTGAAATTCTGATTCCAAAAACATTAGAAAAATAAATATGGACATTTGCTCATGTGGGACACGTAACCATTTTAAGATCAATTGTACAAAGTTAATTCAAATGATCTGTTTGCACATTTCAGGTGTAATGTTTAGAGTGTCAGTTAAAAATTATTATTAGTAATTAATAATACGTAAAGTAGAATGGTTCATAAGAATATGATATCAGCTTATACTACAATGCTGCACTCTATCAATCAATGTCTCACCCAAAATTAACCCAAAACAAAAGATATGCTTTTTGTGTTAGACTTACTTAATTTTTCTGTTTTCGTACATCCAAGGTAATAAGCACAGGAGAAAGTACATTGTATCTCTTTGACCAATATATCTTTTCACATTTTTCATTTTCTGGCAGCTTAAAAATCACTTTGTAGACAGCCTAAATGGGCTGTACCATAGAGTCTTCATCTCCATCCTCTCATTAAGTACCATGTAACTATGTTTATAGACAATTATGTAAGCCATATAAGCAGATATGTGTTATTTATATATCATTCCATCATAAACACATAAATTAACTGCTTGGACCCATACTAAATAGTGTAAATGACCTAAAGACACAATATCAGCTAGAAAAATGTCTTAATGTGCTTTGAATAAAAGCCTCATTCTAACTTTCAAAGATATTTTCTCTGAGCAAATTTGAATATTATCCACCATTTGAATTTTTATATGGTGTAGTAATACATACATGATGATACTAATGAGCACAAACTCCTCCGAAACTTTAAATGTGCATATTTTTGCCAAATGTTAAAAATTGTATCTTGTTAATTTTTTTATTTTAATTTTAAAGACAAATTTTAACATTTTATTTTTAATTATACAGTTTCATTTTTAATGTCAGTATCAAATATCAACATTTCATGTCTCTACCCTAATTAATAAACACTCCATTCCAATTTAAAGTTTTTAAGTTATCACACTGACAGTATTCAGGTCACAGTTCTTTTCCCCATATAGTATCTACATTTGTTTGTCAGTACTGAAGTTTCCAGTGTGCCCAACTCCTAACAATACAACATGCCATGGGTCATAGATTTCACTTCTGGGCATGCATCAGTGTAGATTAATCACTATTCTGTGGCCAAAATACACGAATTTAATACCACGAATGCCTAAATCTACGCCACAGAACACTACAACAACAACAACAACAACAACAACAACAAAAAATAAATAAATAAATAAAATAAATAAAAATAAAAAAAGGAAAAAATACTTACAAAATAGACCTGGACTAATAATTGTGACTTGAGTCAGTCTATGAGAAATGGCAGAGAAAAGGAACCATGTGATGAGGGGGAAAAAATGCTTCTTCATCAACAGTCTATGACCTAATTATGTAACATGTTTTCTTCGAGAAATATATCCCGTGAACTAATCTCACAGAAAATCAAAAATACGAATTATATTCTTATATGAATGCAAAGGGAAAATATGGCACATTTACTACTACTACTATTACTACTTCTACTGCAACTACTGCAACTACTACTACTACTACTAATAATAATAATAATAATAAAAGTTGTAATAGTACAATTAATGAACTATATAGAGTGGAGGTCATGTAATACTGCTGCTGCTACTACTACTACTACTACTACTAATAATAATAATAAAAGTTGTAATAGTACAATTAATGAACTATATAGAGTGGAGGTCATGTAATACTGCTGCTGCTACTACTACTACTAATAATAATAATAATAAAAGTTGTAATAGTACAATTAATGAACTATATAGAGTGGAGGTCATGTAATACTGCTGCTGCTACTACTACTACTACTAATAATAATAATAATAAAAGTTGTAATAGTACAATTAATGAACTATATAGAGTGGAGGTCATGTAATACTGCTGCTGCTACTACTACTAATAATAATAATAATAATAAAAGTTGTAATAGTACAATTAATGAACTATATAGAGTGGAGGTCATGTAATACTACTGCTGCTACTACTACTCTACTACTACTCCTAATAATATTAACAACAACAATAATGATAGCAAAAATTATAATAACAATAAAGTATGGATAGAGTGAAGGTAACAATATAATTTCAGTAAAGAGGAAATGATACAAAAAATACAAAATGAGTAGTGGTTTGTGTCCATTAATAAATGTGGAGAAAAAAACTGCAGTGGTCAGGTTATGTTTTCAACTGTATAATCCAATATTTCTCTTTATGTAAGGGTTCTTCTTCAGTTCACAACGGTTCTGACTCAATAGGTAGCAACTAAAGGAATCGGACGGAATGTCCAGTCGAAATGTAGTAGTTGGGAAGTTTTTAATTTACCTCACTTCAGGATGTGCCATTTGTGGTCATTCATATTTCCTTCCTTAAGTGTGGAGTTTGGCCAACGTATTGGGCGCCACAATTCTTACATATCATGAGGATGAGGCATGTTACATTTTTGCTACAAAGCATACCAAGTTATCGTCTATGTTGAAACTTACTGCTGAACCTCTAAATATTTGTTTGTCTCGAGCATATTTTGCAAAAATGAGGCTGTGTTTCTCTGCGCATTTGTGCATGCCTTTTTCAGACGATATAAGGACTGAATTAATCTGCGTACATACCATTCGAAGTTAGACTTTGTTATTTCATCCACGGTAACCAATTTTATAATTTTTTAAAATATATATATATATATATATATATATATATATATATATATATATATATATATATATATATATATTCATTCATGTGTGTGATACCAAAATGGCACTATATTTGTTATATAACATCATCCAAACCTAAAAGGCCGAGAATTAAAATACTCAGATAAAACATATATGAAAACAGCCTTTTTTTATCAATGACAATTTAATTGTTTAATTCTAGCATTTCAAATAAAATATATATTGAAGAATAACCTATACACTTTTATCAGTTGGCAGCAATGTTACATTCCAACGGGGAGGAGCCTATGGAAACAGGACACGATGACCCTAAGACAACTGGCAGCATTCGAGAGCAAATATATGCCATCGTATATGGACAATGCATCGGTGATGCAGTAGGCATCATGGCGAAATATATGGGCAAAGAGAAAGCAAAACAAGTACGTTAGCATATTCCAATTGTGTATTTACAATTGTTCCTAGAATTTCTAATGCCAATTTATATTTTAATTCTCATTTTTGTTGACTTTTCTGTTTAGACTCTTCAGAGAAATGGAATTCTTGAATACAGTCAACCAATCAGCGACACCTGTCAGATACCCTGGGCAGCTGGAGACTGGACAGATAATTCCGACCAAATGATTCTGATGATGCAATCCCTTATTGACAATGGAGGTCAGGTATGTATTAATTTGTGTTAAGGTAAATTATAATAGCATGTATGCTATGCAAATGTAGGAAATTTAAATTTGACTTTCCTTGGAAAAAACTTTCGGTGATACAATACAATTTCCTTTTTATAGTTTATATTTCTTTGGTAGAATGTATCATACCTAATCTACAGATTACACTTTTTGTGGCACTCCTCTGTCTAGTTGAAATAGAGAGGATAATCAAATCCGATCTAGATGCTCGCTCAGATAATGTAGCTTAATACATTTAATAATCAGATCTGAACAAGAATGCTTGAAATTAAAATTCGCAGAAAAGATAAAATGTTTGGAATGCGTAAGGGAAATATGTCACTTAACTCAAGTTGTTGCCTTGAATTTCAATTTTATTCCATTTAGTAATTATTTCATTCAATGTAATATGGAGACAACATTTTACTGCAATTGCAAAACAACCCCGACAGATTCATGGAAGAGGTTTTTACTGTCATTAAAAGGATTTTTAAAAACATTTATCCTGGTATGTATATTTTAAAACCTTGTTTGTCTATCAATTATTTCAGTAAGAAATTTCTGGTTGACTTGAAAGGGGGCTATTTATGCCTCAGCTCGATGAATGCTTGCATGTGTATGCATAAAATGATACGAGTTATTATTTGCAAGATATTAAATATTCATACTTTGAAAGTTAAATTATTAGTCTCTCTCTCTCTCTCTCTCTCTCTCTCTCTCTCTCTCTCTCTCTTGCACACACATTTCTTGTAATGATCTGTGCTGCGGGTTCTTTTATTATATAACTCTCTCTCTCTCTCTCTCTCTCTCTCTCTCTCTCTCTCTCTCTCTCTCTCTCTCTCTCTCTCCTGGATCTTTTTTAAATTAATACATTGAGCTGAATCACGATAAGTATTATTTATATTTGGCAAATAAAATTATTCCACAGACTACGATTTCATATCTTTAACCTGCGAGAATTGAGGGTCTCGTCATATTACTGTACTTGAGAGACTGAAGAACTATGCTAATGATAATGAATTTTTATAATAAAAATGGTTGTTGTTGCCCAGAATAAAACCTATCTGAAAGTCCAAGCATGTCAGCTCCATTACTTAGCTGTATAATACACATGGTGTATGAACTGTAAATTCCAACATTATTCACTGGTTACGCCGATGCTTTCATTGCAAAAAGATAAACCTGAAGATGTATCATGATAACTGTGTCATTTCTTCTTTATTGTTCTAGATAATGCCACAAGACTTTGCTAAGAAGTTGTTATATTGGGTGAAATATGGATTTAAGGAGCTCGGAGATAGTTGTGGTTTAGGAATTGATAAGACAAGTGAAAGAATAATGATGTATGATCTATTTACTCAACAGCCGCACAAGGTATGGTTGGGGAGTAATTTTAATTTCACTCCATTTACTTAAAAGATTTATTAAAGCTGCTTAATCTTAGTGCAAGTTCAATTCTTTCTACGTTAAACCAATGCATCTCTGTATAAAATTTGTTATCAAGCAGTGTTTGTCAAAAGAAAGTAAACAACAGAAGAAAAGACAAGCACTATATATATATATATATATATATATATATATATATATATATATATATATATATATATATATATATAAGACATGGCTTCACACTGAGCAAAGAAAACAAAATTATTCAAGACATTTTTTCTGCCTATTTTAAATCATAAGATACACGAAATGTGATGGAATATTTATATTTATTTCCAAGTAAACGTTGAATTCATTTACACTTCTTGTCAATAGAAATGATTCGCTTGTATTATTATCTCTGAATTACATATTAATTTTACTGTGAAGGTTACTGAGGAGGCTTGGAAAGCCAAACTTATACCAGCTCCAAATAGTTGTGTGACGCGAACATCCATTCTGGGGATTCATGAGTGGTGGAACACAGAACAAGTTGTGCAGAACGTCCTCCAAATTTGTAAAACAACTCACTGTGATCAAAGGTAAGAAGGAGGATTTCTTATGTTAGCATAAAATAATTTTAATGAAGAGATATATGGAGTTGTTTTGGCAGTAGGGAGAGGGGGGATCGGGAGGAGGGCAGGCTGGAAGGCGGGGTGAATGAACTATATTATTCTACAAATGAGAGAAAAGATAAAATAGATTCAGATAGAGAGCCAAGGTAATTTCACAGATTTATGTTTATTTGGACAGTGAATTGGGTCGCAGAGACTGCCGGGAAATATACCGACATAAGATGAGATGTACAAAGACTGCAGCAGCTTCCCAACACTTATCTCAGTTACTCATCCATGATGTGCAAAGTACAAAACCAACTTGTTTTTAAAACAAAAAACAAAATGAAATGCATGAATATATAAACATTGTATGTTTTGACAACCGCGGTTTTCGACTGTACTGACAGACAAAATTAATAATTCTGGTCAGGAAATCTCTCTTAGAAAAGGTTCATTTGGTCACAACGTGAAAACGTGCACCTTACATCCAATAAGATATGAATGCTCGAAGAAGAAAGGATGTTTCCAGAAAAGCTTTGAATAGCTAAATGTACTTTAATATAGTCTAGTTCATTATGTTAAAACGTTCCTACTCAAACGGAAAGAATCTACGGACAGCAATTTATATATTCCGCAACACTACATTTATAAACCCAATTGTCTGAGCTCCATATTGATGAAACCGGCAGATTAAATCCACAACCAACCTGAAATATTATGCTTGTCATAACCTCTTAATTTGGCATAGTGTGAATAAAAAGATATATATATATAAACCTAACCGAACTCTGATAAATAGTTTGATCTTGATTATTTTCTTCTAATGTTTTATATTATTTTTTCGTTTTTAATAATCAACTAATTGATGGAGTGCATGCACGTATATGGAGTGTCTTTGGAAATGTCAACAAAATCCAGTTTAACAGCAAAGAAAGTAGTACAAAAGATTATTAAAGTTAATACAAAAGATGACAGAACACTCATTTAATTATTTTCTTTCTTTTCTTTTTTTTTTTTGGGGGGGGATGACCTGATAATTTTACGAATCATGTAGATTTCTAATTTTGGTTGCTTAATTACATAATTGACACAAACATGCACCGAAAACAATTGTCAAAGATACACTATATGAATTAATCAAAGAAAAGCATATAATATATAGGAATTTTCGTCTGAATAAATCTGTTTTCATGACAACAGTCCTCTAGCCCATTGAGTGCAATTTTCATACATCTTGCAATGGAAAGCAAAATCCAAAAGATAGCGTCATAACAATTTAACACAAATATTATAACACCTTATTTTCTTTTCACGTTTGAAAGATAATTTACTATAATTTACATGGAAATGAATAATAATTTTTTTTAAAAATCAGGTTGTTGTCAATAATTCTTTAGTGAATGACACTTTAGAACAATGTAATACTTGCCCTTTTTCCATGCAGTGTTCTTTAACAATGTAACGATGATGTAAGACAAGCACTGTTAAGTTTACAAGAAAAATATTGTTTGTTAAACTTTCACTTGCTAGGAATTATTCGTGACTCTAATAGAAAAGTATAGATGTCCTATAAAAGAAAAAAAAAACATTTAGTGTTTGTAAGTTTAGTAATTTTGTGAAAACGTGACAAGGCATCATGCAAACCAAGATGTTTTTAACTCTTGCCCCACCCAAGCAATCGAAGATATTACAGACTTTAGAACAATTTGCTCTAGAAACCCGACCCATTCTGCGTAATGTGGAATGGTGGTGCGATTGACTTCTGTGCGGATTTAATGCCAGCATTTGTTTTTACCACATGCAAAGCATACATAGCATCTGAGATGGTCTGTATTTCGTAGGAATGGATCTAAGGACTTTGACAATTGAGCTTTTATCCTACTATCATTACCACTGTTGGATCAACACTTCTTGATTCTGTCGAAAACTATATTTAACTTAGCTAACATAATATTTGATGCACTTTATATTTTAATGCAATTCTCTAAGACATTTGTTAATAGGTAAATTACTTTCATTGTCCTTAGATAGATACACCTTTCTATATGTGTGCTTTTTCTATAACAATGCCGATATATTCAGCTTAAATAATTTGCCGGTCTGTTAGAAATAACAAGGACTTTACTATCTAACTTCAGGTGTCATGCCACGGCTGTGTCTTTTGCTGTTGCAATAAGTTTGATGTTGCAGAAGGATTCAAAGATTTACGAACACGGCGAATGTAAAGTCGGTGTACTTACAGACATAGTTTATGACTACGCTATGAAATGTCTCCCCATTGAAAGAGAGGTATGTAAGAAATGTTACAAACTTTAATGATGAAAACTCTAGTTATCATAATATATTATTGTACGACATGAGCGGGTTTTGTAAAATATATATTGTATTATATTATATTATATTATATTATATTATATTATATTATATTATATTATATTATATTATATTGATTGTTCAGATCGCCCTTACGTCACGCTAGGTAAAATTGCTATGCTTAACTGTTTGATTGGTTAAAAAGGTATAACAGTAAAACTTTTTCTGCCGGACTAACACTAACTTTATTTCGATATGGGATGAAAACCTTGCTTAACACGAAAAAAAAAAAAAAAAAAAAAAAAACTATTCGCAAAATACAATTCTTTCACCTTATCAATATCGAACTATTTTACGGGATTTTATTCAGTTTAGATAATGTTAGGCGAGATGTTTCCTTTGGCTTTTGAGTAGGATGGGTTTTTTCACCCGAAATGCTTCAATTTTTTAAGAACGTCGGACGTATTCCATTGGACGTTAATCGAAAGTCATGTAATCTATTAGTGATATATAAGCATGCTTTTAAATATCATGCATGGTTAGGAGAATATAGTTTTAACTTCATTTCTCGTATTTCGTCTATATGGTTAATATCAAAGACAAATATAATCTCTTAAGCACAGCTTAAAATGTACGATTTTTAGTATGGCTTCTCCTTTGTTAATTTCAGCGGCAGGACCTGAGACGGTGCCTAGAATGCACAGACATATCTACATTGCATCTGCAAGAGGAAGGGAGTGATGTTTTTAAAAGCTTGGGTGCTGGCTTTTGGGCGCTGAGACAAAAGAATTTCAGAAATGCCTTATTAGAAATTGTTCTTAGTGTACGCACAGTTTAAAGTTTCGTGTATTTGTGTCTCATCTGTCTTGGGAGTGAATGGGGTTCTTATATTTTATTTATTTAGGAAATAAGTATTGTATTTTCAACAGATGCGTACTTGGTACATGCCACGCTTTTTTTAAACAATTTGTATTGTCTAAGTTTCCATATACACTAAAAACAAGCTCAACACCCATGTCCATTTACAGTTAGTCATTTGTATTCGATGGAACTTGTAATATATTTGCCATTTGCTTGAATTGATATATACTCGATATTTAAAGGCTTGGTTTATCTAATTGATTCAAATTTCCCATCACAGCCTTCCTATTGACATACAATTCTAGACTTTAGAACTTATGGTTATACTGGAGTTATAATAGTTGAATGCATCAACATGTGTATGATACAGTGACGTCAAAAGATGTACGGAACAACATACAGAGAGTTTTCTGTTGAATAAATGAATACACGTTCGTGATGATGCAATTAAAATTTTGAATATATATATGTGATTTTGGCATTATATTGGAATCTACTTTGATTATAACCCTGACAGTCTTATAAGTTCACTACTAGATCGAATATCTTGCAAAAGTAGCATGACATCATATACTAGATATAAAAATATTTCTGCTTCATTTGGTAAGCATGTCCTTACCTGAAGAAGACTGATTTGCTTCAGAAACGGTGTGTATACGGTTAATAGCTGTTGGAATTTTGTAAATTCTGATACAGACTCAGAAATTACTTCTATTCGAAGTACTTGTATGACAATGCATATTAAATGTACACTTCTTATTGCATTTTATGTAAATCGTTTGGTCACCTTGAAATAATCGGGCAGAGCACAAAAGGTTCAATGTTATTAAATCAACTTGTGTTTATACCTTATATTATCTATTTTGAAATGTATGTAATGTGTGTTACTTGTCCATAAAGCCTCAATGTCTTTTTCTTTTGTATAAAGTTATCTGCATATAAAAACAATAAAGATGTTAAAATAATAAATTATTAGAAACTGTTCTATATATAGTTTATTCAACACTGAAGAAAACCATTCAATACTATCCCATTTAAATGCGTATTCAAGATTTGGGTGATTCCGTCAGGGACAGACATGTATTTGCCATATACGTCAGGCTGATGCGCTATTACGAATTGAGAACAATGAATTGTCCTTTATTCCCTTTAAAACAGACCATACATATTGACTCTAACCATATATATTCCACACATTTTACCTGTCCCCTATATGTAAGATATAATGACAAGATTATTAATAAACTTGTTCTATTATGTATACCGGCTGATTTCTAGGATGGACTCGTTGCTGATAATTTGTGTCTGATTAAGTGCTGACCTCCATGATGCATGTGTGAACACCGAGACTCAATTTATATTTCATCCGTGAATTTACAGGGAGGTGATGCAAACACAAATGGGGCGGTTGCTGGTGCCCTTCTAGGCTGCAAACTTGGACACGAGATACATTTTCCCGAACCCTGGCTGAAGCTCAAGCACAAAGAATGGTTGTCTGGCAACATTGAGCGGTAAATTTCTGATTTACTCCTTTTGGCGACATACACTCCTTATGACTGACATAATATGATTTTCAAGCTCATCTGAGCCTAAGGGCCGTGTGAGCTTTGATGTTCTTTTTTCTTTCTTTTATTCTTATTTTCATTTCAAATTTCAACTACATCTGCTGTGTACGGGGTACTGTATAATATTCTTTATGTCAACTGGCAAGGAAATAATATGGCAACAGTGTTATACATCTCTGTGTCTACTTCAATTCATGCGATGCGGGTTGTAAATCTACCATTATAAACAATTTAAAGGTGCATAATTCTTAATATATATATATATTGACACTATAATTCATTTTTTACTTGAATTTTAAATGAACTGTTTAAACTATCATATGGTCAAGTAAAGCACTTCACCTCAATTCAGGTTTCATCTCTATTTCTGGCATGATGACAAAAGGGTGAAGAAAACTATATACCAGTCATTGTGTATGTACCATTTGGTGACGATTTTGAATAGATTACAAAATTTTAATTTGCATGCTTATCCTTATCTTTCTTTATTATGCGCAAATATATCGATTATCTTAGCTTCATAGCCATGTTGGAAAGATATAGAACAACCCATGTGGAGCCATCTGAAAGGAATGCAAACATGAAAGACAGCGAAAAACAAGTAGACCATCAGGGGAATACGACTGCTACAGGTAGAAAGGCAAAAGCAAAACAAAGTGTTGCGGTTACACAGCAATTGAATCTTGATCTTCAAGAGCAAATACGTGCAACCTTGTTCGGACAATGCATCGGAGATGCTATAGGTTTACTGACCGAATTCATGACGAAAGAGAACGCAAGAAAGGTAACATTACATTTTTCTCATGCCATGACACATACGTGTATATTCTTCTTACATAAATACCTGCTATTGTTACATTATGTGATGCGCAGTTTTAACAAATTATACTTCAAATAATCTTATACATTTTTTGTCTATTATTTTTCACCAGACTCTATCATTCAATGCTTCTCAAATGTGAAATGTAAAATTTTCGACGTCTTTCGCAAGATCACAGAGATTAGAATTCCCACAGCCCTCGACAGATTAAAATTTCTGACTAGTGACACGTGCCTGTTTAAAAGTCAGTGAAGAGTTTGCCTGTATGCATATTAGCTGCTTGCTGAGACTGAATAATTAAGATTTTGTCCACTTTGCATGTAATACGCAATGTCTCGATCATATTGTACTTGTGACTGAAATGAGCAGAAAGAGTACAGATTATGCCTCTGTGATCACATAGGCGAATTGTGGGCATTAATTTAGGTGAGTTTCTAAAATCTATCACTACGCTAATTAAATTCCTTATATAATTTCTTCATTTTTCAAAATCTTTAATGAAATCCAGAGCATTAGTTAAAAGTTCAGATACACCAAGGCTATGCATAAAATTAACAACTATGCTATCATGTTTTGTTTGCATCCAAATAAAATTTCATATAAAATCAAAGCTGTGCAGCCATGTGACAAATGAAGGTGTAGAGTACATGCATTTGTAAGAAAGAAACCTTATTTAATTTTTAAAATTGAAAAGGTTATATTTGTAGCACTGTATTATCTAAACATGCACCAAATAACTGATCAGTTTAGTTATTTCAGTTCATGTAAAACATAATTAGCTATGAATGCATCTATGATGCTTAATTATCAATGAGTTCCCAGTGGATTTCCACCTTAATTCTTTTCAAGGTATCACTACACTAATTAAGTTCCTTGTGAGTTTTCTTCATTTTTCCACATTTTTAAATAAAATCCAGGACATTAATTATAGGTTCAGATGCACCAAGGCAAGACTTCTTCACTTCTGTTATGCACTAACATGGACACAACGTATTAATAAAAAAACAAATCAGCATAGGTAATATTGTAGGTTCTAGATAAAGCTGCATAACAATGAAATGACTGGAATTTGCAGTGCAAGTGACCTATCTGGAAATAGATGAATCACAACTATTTGCTTTGTCACTCTACGAGAAAGCAAGGAGGTCAACTTTAATACACATTTTATTTTATTGTTTTGCTTTAATGTTGCTTGTTATTGAATGCAGGTAACATTCTTCACTGATTAGTAAATCTCCAAGAAAAATCAGAGAGAAATTAATAATGATTTTCATAATGACTACAACATAATGCAATAACAGCTGATTGGCCCAGTTATTGCAATAATACTTAAAAAGGGAATTGGCGTGAGATCGCGCTCTCACAACTTCAAAAAGAAATTTGTTTTGCCTCAGCGTAGTGGATGCACTGCTAAGCTTAATTCAAATCGGGAATTGCACAAAATTGCAAATGAATTCAAATATTTTGAATATTTGATCTGCTTACATTATTTTCAAACGCTTCACTCGCCAATATTTTTGCATACATTTCAGCACTATTCTAAAAAGCCACTTGAATACAAATATAAAATCGATGACAAACACAGGGAACGATGGGAAATCGGTGATTGGATGGATGATTCAGATCAGATGTTCCTTATTATGCAATCCCTGATTGACAATGAAGGAGAGGTACATGCAAAGATACATACATACATACATACATACATACATACATACATACATACATACATACATACATACATACACACATACATGCATATGTTAGTAGTACTATTTAGTATGAGTGCATATGATTCTTTATGGATATGTATCTATGTATGTTCATGTAAATAACAAACGATCATGAGCGTCAATAGTTTTCATTCTTAAGGTTAACTGAAATCTCTCTTTTTGTAGGTTATACATTTTGATTTTGCGGAACGTATGGTACACTGGATGAAGAATGGTTTTAGAGAACTTGGAGACAAGGCGGGTTTTGGCATTGGAAACACAACGCTCTCCATAGCAACAGACCCCAAGTTCACACAGGATCCATATAAAGTATTGCGATATAACTATATATATATATATATATTGTTCACCACAGGTAGTGATCGACTATTATATTATGAAGCACCATCTTATTTTCTCTTATGTATACATCCATGATTTCATAAGACATTTACATCTCCATTATCCTCTGGTGTGAATCAAGGTCTGTTTCACAACATTTCTCAAAATTTCACCTACAAATGAGGTTTTATATTAGTTTGTTTCTGAGACCTATAATTGAGTTTTCTAGCACAGTTAGAGATAGTACAAATGCGTTATCTATCTATCTATCTATATATACTTGGAAAATCTATATTTTTTAAACAACAGTTGAGGAATCCTAAACTTTGGGTAAGTTAAATTTTTCACAAAAATAACACATGCCCTTTTTCAAAGGAATTTACTATAACATGACCGTCCTCTAATCCTTGATATACGTTTAACGTTTAAAGAAAATGTCGTTGTTGCCAAGTAAATTATAAGAAAGGTAATTACCAATCTCGATTTGTGGAAGAAATTGTGAGACGTACAGTAAACAAGGAGCCAGATTATTGTGTTTCATATTAGCATAAAATATCAATATATTTATTGTATCAGTTTACAATCCTTATTTTATGGTCAACATCAAAGTTAATATTTTATTTGGTATATTGTTTGAACAGGGTAATATTTTCTTAAACAAGGTATATAATCTTTAAACAATATAATATGTGTCTTAAAGACGAATTGTTTTAAGCAAGATATTGTTTAGTTAAAAGTGAGAAAATGTTTTATTTTAGTGACATATATTCTTATTACAAATGTATTCAGTTTTGAACAATATTATATACTGACAAAAGAAGCTAATATTGTATGCACACAAAATAATATTTTGTTTATGCAAAATATTATCCTGCTTAAGCAATTAAAAATATTTTAAAGCAATAGAATATATTTTGTTAACAAACAAATCTATCTTTAACAGTTTTGTATCTTGTTTACACAAGATATAAAAATATGGTGGCACTATCAAGCCACCATTAAAAATTGTATGTTAAAAACCTCTTTCTAGATTGCTCGGGATGAGTGGTTACGTGGTAACAAAGATGTAGCGCCAAACGGTGGAGTGATGCGAACGTCCATTCTTGGAGTCCATGACTGGTGGGATACGAGAAAGGTGAAAAAGAACGCTTTGGACATCTGCAAGACGACGCATCGGGACCCACGGTTTACCTTTACATTATGTCAACATACACAGACGTCGCTCTTCCACAATGGCTACCACACATCATCAATCTCCTAAATGTCCAGCTAGCTTCTGCTTTCAGTTCCTCACATTATTTATCTATGTATTTTATTTTCTTTATTTAAAATTAGCATCGACCACACTTATGAATTGTCGCAATCTAGGAGAAACTTCCACATGATATTATTTGCTGTAAATGCAGTATTCCATGAGTAATCTTTTTATTCTCTTCCATTTTCTGATCTTTTCTTTGTTTATGCGGATCAAATGCAACATTCTCTCTATTTCATCAAAGTATTAACTTTATATGGTAACGTCATAATATACTTGATTTACTCTTCCAAGACACATCTGACTTTTAATTAGAAGATATTACACATGTAAAAGATATTTGCCCTATTGGTTCAAGGTTTCATCCAACATCAATACTTTATAACCTATCCGTTCCAAGAATATTTAACACGTGAACGATATACTGGTCAAATGTTATCTGGCTGTATCTATGTGCCTTTTTCTTAAATATAAAAATTAATTTACTGATTGAGTGTTGTGTCCGTATCGTCTATTGGGTACCAAAACCACCAGGTATGAGAAGCATGGGCAGTCCAATGCTTTGTCATCGATCAATGTTAACCTAGCTCTTGTCCTGATAATCATCGCCTCCTTTGCAAACTTCATTTTTGACCGTGGGTAATATAATATTCCAAGTTCGTTAAATTGAGTATCTTGTCTAACTAAGAGGCCATGATAAGCTGAACACTGTGGATTAAAATGCATTTCCTGTGTCACAATTGGAAGTCACCTACATCCGATTTTCTCTCCATCCTCCCGCTGACTTTGTCGCAGTATTCCATTGCTTTTGGATTGAACAAGGCGGCAAATGCTGTTTGAGGAAGTAAAATTTACAATTCAGGCAACACTCGCTTGACACATTTTGAATATAGTGTGTTTCAGAAATAGCAGTATAATCAAAGCCCTCATACCTAGTGACAATTGCCTATGTTAAACAATAAATGAAGAATCTACATGCATGTAGATTGACTGTTGCTTCTGAAGTACCACAGTATTTAACTATAGTGTCAACTTCATTATGCTATTTGGACTGAAATGATTTGGAATAGTGCACAGGCAAGTTGCAATTCAGTTTCCTTTATTTTGGCTTGTTTCAGAAATAAACCATAGCGTTATTCGATAACGTCGCTGCTGTAGGAAGGTGGTGGTATATCTCAGACAGATACTACGAGCAATCCGAATTCATAGTAATTTTCCTATGCAAGAACGTGTCCTAATTGTCAACTTCTTATCTTAGTTACCAGAACAACGCTCACACTGAAATAGAAATAGTGAGAGAAATATAAAGCTACTACTATTCTTTGATTCCTTGCATAAAATTCTCAAATCTGCATGCATGATAACCATGCATTGAAAGTGAGACTTGTTCAATAAAGCTACTGAGGATTCAAAGCAAAATAAATTTATTTAATTCATTGATCAAAGCAAATATAACTTATTATGCTACAAAATGCAAATGGATAAAGGCAACAAATCAAAAGCCAGATTCATATCTTTGCATGTTATACTTGTAGTCTCCATAAACTATGTCATAGGGTATGCCAATGTATATATTTAATTTCAAAATATTCGAACAGGAAGTGAAAATATTTCAAAAATATTATGTAAATTATCTTTATGTGTGTTACTTTTATAGCGGGGTAGAATGTAGGCAGGTATGGAAGAATTTAGCCAGGTCCAGTCCCTCTTGCCCACTCCAGTTCCTGGAGATTTCAGCAAAGTTTAAATTATCATGAGAAAACATTTAATTTTGGTGGGGGGAAAATGGTGTTTGCATACAAATTAATCCTTAGCATGCTTTTGTTTTCATCATGATTGGATTGTCATAGTGTCTATTTTCATCTTGGGGATTCATGATCAATGAGTGTTCAAAATAACGCCTAAAGTCAAATATTGTCATGTTATTCATATTTGATGGAGAACGGAAATGTTTACTCCATACTGGCAAATGATTTAAGTTTCAGGGCCAACATGTTACAGAATTGTTTTTCTGTTTTACCCATTCTAGATGCCAAGCTTCAGCAGTAGCCGTCAGCGTTGCCATAAGTTTGATGCTCCAGAGAAAACATTACCAAGGGAACGGGTTTAGCGTTAAAAATCTGATAGACGAAGTTTATTTGTACGCTTCTACATGCCTGAAAACGAACAAAGAGGTAACTGTTAACTGTACCTTAAACTTCCTTTATGGTCAGGCAATAGCCAAAGCCCAAAATATAATAACACTAGATCAGGTTAAAATTTATAAGCCTAACAGAGTAATCGAGCAACCAAAAAAAAAAATTTGTAACCTCTTGGACGTGGTTTCAAATTAATGAAATCTGCATACTTAAAACAATACTGCGACCTTGATCTTTGTAAAGACAGGCTATGCCCAGTACTTGAACTTTGTTTTTGTTTCAATGGCATTTTAACTGTTTTTATCATAATTCCCCGATTTTTTAAAAGAATTTTATTCACCTTTGTATTAATTAATTTTTTGGAGGGGGAAGGCGGGACTTTCTTTCTGTAATTTGAATGAAAAACGTTAGCATATTATAATTATTGCAATTTTGCTATAAAAAAATCATAACGTCTTATTAAGAAACAAAAATCAAGATACCAGACTAGACTCTGATCTGCAAAGTGTGCACAAAAACAGGAAATATAAAGAAACTTAAAAACAAAATCTCTAAAGGTTCATATTGACTGTTAGGTTGGGAATTTGTATTGTTGTTGTTGTTGCTGTTCAGAATTAAAAAGATTAAACATTTACAGAAAGTACCTTTTGTAGATTATCTTTTCAATATTAAATCGAAAGGTATTTTATAGAAACATGTTTGAAAACCAGTTTGTTTATTTTGAGACATTTTGACGCTGAGAATCAAATTTGTATGTATGTCGGTAGGTCTCTATGTGCCGGTCCTACCTACATTCTTTGATAAAGTTAGCAGAAACTAAACAGAACTGTATAAGCCAGCAGAATAAATCCTTTATGTATATGTCTTTTGATGAGATTACGAAATTTGAAGATCAAGTACTAAGACCTCGTTTATTTCTGATGTAAAGAAAGAATTTAAGATTTCAAGTAATGTACTGTATGTTTGCGTTAGAAATATAACGCAAGATATACTAAAATAGTGTTGGCCAACCAATCATCCAGTTATACAGTTTTAATACTGAAAATAATCATTAATGAATCTCGTTGGATATAACAGAATTGTGAAGCTCAGTATAGGCTTCCTTGATTTCGGCATGGAGTGTGCGGAGATGCTATTCAAAATGCAATGCCATCTCACATTTAAGAGAAATGAAGTATTTATGGCAGAAGGTAATTTTAAAAATAATGAAAGAAGTTAATGGTAATATGAATTGTGTAACCTCAGCATATGTTGCTGTTAGGCTTGATAAGTAGAGGTTAATACATGACTTTGACAAAATCATCCACTAAATCAGCCAGAGACGCCAATATCGGACTGATAGCTATAGCCCGAGGTCCAATATTGGTTATGGGCCGATTCTGTGGACGACAAGGCCAAAGTCAAGTATTAACCATTTTATCATATATTTTACAAAAAAAGGATAATTAGAATCCTTTACATGGATATATGTAAATAGACAATTAGAGGTTAACATGTTTAGATTTATTATCTGTTCCATCTTACACTTTTATCCAATCAACATGGAGAGATGAAGTTAAACAATGTAGGATCACATTTAAACTTTAATTCATACTTTTACTCAGTGCATTTCTTTTTATATGCTCAGATCATACAATAGAGACATAAATAATCAGCAAATGTTGTATAGACGTCAGCAAACAAATTAAGCGCAATCTATTTTGTAACCTACTGTTTCTAATTTATTAAGACAGAAATAAGGGCACTGAATATACAGCCTGAAAATATTGTTCGTTGTTTAACAGTTTTTTCAGAAGTTTTAGTTGATAGTTGAAATCTGCCACCCGGACTTCTGTTTAATGGAAGATTGATAATACTCTCTGATCTTTCTGTATCAGCCTCATTAATGCATAAATACCTGTGTTCTTTTTTGACAATATAGTCCAGCTGTGAGATTTTATTTGCTAGCGATTCTAAAATTTTCTCTTCCTGAATCTACTGCACGTCTGCCATTTTCCCCCTGAGAAGCCTCACGCGACATGTTGATATTGGTAACAGACTGGTTTATGATTACTTATATAATTTATAAACAGAAACAAATTAAGTAAAACGCGATCAATTCAGATTAAAAGGATCCAGGCTGATAAAGTTGCGTTCATCAAACTGGGTATGCTAAATAAATCTGTTTGAGCTTCTTCTGTACCATATGAGTACTTTACATTTATTTGAATCTGAAACTTATTATATATATGATAATTATTTTTATTATTCACCAGAAATGGGTTGTAGGCTGATATTGTGATTGATATTTTTTATACTAACTTTATTTTTTAATAAGCACGAAAGAATGTCCAAATTATACGCCTAATCATCTATTCTAGAAGGATTAAGGCTGTATACAATCGATTGGAAGCCATTTAGTGTTATGCCCCTTAGCAGATTATATGTAATTCTGAGTATCGTCATCTTTGTATTCATCGAAAGAAAGTAACGGTTAATTGGCAGTCTCTTCTATTCTACTTCATCTTCTTCTTCTCATTATTATTATTATTATTACAGAAAAAGGAATTAAGTACTTACTTGAAGTGTACAGATCTTTCTCAACTGGAGCTTGATGAAGAAGATAAAATACGCTACACCTACAAGTGCATGGGTGCTGGATTTTGGGCCCTGAAGCAAGATAACTTCAGAAAGGCACTTACTGATATCGTCATGAGTGTATGTGTTAAAACTGAAACCTACGTTACTTTAGCTTCTCACTTTAGTAAAAAATAAATAAATGAGAGAATTAGCAATGTTACTGCTTGATCATATGGAGACATCGATAGTATGTACCATGAGCTTTGAATTAATCACTATTCGAAAACAATGATTCAATTAAATGTTGCACGGCTTCCCAACAAAAAAAGTAGGCTCACATATTTGATGTAAATGGGATGTGTAAAGCATGAAAGAAGTTCATAATTGCCATCACATCATGAGAAGAAAAGAAAAAAAAGACACATAGTGAGTTATAACAAGAAAGGGACATAACTCAAGTAAAACTTGCTGAGAGACTACAACAAGTTGAAATTTTACAATAAACTACTATATAAATGCATGCAAAAGCTTTTGATGCAGTTTTAGGATAAAATTGTATATGAGCCCATTTAGAAGCAGAAGAAGAATGAAAATGGCAAAATACTGCCATTCAGACAATTTTTCAAGATTTATTGCACCTTTCTTTGTGGATAAATTCAATTAGAAGAGAAACTGATTGTTCTAAATTGAAATAGTACAAATATTGATCAAAAAATTCTCTTGGATAATTGATAAAGTGAAACTCTGAGACACATCATACATCTGCAGCCAATAGTAAAATGCTAGATAAGAAAAATACTAGGCATATCATCCATATGAAGGAAGAGTTGGGGGGTGGGGAGGGGCTTTACATAGTGATAAAATATGTAATGTTTAAATCCATTCAGAAATGGATGCTACAAAGTGGTTTGATGAATTTCTTTAAAATCACGTCACTGCCAGAAGGATTTATACGAAAATTGGACATTTATATATTGAAAGAGAAAGGGCTGCAACTCAATGGAACAACATGAACATTATGGAGTGTATTCTAAGGCATTTTACATGCAAATTTTTCCCAAACTAGTTGAAAATATATTTTATTAACATTTTGAATTACTGTCTGACATGAAATTATGCCTGAAGTGAAAACGGGTAAAAGCTTCCATAGTCAAGACAAATCTCATCGGCTCAATGAGCAGCGAGCATTACATTTATATAGTGTATTATCTATGTTCTACATGTAAATGTACCTTCTTTTTCCAAATTTTGAAAATACTTCAAAAATGTTAAAATCTAAATCATTGTTTATAAGGATGGACAGTCAAAGTCATATTATTTGTGTCAAGTTAAGATCAGTGCCAAATGTTGTGTATTTCAGTTAGGAATGTTTCCATATTACCATCGATGTTTTTTAAGGCTGTAGTGGATTGAAATTATCGGCAAATTCTCAGACTTGTTAGGCTGCAGAATCCAAACGGCCGCAAAGGAAGCAAACACATTTTAAATCATCCTAATTCTTTTTATGCAGCTGCAAAATATGCATGAAGTTAAATGAGGTGAACACTTCTATTGGATGAGATCACAAGTTTTAAATCATAGTTGCTATGAATGCCAAGCTATAGCCAATAACATATTTAATCGTTATTTTTTAGTCATAATTTTGTAGTGTTTTAATGGCAGATCCCATTGATTTTAATGGTAGGACCAAATGTATAAGGAACGACTAAACTCAAATTACAAACGCTCTATTAATTTCTCCGCATACTTGAAATATTGCAACAAACCTGCATCGAACAAATAAATAAAACAATGCAAAGATCCGTACCTCCCTCCTCGTCTGTTAGCATATACCTGGACAAGGCATTATAAAAAATTAAATAAGTCTGTCCCTACCTCCCTTATTTATTAAAATTGATGTATTTCACATATTAAGTTGGCATCACATTCGGGATTTTTAGTTATTTACAAACAAATGTCTAATGCCTATGTTTAATTGAATTAAACATCAAACCTATCAATTATTTTACATTTAAACAAACATATAGGGAGGCGATGCTGATACTAATGGTGCCGTGGCTGGTGCCTTGTTAGGCTGCAAACTGGGACATTCTCAAGCATTTCCTCCATCTTGGTTGGAACTGAAACACAAACAATGGTTAGACGACCATTTACACAGGTACGAAATCATTCCCCTGTTCTTTGTCACCACTGTCATTTGAAACGAAAACCATATAGCTTCTATAGGAATCATATCTGCAAGGCAAGGAACATATATAGTGATGACCTGAACATGCTACCATATAAGTGTTTCAAAATAATGAATTAAGGTTATTCCATGGCTTGGTCCAGACAATATATTTTGTATTCTATATGACTACAATGTTATTAACTCTATAATGAAATCTACATATTTGAAACTTTGTGACATATAAGAATATGAAAACTTAATTCATAAAAATATGCAACTAACCTATAAAATAATCGTAAAACAGATAAAACCAGGAACAAAAAGAGAGGACTTCATTTAAAATGTACATTTAATACAAACATGTAATATAATAAAAACAACTAAATAATACATGTTGAATTCAATACATATATCTCAAAATAGGATCACATTCATCTATCTAGTCTCTTTCTTCATTACCTTATATAATTTTACTCCTTTTGTGTTGGTTAATTATTGTTTGATTCACTATATATATAGGTAGATGCTTAAAGACATTTTATGCACGATATATTGCACTTGACCTCTTGTTCTTTGATCAAATTACCTTACAGTCCATGGAAACAATAAGTAAAGACATATGCATGTTTTTTGCAAGAAATATTGGTAGTTGATCAATTTAAGTGTGATCACTGAAGTGACAGAATATTGTCCACGATTAAACTTTGGATGCATGCCTTAATACAGAATTCCTTATGTAGGCTACCTGATAGTGTCCAACATAATAACAATCCAACAATATGTTTTAATATATATTGAGTATCCAATCAACTTCCCAAAGTGGAAGCCTTATCACACGTTTCAAAAGCAAGATCCGATTGCAACAATACCAGAAGCTTAGCCATTTAGTTCAGATTAACCTCCTAGGATAATTTTAAGCACCAATGCATTTCATTTATCATACATAACAGGTCTTACCAATATTTTCTGGGCAAATTCACATCCAAAATACATCAGGAAGACAGCAGGCAAAACCTTGAAAACCACTCTTACTATCAAACATTTACAACCCAATATGAATTACAATCATACAGTTTAAAACATTCACAGACCTTGTATTTCTCTATTATATCAAGAATTTATTTATTTATTTTTTGGAATTAGTCTAAGTCTATAACCAGAAGAAAAGAAGTGGCGACACTCGACAAAAAATTTAGGATGAAGTGACTTAGACTGTTGCATTACTAAATATGGCGTTATGTCGGAAAAATGGGAGGAATGGGCTAAGAGTTCAAGATTTAGAATGGAAGAATATCACTGTTAGACAGTGTACATATTTCACAGGCTCTGTGTTTTAACAAATATTAAAGCACCAGAAATAGTCACCACATCTAATAACAATAATACCACATTCCTATGTTAAACTTTCAAATTTCCTATATAACTTTATCCTTGTCTCAGAGTTAACCTAAAGCATAGGTAATTATTGAATATAAGGTTACTTGTGATCATTGCATTAATTCATTTCCTACTTTTTCTGATGAACTACTATATTGTATAATATTTCTAAAGTATTCATTCTAAAATCATCTGTATATATCTAAAGCGTGTGTTTTGGTTATAAAAAAGAAAGAGAATTTCATTTATTTCTTAACGGTTTACTTGTGAATATTGGGCGGGTATATCATAGTTTAAAAAATAATTGAAGATACAATATGTCTTTCATTTAGCAATTAACTTAGAAAGCGAGTTGCCACTAAGTGGCACCTTTTATTTATCATACTAAAGAAATATAAGGGGAAGTATTGTTAAGGAGCTGAGCCCATGCAAGATGAAGTTAATTTTGCTTTTCCTTGTTTACAAGACCTAGAATGACCACTGTGCATGTTATGTGTGCCCCAAACCCCTTCTTCTTTTTCCGCGTAAACCTCCTAAATTAATGTGCAATCTATAACGAACAACAGTGAACAGAGAACAAAGCAAACATTTTAAAGTATCACATTTTACATCTCTTGTAAATGAAAATATTGGAACGCTACCAAACATTTGATTTTCATATTGGAAACAATGATATGCCTATACTGAAGAATAATTTTCATTATGGAATTAAGTCTTAGTCATTGAACAACAGTTGCAATACAAATGGAAATAGCCAAGCCTGAAATCAAAAAATTGTCCGAGTACAAAACTCAAACTCTGATCTCTAAGGAAATCTCATTAGATCTTTAGACTTAAGTAAAACTGTGTATTCTAGTAAAACTTTGTATTCTGTGAACAAATGATCTCATGTCAGAAATGTTTTTTGAAGAGATTTCTGATATATTTGCTAACAAACTCAGATAATATACGTTATTTCATTTTCCCCAATATTGATATCACTTAAGTCTGTCATCATCATTCAAGATGTGTATGTGCTATTTTCTACCCAGCTGAAACAAATTTATGCTCCACAAGTTCATATACTAATTGCTTTCGTGTACCCCCTACAATTTGTTCGATTGATTTATCGATATTTATGTATGCAATTTACGATATACATTTTTAAAAGCGTTCTCGTAATTACAAATAACAAAGGAGTGGGAACTCCTCAAGGTTTTACACGTAAATTAAGAACAACTCAAGTTTTTACATGCAAATTCAGAATGTTAGGAGTCATATAATTAATTATTTTCACGTTTAGAAACCATTGCTTGAAAAAAGCATAAATGCCAACTTTTACATTTACCTTCTTTCCA
The DNA here is from genome assembly GCA_029931535.1 of Margaritifera margaritifera. Lineage (NCBI taxonomy): Eukaryota > Metazoa > Mollusca > Bivalvia > Unionida > Margaritiferidae > Margaritifera > Margaritifera margaritifera. Next base: position 701,079 of record JAQPZY010001611.1, read on the forward strand.
GATTCCTCATCATGTTGGGCAGGAGATATGAAAAAAGGCAGAAAAGTTTAAGAGTACGGCAAAATAGCCAATGAACAATGCAGAAGTTGTAGGTCCTGTGGGTTGAAAAATATATTTTGAAAGCAGAAAAAAGATATGCCATGTGCTATGACAAGTATTGACTTCAGATACTGCATATGATTAAATGTTTTATTATATACAGTATAATGAAATAAATGACTTTGAACAGTTTCCATTCATGCACTCTATACAATATTTTGGATTGATTTTCATCAATATTTTTGTATGCAATTTCTGGCAACAATTGAGCATGCAAGAGATTAATGTTTTAAGAGTTTGTGATCACAATAGTAATTGTTGCAAGCAACTACATACAACTAACTGTTCAAACAACTACATTACTTACAAAATGTAAAAGAAAGTATACCAATTCAATATTCAGGTAAAATGTACTTCGATGGATTGTTTGATTACATTTTGCTAAACACACACAAAACGAAATTTTTAGCTCTACTTCTCATAGGTTCACATTTCTTTGTTGCTTTTGAAAATGTTTCCTTAGATTACTGATCTTTTAAAGCAAAATGCTTGAAAAATAAAGTAAAATTGCTTAACAGTCTGTCGTATCATGTATTACAGTTACCTTAAACAATGTGTTTTTTCAAATATTAAAGTTATGAAAAACTGAAGCCTGGAACAACAATATAGTAGGCTACGAATGTATCAAACTACTGACTCAAATAGATTTTACTTTACTCATCTTAACACAAAGGGAAGAGTTTTCAATGCTTAATGTGTGTGTGTGTGTGTGTGTGTGTGTGTGTGTGTGTGTGTGTGTGTGTGTATGTAATGTGGAAATATCAGAGCAATATAAATACTGATATATTGTTAAAAACATTACTAAAGTTTGTGCAGTGAAACCACCTAGAGCACTGACAAAGTGACTTATAAATATACAACAATATGCTAAACGTTTTTAGTCTTTTGTTTTGTAACGGTCATTTTCAGCAGTCAACTTTTTCAAATCGTGTAGTGTTCCAACAAGTTTAGAAAGGAGAATCTGTGACATCACTTTTGCACAGTTTCAAAAAGGAAGATCAAACAATTTTGAGCAAACTTTCCAGGATCCCCTAATTGTTATTCTCCTGTTATTGCCTGGAAGCAAGTAAAATCAGAACAAAACAGGTAACACCAAGCATCATATGACACTTACAAATATGACAAAATGCGTAATTTTCAGCATACTTCCAGAAATACGCACAGGTAAACTAAAACTGCAGACATTTTATGTTCAAGATTACATTGCTGAACTAGTTTTGTTTTTTTGTTTTGTTTAATATTGCATTTAAATCTAAATTTTCTTTATCAATATTTCTTCAGTAATAGAAAATACTGCATGCTGCGTGATGACTTACAAAACAATACCATGAAATATTGCTAGTACTTTGACTGTATGTACTGTTCCTATCAATATTCTTATAAATGCAGCACATACAGTCTTTCTTTATGCTTGAAAACTGAACCAAAAATGTTCCTAATGAATATTATTGACTCAACATATCAACATAATGCAACTGAATATCGAAATATTCAAACATGTAAAACTTTTGAATTAAGAGGTCAATGTGTGTTTAGTAACCATGGACATCAAATTATTTACATGATTAAAAATATCTTATGAATTAAGATAAGGGATATAGAACGACATTGTAATCTCAACATTCACACATTCCTGATTTGACTGTGAAAATAATAATCAGTTATCATCGTCATTGAACAAAATGATCTTATCATATATTCTTTTCTTTCTTTCCTGTTTAGGGGAGCTGGGTAAATCAATCTGCTTAAAATAAAAACTGTCGTTGTTACTCTGCATAAAAATAACATTCATATTATACTATAATACACCAATTAATAGAGACCTTGTTGAACACAATATCACTTATTAATTGATATTCTTGTGGTAGGTACTATAGCATTAGTTCTTTTCAAATTCATGTGCGCAAATGTTGACGATGGGTTTAGCTGATGTTAATCATGAGTGCAGCACCACTCAATTTAAAATGCATTCTAAGAGACTTACAATTTTCATGGTTTTACGATGTTCTACAACTTTAAATTAACAAAAAAGGATTCTGCAATATATTATACAAGTATACTTTGTATACAGAAGAAATGCGGAGATATAGTTGAGTAAAACTCTTGATGAATGATATTTTTGGAATACCATAAATATTTGAACTCTGTTTACCCATCTTATACTTGTATCATGCTTATCAAATACTCACACAATCAACTGATTATCATTCATTAACTGACATAATCTCCTGAAGACAAGACATTGGGCAAATTAGATTTCCTTCTAAATAAAATAATAAATATGTTCAGATGTGGAACAACAGAATTCCTCTAATTTGTTTTAGTCATCATAAACATCAGTTGTACATGATTGATTGACACTTTTAAAAATACAAGAATGTATAATCTTTCATCAACAAATTCATGCATATGTTTGAAAAAGATGGATTGCAATAAATGTATTTTAAATCACCAGTATTTGTTAAACGTCATTTTTATTGCATGTGAAACCTATTTTATTAAGGTGTTGACTATTATTGATAAGTTGTCGGTTCCCTGCTAATTAATTTTTCTTCTCTTCTGATCTCTGTCCAAATTGCTTTTTGCCTTAGTTCTGCAAATTGTAATTAAGTATCGCACTTTTGCTATGATTCCTTTGATTGCTTAGCTACTAACTCTGAAGAAAGAGAGTTCTTTTCTACTTTGAAATTCCAAAACATAACAACACAGTATCATCCATTACAATGATTGCTAATATTTTCTTAAGATCCGAATTACAGCAGCATCTTTTTCGAAAGCAATATCTCTTCTGAATGAGTGTATATACTTTATAAACAATCCCATTAGTTTCACATGGTCTCAGTGACCTTAACATTGACCTTTCAACTCTACAAGGAATAGGTTTAAGGTATCCTCCAACCTGACAGCCATCTCACCTATCATCTTGACTCTCGAGAGTATTACAAATAACTTTTAGAACCAGCTTAACAACATAAAAAGTTTTTCTTTTTTGTCTCCTCTGCAATGAATGTCGTAAATGGTGAGAGACATAGAGGTTACAAAAGCCATCCAGTTTTCAGATGACCGTCTGAACTTCCCTCTGTCAGGTGTCAATTCTGAGTTCAACTTTTAAAAGGAAAATCTCCGGCTTGAATCATTTGATCATCACAAGACTGTGTCCATAAATGCATCAGAATGAAAGAACATCCACAGAGATTAAAACTAAAAATTATCAAAGATTAAGGTCAAAGGGTGTGGATTGTTTAACTTTTGGGGTGATCAATTGGCACAGTGTTGTTATCTGGTGGTATGTACTGTTGCCATTGATGAATTATGCACTGCAAAGAAGTTTACAATAGTATATAAACATCTCCTTGGATTCGAAGGTCTAGATAAGTTCACTGTCACAGTTAAAAAAAGATTTCTTAAAAAATATATCTCGCGTCAACAAATTGAAGGTTATTTACATGGTGAATTCACTTTAACTTACCAGGTAAATGAGCTTTTTTAAGCGGTTATACCTTCTGTTTTCATAAATGGATGTGATCTGAGATGACACAAAATTTCGCAGATATGGTTTTTTTTCAAAGGAAAAAGTCTTCAAAGCGTTGTTAAAACTCTCTCTCTCTCTCTCTCATACACACAAACACACATAACCGTAAATCTTCTTTCTCAGCATCCGCTTGTGCATCCATCAGAACACCAAGCTGTTAAGAGTTAACAAATATTTTTATAAAATTTTCTGATCTATAATTATAAATCAGAAGTGACTGTGTCTGCATAAAAAACATTAACCCTGTGAATCTGGATTTACTTTTTATTTTTTATTTTTTTCGGGGAACCATGGTAACTCAGTTCGTTGAACGTTGTACTCATTATCCATGGGCTGCTGGTTGCATAGCACCCAAAGTCAAGCCAGGTTGACGGCCTCAATGTGTCCTTGGGATAGGCACTTAGCTCTCATATCTTGGGTGTGATATAACCAAACATGCGCTCAAAGTGACGTTTAAACCAACCAACCAATCAACCAGCAATCCAAAGCAGGGGCACCAAAAAAGTTGGACTTGACTTATAAGTGAATGTATACTTTAACTAAACTGGGTGGGTAAATTTCAGAACATTCTGAAATTTGTCATTACCTATAAATCATGAAGTTTTGTATCAGGCATTGAAGATATCCAACTCTCAGAGATCCAGACTGGTCCATGGAAAGAGAAAAGTTTTAACAAGTCTACACTTAAAAGTGCATAGTATGCCTACCATTCCATTCCCAGTCTTGTTGTGGGTCATGGTGACTTTATGTGAAACAGAACTCAAGCATTCAAATGAAACCAAATTTATTAATGGATGGATTGATATAAAGACAAATGGATGGATATAAATGTATCCATAACATAATAGGCTCTGCCAAATGACAGGCAGATTGAAGTCGGCATTTTATTTGGATTTTTACAGTAGACAAGCTTGCTGATTAGTTGTATAATATGTGTGCAATCTGATTTTCCCTCTGATAGTACCAGGAGGCCATACTAATAAATTTGTCAAAAAGTAGAGGGTGGGATTATTATCTGACCACAGAATAGACTTAAATATCAAACGCCATATATTGCTAAGAGTAATTTATAAAAGACAGTGAGCTTCAGCAAACATTTGTTTCATATAAATATTTGTTTTATAGTTGGAAAAGTACACACAGGTACACACATATTGTAAGTGCATAAATGCAGATGAGCATCAGTATGTCAAAACTAATTACTGATAATAGTCATACTTTTTGACACTATAATGAGTTCACAAATATATTATGATTGCAAAAGTTCAAAAGTGGCTCTTAAATTCATGTACCAGGTACATTATCAAATCTATATGTAACTAATGTTGAAGTTCAGATATATGTATTAAATTGGCACATGACAAAACTCAACTCACTTTTGTAGAATTATCTTTTGTTGCATAACAAAGGAAATTGAAAGGAAAAGTTATATGAACCACAACTAGACTGAATGCACTGAATCTCTTCACTGTCCTTCTAATGCATGATCATCTTCCTTCTGTCATGTTAATCTATCCAGGACTTTTATGTACAGGAATCTACTGTCTGTAAATCAAAAATGTTCAGGGTGCCGCTTCATTTCTTCTGTCATGTTAATCTCTCCAGGACTTCTATGTACAGGAATCTACTGTCTGTAAATCAAAAATGTTCAGGGTGCCGCTTCATTTCTTCTGCAACTCTCTTTTCAATAAGTGGTAACTGTATCTGATTAAATGTTAATTCTCCACTTATAAAAACTTGCTTCCCAGTCCGTTTTGCCAATCTAGTTGCCATTGCAAGACAACCGGAGTCTGAATTTCCGAGAACTACTGTTGAGCATGGCATTTTTCCAGAATTCATTGCAACTGCAAAGTCACCAAATTTGGCTGGGGAACTTCCAATCCAAAGCCAAAAGCTGTCTGCTAATTTTAAAACTTGAAAATGCGTGGGAGTATCCATTATTTTCTCAGAAAATGTATGGATTGCAATATTGGTTGGAGAAGGAATATTTCCGCTGTCTGATGATTGTTTTGCCTCCGTCATTGTTCTCCTCAAACTTTTATCACCTGCAAAAAGTAGCAACATCGTCAAGACTAGCCTTCATGAAAACTTTTGTTGTAAAATCATTTAACAGGTTGTATTAACAAGGGCAGCTTAAAATTATGTTTCAAGAAACAAGCATTTGTTGTACAAACATGTTTAATCAATTATAAAGGAAGAATTTTCATTTCAGTTTCTTATATTTTTGGTTTTTAATGTCCAACTGTGAATTACTAATTTTCTAATTAATACAGAATTCAGGAAAATAAAATCAGTTAAAAAACTTACTTTTTGTGAAAAAATGTGACTAACATCATATGTTTCCTACATTTATTGAAAATATAAATAACAATTCAAAATAATATGGGTCACAAAATGGATCCCAAATTGTGTAACCACTAAAGTTCTGGTCAATTTTTACAACCTCTCAGTTCTTTATTATAGTGAACAAACTTTTTGGAGACAGAAGGATTTGTTGAAGATTTCATATATATGAAGTTCATATTTACAAAGTATACAGCAATGTGATAGGCATAATGAGTCATCTCCCAAAATGAAAGTGTGAATAGTGGATGGATGGATGAACAAATCAATGAAAATCTTAACAATATTAAAACTAAAGAATTCAGAACAGTGAAAGACCACATCTACACCGGTCCACAAATCTAATATGTGTACCAAATTTCATTGACATATATACGTATATCTTAAACAGTTCTGCTCCAGAAACAAATGTGTGCATGATAGATGGATGGATGAACAAAGAGATTTGGGTTTTTGTTTTTGTTGCTTTTAACACAACTTTCAACAAATTATTGGTAATATCATGACAAGGAAATGGGAACTAAAGGCCTTTCCCAAGGACACACCAAGACAGCTGACCCAGGCTGGCTTGGGCAGGTATCAAACCCAAGACCCTTAGATTGCAAGTCCAACGCTCAACCAACTGAGCTACGGCCTCTCCCTATAAACAAAGGTGCAAAAACATCACAAACATTGAAACTGAAGAATTGTAAATTCCAAATTGTTTGATTTGGGAGTTAAGCTCTGGAAACAGACGTGTATATGATGGATGGATGGATGGATGGATGAACAAATGTGATGTGTTGTCTGAGGCGACCATAACACAATGATGCCTTATGAGATTGACACACCACTGTAAGGCTAGGAACACTGCTCACATTTGCAAATTGTTATATGAAGGTTTGCTTTTTCAAAAAGATCACTGTCCCTGAAGAACTAGCCCCTCTGGCTCCAGGTGAGCACCCAATCCCAAATCTGATGCATTGGTGTACAGAAAGGAGTGGGGATTGGGGTTGTGAATTAGGACTCCAGTCAGAAACCGGTCCCAATATAGCCACCAACTCTGGTGATAGCGAAAGCCAGATCCAGGGGATCTGAGCTGATAGTGAGTCCTTGTGTGGTCTCCAATTTGTTAGAAGCAGGAACTGGAGTTGGAGTATAGTCTCCCTGGGGGAACTAAGTCTGCAGATGAGTTCAGAGTTCCCAGGCAAGATAGGTAAAGGAGAGCCAGCAATGAGGTCTTGTCCTGAAGACCTGTTATAAGGGAGAGGATTTGGTCCATCTTGTCCGGGGGAACATGAATCCACTCAAGACTGGTGGGAAATTCATCCCCAATCTACAAAGTCCTGAGAAGGGATGGGATCCAACCTGTCCTGGTTGAAACAAAGCCAAAGGTATTTTCTTTGTAGCAGGAAGATGGGGATGTGAAGGTACCCATCCTGAAAATCAATGGAGACTGTCCAGTTGCAAGGCTTTATAGTATTCCTGACTGAGGTGGAAGTCTCCATCTTTAAGCATTCTTCCTGAAGAAATCTGTTTAAGGCAGAAAGGTCAATTATGAGCCAAAATTTTCCACCTTTTTCAACACCAGAAAGATCCAGGAATAAAAACCCAGAGTTTGGTCATTTTCCACCATTTTGACCATATCCTTCCACTGAAAAACGTGTACCTCTTCTCTTAACTGAGCCAGTCAGGACTGGTGAAAGAAGCCAGTATCATCCTTTTAAAGTGAATTGATCCACACATCATTCATGATGCCCAACCAAACCCCTGACAAGACCCTACCAGGATGCTGGAAAGAGGACACTGCAGGAGAGTGTGCAACTCATTAGGGCCAACCCCTTCCCTCCTTGGGGAAGGGATAGGGGTCGGAAGACTATCCCTTGGCCCCTCTAACCACCTCACCTAGCAAATGACAAATGGGAGGAAGCTTTGAACTGAGGCTGCTTGTGAGACATTTGTGGCTGCACCTGCTTGAAGAACTTGGGAGAAGGTCCCATATGGTGGTCAGGGTGGGCATACTTCTTGGTGGTTTCAATGGGCCCAGAATCACTACCAAGGACCTGTGTTGCTGGTCTCTCATATCCTGTGATGCTACTGAGGGGATAGACTCCCAAAGAGTGTCTCCGTCTCAAGTGGTGCAGCCCTTAAAAGGTTCTTGCTGAGGTCCAACAAGACCTTAGACATTTCCAAAGTAGCATCCCTGTGGAGGTCAAGATGCTCCACCTAGATTGCCATTGAACTGGAGAGCACATGACATGACGTCTTCACTATGGCCTCCAGCAAGCACTAATATGCTGCTGGAGACAATGGTTCCTCCTTCAAGAGACTGAAGGATGCCACTGAAAAGGTCAGCATGCAAGGTGATCATACTAGGGTGTGGGCCTTAAGCACCAAGGCCTCCAAGGATTTTACTGGGAGGAAAGCCCAGGCCTCAGCCAATATCCCCATTTGGGATGCACCAGAATCCAATATGGTAGGAGTGGGGTGTGCTTAAGGGGCCAAGCCAGAGAATGAACTCTATAGCTGGAGGCAGAGACCAGCAGCTGGAGCATATCAGGAGGAATAGACCACCACTTCTGCTGCCTGGTGAACTCTTGGCCCCAAGAAAACTTCTGTGTAAGCTCCCAAACCATCACAGAGTGCAGTAGCAGCAGGTCTGGATGACAGGAGGCCCTAGAAAGCCTCTCAAAACTGGAAAGAATCTTCTTGTCCTCTGCACCAGAAGGCTTATGACACAAGTCTGGGGAAGGGGATGGTAAACTTCATTCACTGCCTTGTAAAATGTCCAAACTTCCTCCTACTCCAACACATGACCCAACAGGTGGGAAGGAACAGAGGACCCCAATGGAGGGGGAGGAATTGTCACCACCAGTTCCTATAGGAACTCATATGAGCGCACTTCCGAGGCGAGACAGGGCTGTCCTTATCAGTATCTCTCTCTGCAGAAGATGTCGAAATGGGGTTTTGAAGCCCAGTGACTGGTGCCTAGTACCTGGTGAAAGACTGGTCCAGTGATGAAGATCTGACAGATGAGCATACATGTGAACCTCCCGCATGAGAGGGTTTTTCTCCTGAGTTTAGGGGCATCTCCAGTCCCTCCCATCACTCACTCAAATCTCCTGCGTGCGCAAAATTATTATTGACAATAAAATTTCTTCCATGTTTTTTTCACATTTTAGTTCTGTGTAGTATATTTACGGAAATACTGCCTATGATCATGTGACTGTGAACTGGCTTAAGCAGGGCAAGACAATCTAGTTGCTAATTTCACCCTTTGATCCTGTTGACAGGGTCAACTGGCTTCATTTGAAGTTTGTTGAGGTGGATTATGCTATGTGTGAGTAGAAGTAATTCGGAAAGGATTGAAGATGTTAATTGATTATGGTGGGGCTGCTAATGGGCTCAATCAGCATGACACAATAAACATTACTTTGATTCTCTCCACAAGGTACATTTTGCTTCTGTGCTTAAAGTTGTCTAGATGAATTAGAGTCTATACTATGTATGATCAAAAGTAATTTGGACAGGATTAAAGATGCTGATTGATTGAATTACTCAGGAGCTCAAATGGTATAAAACTGGGTCGGTTTGACTTTGGTGTCCAGTAAAGCTGAGTTTAACAAATGTTACAGTGGCAAGAATGACATCACGCATCATGCAGAAACCTCATCGCATAAAAGCATATTAACTGCGACATCCAATATGCCATCACTGAAATCCATGTTCACAGAATTTGCATCAATTGTGGATAAAGTTGCATGTGCCAAGACACTATTTACCAACCTTATAGCCGAACATAATCTCCATTTCTGGTAGCAGATCATTTTACAGATCTAGTCAAAATAATGTTCCCATACTTGGAAATCCAGGGCTGAGCAAATCCCATAGCCCGATGTCCTGGACTATTCATTTTCGAAGTCGAGCAAGTAAAATTTTCCAAGTCGTTAGTCCGGGACAAGTGCTTTTTAAAAAAGTCGGGCAAGTCCTTATTTTCGTGCTTTAATCACTATATCTACCTTTATTTGGCCAATCATGCCCTCCGGTCGTACTGAATACTTGATTCTACCCCTCTTCATGTATACATTTACTTCCTGTAAAACACATAAATGTGGTCAGTTCTGTTACTGCTTGACTGCATATTGGGCTAAGTGACCAAATTATCGGCAAATCAAAACACGTCAAACAAAAGAAAGCCGGTATGATCAATTACCAGTGTTTTAAGCGGCTTTGTTGCATTGTGTTTACTCAGGCCAGATCATCATAAGCGGCTCACTATGATTTTAATCCGGCGAGTCAGTGTAATTAAATTAATGAAAGGTACTTTACCGACATCAGTGTTGGTATCCTTTATGAACTGATTAAATGACAGTAATGATTCTTTAATTTTTAATTGATTATACAGATGATTAACTTGCACGTGCGATATTGCATTTGAAGCGAAACAATTACGCTAATTAATGAGCTGTCTCTGTTCGTATTTAAAAGAGAAAATGTATGCTATATTCACTTTAGAAATAGTTGTCAAGCAAGCTGATAGTTACTCTGTGGATAAAATGAGTTTGTTAAATTATTTTCGCAAGGACAGTAATAAGGGCGATTCGGAGAAGGAATTTTTTTTAAGTGGAGGGATAAAACATAAGACTGCTACTGAGTGTGCGGTAGCTATTTTTCTATAAGCAACAATCTGTGGTGTCAAAAAATGTCATATATGACACTACTAAGAGACAGAGAAATTTTCAGCCGCATTGGGTTAATTGTTATCCCTACTTGAATGTATTGACTCGGAAGGAAAGATGTTTTGCAGTTATTGCAAACAATATCCAAAATTGGCACAGGTTGGAAATTCACCCAGTATATTTGTCAGTGGAACTGACAAAAAAATTCAGGATTGAACCAATAAAGTCTCATGACGTGTCTGGACCCCACAATGCCTGTGCAGCACAATATATGCATGACACTAGCCAGCATGTGCAGCAAATCAGTGAAGTCAGAGTTGCTGACACTCCACTAGGAAAGGCCCTTTCAAAACTAAATGAGACTGAAATGAAAAAAATGAGCTCTCTCTTTAACACAGCCTACACCCTAGCTTGTTATGGAATACCATTTTCTGATATGGAAATGATGTGTGCACCCCAGGAGAAGAACGGTGCTGAATTGGCATGAATTATAAGAACATATTCAGGGCAAGAGACTTTGTTCAATGAACTTAATCAAGACTTCTTTAAGAAATTCCTTGAACCAAAAGAGTTTACAAATGCTAATGAACATTTCCGCAAATGGACCAGAGCTCGAGGACTTTAACCCAGACACAGCTAGTGCAGGTGGCAGACATATACATGGACATTTTTTCAAATCCATCAGCTAAAACATATATACATGAACCTGAAGAAGCCAAATGTATAACAAACCAATGTTTTTGAAAAACTAAATTCTTTTAATAAATAATTATGTTGTATATTATTTCGTTTGTTTTTTCTATGGATTAAGTACATACATCTCATCAAATCTCGGCAAGTGATTACCATTTTGGGACCAGTGAAAAGTAAGGTGGGACTAGTGAAGAATAAGGTGGGACAAGTGAAAAGTAAGGTGGGACAAGTGAATTTTCTGAAACCACTTGTCTTGGACTAGTGGTTAAAAAAAAATTTGCTCAGCCCTGAAATCGCACAAATGTTCTCATGCAAATGGAGAAAAACTACTCACACTATGACCCAAACTTTGGGTCCCTACTGGGATGAGAAAGTCACAGCCATGTACCACAATGAAAAATTTTTCATTCTCTTTAAGGAGTCAAATGATCATAGGGATAATAAAATGCTGACAGTCTTAGTTCGTGTTTTTGACAAGGATGTAAACAGGATATCAACTTGTAACATTGGATCAGCAGAACTCATATTGCATGCTTGAATAAAATATTCACGTAAGTATTCTAAAGTTTAACTATTTCTACTGTTCATAAGAAATCAAAATCACAATTGTATAATAATAATAATATGAATACAGTACAGGAATTAATCCATAATGCCTGGGATGAATGAGGTCTTTGTCTTCGTCTATAACACTAGGAAGTGATAATCGTTTTCCGGATTTGATTGCTATTGTTAAAGAATGGTGATAGTGATGATAATGATGACAACAAAGGCATCTGCAAAATTAAGCTTAAAGTCACAAAGGGTGTGATAGTCTAATGTATGCATCAGTGCTTCATGTGGACAATCTTGCTGACATTAAACAACATTAGATGCTTGGGAGTGCAATAAATACTCACTAATCTGATTAGGTAGGTTTTCTTATCTCCTATGATCAATACTGATAATTATCAGCTATTGATGGGTGAACAATGAAACAATATTATAGGTCTGCACTGATAATTGGAATTTAAAAACAGTGATAGGTACCTATAAAGTCCTTGAAGCCATGGCCTACCTAAACCCAGATGCCATGGAAAAGGTCTCAACTCCAGCAGGTGATCGAGTTCAATGACCATTTGTTCTTCCTTAAAATGGAAAAAAAGTTGTTCTAACAATAAGAATGCATGGACATGTAATCTTTCTTGATATCTTAACTGCAGATTAAAAAAACAAAGTTTATTAGAATTAACTGAGTTGCCTTATATTATAATGTTTTAATTTACCTATTGTATATCCATGGCAAGTAAATTTCAAAGTTTTAATGTTTTGCATTTTGTATTTCAGTGGTGAACCTGTCTGAGAGGTTCATGACATTAACCCAGAGTGAGAGAACTGCACTGGAAGATGAAATTCAGGACTACATTCAGACTCCCAAAGAAGAACTTCCCAAATTCAACAGAGACAGTACCAGTCTTGATCAGATTTGGCAGACAGTTAGCAATCTGAATCTAACCACAGGCAGGAAACAATTTAAACTTCTTGGTGAACTCAGTAGAGTTGTATTGACATTGCCACATTCCAATGCAGACACTGAAAGGACATTTTCCATTCTGAGGAAAATTCAGGCTGACTCTTGAGAAAACCTGGATCCAGTGACAGTACATAATCTTTTAAGTGTTAAGATCAACAATGATGAGGACTGCCACCAATATAATCCAGGCAATGATCTTAAAAGAAATGATAAAATTGCTTGTGTTACATATATGGATAGTGTGAAAGGCAACAAGTTAATGCGAAAGAATGGAATTGCATATTCTAATTTTTAAAAATGAAAAACTATTTCAAGAGTAGTAATTTTTTCCCCGTTTGCACACAAAAAATTGGGTTTATGAAAATTCTCCCTCTTTTAAGGTCAAAACTCCTGACCAAATTTTGCAAATCTCCTGATCTGTTCCAAGCTGACCTCTCATTTCTATCACATGTATGGATCTTCAGATCTATGAGAGCAAGATCCCTGCTCTTCCCAGGAAGACACGATTCGCTTATCTCTGTCACCAGGACACTGACATAGAGAGGACACTGCTCATCCCACACCAGGGCGTAAGACTCGCTTTCATTCATTTTCCCTCTCTTGGGAGGAGTCAAGAATCAATCCCTCACTGGCACTGACAGCTTTGTAATGAGTATCAAGGACCCTTGGCCTTTGAGCTATCTCTGAACCACAGAAGTCACTGTACGTTACTGCCCCCCTGAGGGATTTGACCCCCCCCCCCCCAACTGGAAGAGATCCAGCCCCTTCCTGGAAATGGAGGGGTCATCCAGTGATGATGAGGAAGAAGAGGGGCCCTTTCTCCTCCCTCTGTATGCACAGCAACTTTCCGCGAAGTCCTGTTCTTGATCTGTCTAGGGACAACATATTGGACATCTATCCATGCGAGCACAACCAGTGCATGATAGGTAGATGGAGTGTTTGTCCCATAGGGCCTTCCTGTGCCCTCACTTACCCACACCCTGCAAGATATTAAGAACTGAAACAGAGAAAAACACACAACACAAAAAATCCAGGTACCCAAACAGGCAGTCAATACTTACCTCAGCACTGGAACTATGAATGGGATTACAATTTACTGAAGCACTGCTTGCTAAGCAAGATGCAAAAAACCTTCAAAATTAACAAAAGGCAAATATACAGAAAAACTCAAATAAAGCAAGGACTGAGGAGATAAACACTCAATCAACACAAAAAGGTATTAATTGGTCTAAAAGACATTAAAGGAGGACAATACTAATTTCTATGAGTGATCTGGCACATGTGTACTACACACATAGTCCAAGGAAAATAAAGAGAAAGGTATTCTGTATGTTGACTATGACTAAGGAGTCAGACTGAGATCATGTTCTTTTCAATTCTGGCCCTCTAATACTAATTGGAGAAGGGAATAATTAGATTGGACTGGGGACTAGGAGTCCCAGAAAAGGAAAGCAATGCAATAGTAGCAGATTATGTATTACTGGGTTCATACAGCTGTTAGTAAAACAAATTCCAGACCTTTTCCAGACTTTTTCAAGACTGGTTTATAATTTTTTCCAGACCCCTCGGGCACATGCATTCGAAGTCTGTGTCACTATAAATGATCATGTGGCATCCACATAATATAAAATAGTATCCACCAATCACAAGTGGGTTATAGGTCATGCGTCTCACCAACTACACTGAACCTGCAGGGCTGTCCCTTGACTTAATTGCGCCCCAAGTGATGAGCATCTTCAGCAAAATAAAACACAGGAACACAAAATTCCATACCTTAACCAGACCTTTAGGGCAAAATCTTTCTTTTCCATACTTTTTCCAGGTCTGGAAAAAACACTCTTTTTTTCCCATACTTTTTCCAGACTTTGTATGAACCCTGGTATTACTTCTATTAAAGATAAATTTACGGTATATTTGTTCGAATTGTAAGAAAAGTGTTCCTGACTGGGCTGCAATCTGGTCTTTCAAACTTTAGTAGAATCATTCAAGCAGTTTGGAGTTGCTGTTTTACAACAGTGTTGACACCACCAACACTGATTTCACAATTGCTGTCTTTATATCTATAGTTACTTGCTAACTGTAGATTTAAAATAACAGGTACAAGTTGGCCTGAGATTGCTCAACTGGCTGGCATCTGTCCAATGGCCAAGTACAAGAGCTGATAGCCAAGAAATCTGGGTTGGACTCAGCACAATGCTTTTTGTAGAAATTTGTTTCAATGTTGTTGACTGATGATGTAAAAAAGAAACAATTCTTTGAAGTATGTTTCTCTAGTTTTCCTAACTTCATCCAGATTTAATGGAACATCTGCTTCATTTTATAGAATACTGAAATGCCTTATAATGGAATGCTTTCCAATTTGGTTAAATTCTGTTTAGTGGATACTTTTAAAAAAGTTGTTTAATCTTTTTTTATCTTTAATAACAGCAGCCATATTTCATGTCAGATAAACATCATTTGTACACTGTCTATACAATTTATATATACATATATATATATATATATATATATATATATATATATATATATATATATATATATATATATATATATATATATATATATATATGTACAGACAGAAGGATGGACTGACAAAGCCATAACATAATACATCAGACTTAAGATTGGTGTATAATAAATTGAAAGCACTTGATACCAGGATGATTTCAACCAAATTTGGTTAAATTCTATTTAGCAGTTTTTGAGATCTTGATTAACAGTTTGTTTAATTTTATTAACGATTGCCGTATTTGATTGCAAATTGGTGACATTTCTACAAGCATGAAAACCTTTTGTCAGGATGCTTGTATCAAATGTTACCAATTACAGTTGTGCAGTTTTTGAGATGAAGTTATTTAAAGCTTTGTCTGTTTTTAGTAACTGCATCCATATTAGATGGTAGATCAGCATAATTTTACAAACTTGAAAGGACTTCATGCTATGATGATTTCTGCGAAATTTCTACTTTTAATAATGGTGGTCATATTTGATGGTGAATTGGCATCAGCTGAACAAATTTAAAAGACCTTCATGCCACAATAATGAATATATATATATATATATATATATATATATATATATATATATATATATATATATATATATGCAAAAATACATGTACACTTACACATAACATTTTTATTTAATGTTTTTATCTTTATTATTGGACATGGATGTAATATTATTTCTTTCATTATATATGGCATTATTGTTACAACTTTTATATAATCCCATATGCAACTTATTCTTGAGAATAAAAAAAGTTTATAAAAAGCAGGAACTACTCAATAAATCAAAGTCCATATGTAAAGTTGTTATTGTCTTGCTTGTGAATGGTGAGACATATAGTATGCATCACTTTATGGTGATGGCAGTGTTGCTGTCAACACTGAGATTTTGAGCTGCAATAGTTTCACAAAAGTCACATTGTCTACATCAGTAAAAAAAAAAATCAAAATTCTTTATTTCTGATATATAGGCCAATAGCCCATAGTACCTATTATTAAACTTTTTTTTTTCAAGAACCAGCTGCACATGGAAAAATATTATAAGATGAGAATGTAAAGTGAATGTACAATAACAAAATCGTAAATTACATAAAAAGAACTTTCATTTAACAAAACAGCAATGTATAAATTCAGACATATTACACACTAAGCTGTGCAGCAGTGTCAATATGGGATGCCAAGTACGCATGATACTCTTGAAAATTTGGCCTGCAGTTTGCGATGTTGACTGAACTCCCAACACGCTACACAGCATCACTTGTGCTAGCAGTAAGACATCGCCCCTTCCCATTATAAATATCAGGGTCGACGTCTTACACTGTAGGACTATATACGAGTATATTTTGAAAGACTCTTCATCGAGACAGGTGGGAAATCATTGTCCTTTGAAGACCCCTTACGCAAAGGAACTTACACTTAGTAGCAACAGGCGCCACCGCTAGAGGGCGCTGGCGATCAAGATTAACATTTTCTCAAAATGTCAACCTCATTACACCTGGTACTTTCTCCGCTTTCGTATGTAAAAAGCCTACATTATTATATCCGAATGCATTCATGGTTAAAAGGTCAAATGTCCATATTTAGCATATATGACATTGGGCCTTTTATACAACATATTCGACAAAAATAAACGAAAACCGAATTTTTCAAAACGCAGAAAAAGTAAATAAACGAATATATACGCTCACCTACGCCTACTTTTTAAGTACTTTGGATTTCTTTTTACGAGAATAATGGTAAAATGTGTGCAAATATTTGCGGAAAATCCACGAATTATGTCTTTTTAAAGGTTACCCATGCCAGCAAAAACGGTAACTCTTCCCGGCACATGGGTACGTACAAAATGAAAACAATGACAACAACATTACATAAATTGGGTTCAAAAACACACGAAAACTTGATTTTATGAAAGTGCAGACGTCTATACAAAGGCATCGGATTATACAAACGTATTGTCATTCATTATACCAAATTTATTACAACATTTTGGTACAACTTTTGTTGTGTAATGTAATTTCGAGATTAGAGACTCGACGGGTGATACTGATAATGATATTGATAATATGTATGTGATTGTGATCGCTTAGATATTATCAATGTCAGGTCATCTGCTCAAGGTACGATTCATATCTAGAGACACTGGTATTCAAATTAAAATGTTCATGTTTAGTAGGGGCGAAAAAGAGGTAAAAAAAGTTAAACTTATTTTCTGAATTATGAAAAATGAAAACAAATTCATTTCATGCCATTTTTTTTGAATATCAATATGAATATTGTCATCATAAAGAACAGAAAATTGATATGTAGTATTTCTCTATTTAAACAAAAACATAATCATAACTATTTCTTGAGAACTAACTCAGTGCCAGAAGTAGAATTGAGGAAGTATTCAAAGTAAGTTATTTTTATGTTTTTTTGTCATTGATTTTATTTTATAAATATGAAAACTGACCAAAAATATCTTATCATAACTAAATTCTAAAATGGCAATTGTTATTTACTAAATTGTGATTTCAGATCAATGTATATATGTACAAGAACACTGTAATGCATTTGCAATATTGCTTTTAAGAGTAACATACATTTTAAACTTGTGTATGACTCATGATTATGGTATTTCATGCAAAAATTTTAGGGGGGCATGTGATAAAAAGGAACTGAAAGGCTTCAGAAGTACCTGGAACATAGAAAAAGTGAATTTATTCTTGAAGCTGAATGTTCACAAAACATTTATATATAACCATATGTAAGAAATATGCAACTTTCAGCATGAAATAACATGATATCAAGAATTTGCAAAAAGTGACCAAAGACCAATATTAACAATGGTGAACGGCTCGTGTGTTTGAATGCTTCCTGTGAATTTATTTGAAAAGATATCATAAAGATGGGTTCATTTTTTAATTCTGCACACTCAAATTATGCAGAAAAGGTTCCATTTTAAGAGCAACATATAATTTCAACTTGTGTATGACTGAAAAATATAGTATTACATGCAAAAATGTTAGGGAGGGGGGGTGCTTGATAAAAAGGCACAGGGGGGCTTCTGAATTACCTGGAACATAGACAAAGTCAATTTATTCTTAAAGCTGAATGTTCACAAAACATTTCTATATAAACATATATAAGAAATATGCAAATTTCAGCTTGAAATAACAGGAGGTCAAGAATTTGCAAAAAGTGCCAAAGACCAATAAATAAAAATGGTGAATGGTACATGTGTTTGAATGCTTCCTGTGAATTTATTTGAAAAGATATCATAAAGATGGGTTCATTTTTGAAATCTGCACACTCAAAGTATGCAGAAAACATTCCATTTTTGTATATTCTATAATGCTGAAAAAATCATCCCCTGTTGCTACAGTTAGTGTATGTTTATACGAGTACACTATATAATATATTGGGTACTCGTATAAACAGACACTAACTTCAAGTCCCTATGGATGTATGGATCGGAGAACTAAAGTTTTCGGATCAACAAGAGATACCGTCGACGGAGACGGTGTCAAACAAAGAGAAATTAGCTTATAATACTCTGACGGGAAACATCAGATAGCATTGTTTCTTCACTAATCTATTAACCTTGCACCAAACGTTCTCCCTTTGAAGTTGATGTCAGTAAAACGATTTTTACTGTGAACTGAATTTGAAATTGTTCTCGAAAAAACAAAACTGCGTGATTTTCACATCAGAATCACGAAAAGCTTAACGTATTACGTGCAAATTGTACCTGCACATCTGGGTGATTGAGACGATACTTTAGACGGTGCGGGTGCCATCTTATTCCATTATAGTTTTGTACACTAGATCATACTATCTGGAATCAGATCACAATTAATTTTCCTATATAGTCTCTACATTTGTTTGTCAGTACTGAACTTTCCACTGTGTCCAAATCCTAATAAATCATATGTTGCTGTAAAGTATCTTCAAAGATGAACTCACGCTGAAGTTTTTGTCAAAGGTTAACTGGGATTCTTGTGAATGGCTGGACTGTAAACAAAGCAACGTGCAATGAGTCACAGATTTCACTTCCGGATCAGCACCAATGCCTCATTACTCAATGTGCACTGTCGCCAAAATACACACAGACAACCACACTATAATGCTCATATTCTAAACAATAACCAATTTCCTTTAAATCAATACTAAGAATGACTAAATCTAATGCATACGTCACCACCAAAATGAGAGAGGAAAAAAGGATCTAAAAATAGACTCGGACTACATTCGTGGGTACTGAACCGGAAGTATTAATTGTGTCCTGATTCCATCTACCTATTAAAGTAAAAAAAAAAAAAAAAAAAAATATAATGAATGAATGCACACACAAAAGAATGAATCCGTTTTGAAAAGGGACGATGACCAAAACAAATCTGTTAAACTATGAAGGGAGTGTAATCCTTTATCCACTGTCATTTTAGGCATTAAACTTTATCAGAGGCTTATAAACATTTTAGTTCTTCATCTTACAGTATGACTGCCCATATCACAAAACTATAAACATTTTAGTTCTTCATCTTACAGTATGACTGCCCATATCACAAAACTAAACACATACTTAACTGATAATGTGATTGTAATACGCCAAAATGCATGTAAATCGCTTCAAAACATGAAATAAATGCTAATATAAATATATATATATATATATATATATATATATATATATATATATATATATATATATATATATATATATATATATATATATATATATATATATATATATATATATATTCACTGGATTAATCGGTTAGATACTTTGTATCCCAATGGCCTTAATACGAAGTCATTATATAAAATTGTATAAATTTTTAGAGGAATTGATTATGTTGTATACATGTGTATATGTATAGGTATATATAAATGTATGCATGCATGTGTGTATATATATATATATATATATATATATATATATATATATATATATATATATATATATATGTGTGTGTGTGTGTGTGTGTATGTTTGTATGTGTATGTATGTGTGTATATATATATTAGTTATAGAAATATGTAGTTGTGTGTATGACTGTTTGTCTCTACATTATAATTTCACTATATATATATATATATATATATATATATATATATATATATATATATATATATATATATATATATATATATATCCAATTAGTTTTGAGTATTTCATGTTCTCTCCTGGCTAAATCCTTTAATTTAGATCAATCTTTGATTTTGAAGAACATCATGTTGGCAACTCTGACATTTGGACGCGTATTGTCTTTGCTCATATACATACACACACACACACACATATATATATATATATATATATATATATATATATATATATATATATATATATATATATTAAAGTCCCAAAATAGATATGGTTATATTATTTATTTATTTCAGTGTCAAATTATATACAACAGTGTATGTAGGAGATACAGTACATAACATGAAAAAAATGATATTATTAGTATTCATAAATGATATCACTAATCTCAGGACATTTGGCAAGAATATGCAATAAATACAAATATGTATTAAATCTTTAAACGTATTAAAAATGAAACTCTGCAAATAGGTATTATAAAAATAAATTGGAGAAGTAAAAAAAGATCATATTGCAGACAGAAATTATTGACACCTATGTATGGCGTATTATCTTATTTAACTGAGTTATAGACTTAAATTCCAGTGCGCCAAAAACTACCATCTTCTAAACTATATAAATGACAAGCAGTCCTGAATAAAATGATAATGGCATAAATATCATTTACAAATTTGTAAGTTATCTTCGAACATATCTAATCAATTGTTGATGTCGTCTCTTGTTAGTTAACTCTTTTTGGCTTTGCTGTTGTAATAAATTATTCGTTTGTCTTTTCTAGTGTTGTCGTCTGATGATTTAATGACTTTAATTTTTTGTCTGCTTAACTCTAAATCGTACTTCAAGATTTTCTATTTCACTCCTCGAGTTTAACAAAGCTTCACCCCAAACACTACATCCATGTAAATGTATATTAAGTTGTGTACCAGGTGTAGATGTGGTGTATTCTGCAGAGTTATTCTTTTTTTTCTTTTGAAATTTGCAGCAAATCAGTATCGGACAAATATTTCACGATTTCACTCATAGATTTTACTTGAAATAGCATAGTAAAGGCTATTGCTCTCTATATAGCCATTTAATAGCTAATTTTCAAATTATTGCCTTCAATCTCATTTTTAAAATTTCAAGATTTTGTTTTTCGTAAAAGGTTGTGACTTGTGGTCGATATTTTTAACGTTGACGGGACCTCCACCTGCTTCATGAGTTGTTTCGACTTGTCGTGTATTTTTATTTTTGGTCCTTTTTTGTTGGTTGTTTTTCATCTTCAGAAGTTTATATTTAAGTACTAAAAGAAGATACTATACCATATTCCATCATTAATCGGTACTGTGCGCTCCTTGGGATAGCAGCATTCTTACGAGTTCTCCATACATTCCTATCCTTTTTTCTAGTTCCAAGATGACGTTTAAAAATAGCGATAGTCTGTAATTTTTAGTAATGTCATTGAGGTTTCTGACTAAAGTAATCCCATTACATCACAGGTCCTTGAAAACAGAAATAATTATATCTTATGACATATCTATTTATTGTTTTTAAAATTTAATTCACTGCTAAAATGCATCACTTTAAATGGTCGCAAGGAAATGTGTTTATCTCCCCCCCCCCCCCACCTGTTTAAAAAAACAGTTTATCTTTAATAAGCTGACAGAGCCCTTTTTATTTTGATATTACACATCTGATGTTGAAAAGATCTGAGATGTTCATTTCCTGCTAATTATATTTCTGATTGAATAAACATTCTTTTGTAAAAAAAAAAAAATGAAGGTTATTCAGTTGCACGCCTTCTTTTCTTCGAGCTCAGTCCTAAATGACTATACTTTAGATTTTAGTCCATAAACTCTTTTATTGGTGCTCCGTTGAGTTCATCTGTGAAACTCCATGAATCCTTTTGTTTACTTGTGGTATGTTGAACATGTTGTCCTTCGCATAATAATTTATATCATAGAATTTTAATGCTATTCTTCAGATCGCTGTAAAAGTCATCAGATTTAACATGAATGCATAAATAATATGCGTTAGTTATAAACAGTTTCATTCAAATTCGGTTAATTGTTTTATTTTTTAAAAATGTTATTCTATAGCTCTAACACTGTGGAGCCACCGTAAATTTAATTTTGTTTTCATGCTAACCCAAAATCAGATGCGCATCAATAATTGTTATCCTGGAAACGAAGGGTCATTCTGCCACTTTAAAAATATCTTTTGTTTTGGACATATTTTAACTGTTCTCCTTCCTCAAATATTGTATCTGTTTACCAAACATACTGTTATTCATCAATTTTGAGGAAGTCCTTCTCTAAGTCATTGTATTGAGCTCTGTGTAGCCACAATTATTGTAAAAAATGACAACTCGGTGGACTTTTTTCAGTTTTAGTACTAACTGCATGAACAACTCTAACTCTCTGTAGTGGGTAACGTATTTCTCTTTGTTTTTCAATATGCATAGTAATTTTGGTACAATTGTTGTTCCTTCCGCTTCTGAGTTAATTTCTTTTAAAGTTCTATCATTTCTTCAAGAATTGCTATCATCTTTTTAGGTGCGAGAGGATTGTCCAACAAAAAGTCGTATAATCGAATTGCTACTTCTAGATCGACTTTAAAATGTACCCTGTGACATTGTTAGCAGGTATTTCAAAAAGATGATCTTTTATCATTTACGTTGTTCATTTGTTGACCATCTAAATTTTGTACAGGCCTGTATTGACACAAAGTCAACATACAGAGGTTGTCACCATCTAGGAAAATCGTGAATTACTTCGGTTTGGACGTATCGTATCCATCATCATTTTAAATTTTTCATCATCATCTGCGTAATATTCGTTGCTAGCTTCAGCATATTGATATGGTATCATACTGACTCCTCCTCGTATTCCACTCTTGATCATCAAGAACATATCTTAATCGGTTAAAAGTTCCAGTTCATCACCAGTAAGTTTCAAACAAGAGTCATGAGTTAGTCCTGTTGCTATGTAATAGTAAGTAGGGTTAAGTTTGAAGCGTCTCATACATTTATAAATCACTGCCAATATATCACACAGCATCAACCTATCTTTATTTATGTAATAGTCATGAAGGTCACTAAGTGTTTAAATTCAAAGTGTTCTATGACCTCGTGTACATACTGGTAGTCATATTGTGTTATACTCGAGTTGAATAGTGATGAGTACAACTTTTCTCTGGAAGGAATAAATATTTCGTTCAACCTTTCAAAGCTACCCACGTATTCGAATAGGTAAATATCTTTCCTTAAAACATTTGACTGCATATTTGTAAACTATCTCATAGTTTCGGTAAACTTTTCGTCGCTCAGTTTCTTTCCCAATTATTCCAGCAATCTAAAAGCGAACAATAACCTGATCGTCCTTTTTAGCACATATTTCCTGTCCCTATTTTACGAAACTATCGATTATGAAATCCTTACTGAATGCAGCATATTTTTCGTCGTTGTTCGGTATGAGTTTTACCTTCTGATCAGGATGTTGGCTAACTAATTCCTGTATGAACAAATGATTCTCATAACCTGATAAGTTGTGATTGAAAAGTGAAATGCATTTTTAATATTTGAAATTTAAATTACATTCGTCATGAGCAGGACCTTTATACTTGTCTGTTAAGTCATCGTGGTTGAAAACGTTGTGAGCGCAAGATTCACTGTCGAGAACTTTGTAACTCATGAGTGTGCCTTTGGCATGATCTTCTTCTAACAAATATGACACACGTCGGTTGATTTGCAACGTTTTTATTCTTGTGAAGGGAAAAAGGGTCGAACGTTTATGGGGACAAACGGGAATGGTAATGTTAAAATTGTTCAGGGAAAAGGGTCGAAAGTTTATGGGGACAAAGGGGAAAGGTAATGTTGAATTTGTATCCACAATCCAACATACCACATATACTATCCAACATCCACTTTTAATTACTATCCAACACACACCCTACTATCCAACACCCACTTTTTGAGTACTATCCAACACTTACTTTTTGTTTACTATCCAACACACAGCCTACTATTCAACACCCACTTTTTGATCACTATCCAGCACGCTGTGGGAATGATCAAAACCCCATACAGTTACTAACAAGCGAAGAAGCGAAAAGGGTAGGAGTACTTCACACACATTTACTAGGTTTGTGTGTATTTACATACACACAAACCTAGTATCACATAAGAGTGGTAGGATGTAAACGAAGGGGATGAAATATACACAGACTCTCACACACAAGCAAGGGTGGATGGCAAATCTGGCGAACCGCTTAGTATGGGAGGAGCATGCACTTGAAGGAAAACATCCTCCGATTCGCTACGCGGACGTGAAAGAAAACATGACAAGATCGATAGAGAGAAATATGAAAGATCATGTCAATACAATTTGTTTGGAACAAATAAAAAAGATGACAGCACCATTTTTTTCAAAATCAACATGTTTAATAATAAGAATAAGCTTCTCTAACACAAAACGGTAACAAAACTGACAAAGTTTTAAACACGAACGTAAGTACAAGGTCGATAACGCCGTGGAGTCAAACATGGCTTCCAATAATCAAAGCCACTGTCATTTTGCTATCGATGCACACTACGCTTCTGAGCTAACGAAAAGAGATGGCCATAATGTTCACAAAACTATCTTTCTATTTATCATCATTTCTAGAGTACTCACGATCAAAACAAGTCCCTAAATGTTCTGAGGGAAATCAAAGATTGGGTTAATGAAGAAAATACACACAATATTGTCCGCGCACCATGGAATCTGATCCTTGTGAATCGAGTTGATACAGCATTTCTTCTCATAAAGTCAGTGATGTAGTCTTCCATAAGAATCAAAATATTCTACACTGTGATCGTTGGGAAAGTAGACGGATACCCAATGGATTCCTGGTCGATGACTGTCGTCTGTGTTGATGACATAGGCTTGAACATCTTTAGGGTTTCGATGGGGAAGTTCATCTTTAGCACACACCACAGGATTCCAAGAAGCTGTTTACGAACTGTGAGTCAGAAGGTAATGAAGTTCCCAGATATCCAGTTTTTCTTTAGGTTTTTGTTTTTGTTGTTTGTTTTCACATGTAATGATAAGCTATGAGTTCACACATGAATTTTTCCTTGAAAAGTTCTGTCAAGTAAGTTGATGAACCACGGGTAGTCTCTGTACTCTGTTGTAAGAGAGCTTCGATGCGTTTCGTCTCCAGAGAAGTCAGTGGAGGTAAGGAATAGTCACGCAAGTCTTTATACCACTTTCTCAAAATCTTCTCTTCTGAGATGAGAGTTCATGTCTCTTCCAGATACTTTTCCAACTTTTCTTCTGAACTCATCATCAAACATTTGTCGTGTTGTTTCTGACTATGATGCTCGATTTGACATCCCTAACAATGTTATCTGGTTAGGCCTGTAATTCTTTCAGCCAAATCAGTAGCAACACATAAGACTAAATGTTGTTCTTGTTCTGGCCATCTTGACATCATAACTGTATTTTTGTGTTCTTCTTGTTCTGGATCAAAAGCATCCTCATTGCCTATCTCCGTAGGTTCTTCGTGTTCCATCTTTTCTTTTAATAGTCTAGAATCACTTATCTCAAACTGTTGATTTCCAGAGTATTGTCAAATTCTGCATACAAGATGACGTTGAATGTGTTTTCCAGAACTATTGCAAACTGAAGTTCCAAACGAAGTTGTCCCGATTTTATAGGGTGGAAATGTTGTTCGTTGCTGCCTTGGTCTGGAGTAAAATCAAAACCCCAGAAAGCATATCCTCCGGCATACTCATCGTACGAAATACCATGGCTGCTGTTGGTATCTAACTGTCCTGTGGCTTCAAACAGTTTCAGGTAAGATCACAAGTAATTTTTCTGGGCAAAGTCAGGTTCAAAAGGTCTGGCGCACAACGTCTGGCCGTCTTGAGTGACTTCTATCTTCGACACGTTGAAGTGTTTGAACTCGAAAGTATTGTGATCAATGGCTCAGTTGAGGGCCGCATTGCTGACGATGCCAATGAGCAAATGTATGGGATGCTGTCCTTGGAAAACATGATCTTCGATCTTGGATTCGAGTCCACAGGCAATGGCGAAGGTTTCCACTTCCACTCGTCGTAGTGGATACTTGACTGTCGTTCTGCTTAAAGTCTGACTGGTGTAGTTTTCCACTTTTGGTAAAACTTCCACACGACGTGCGTAAAATCTGGCTTCTTCGATGATGGTTTTGTACTCGTTAGCATTAGCCATCAAATGGAACACGGTACTACTTCGATTCAGTCTCAGGCGTACATTCACTTGTCTTGCAACCAGATGTCCAATTGTAAACGACCCATCAGTTCTAAACTGCGTCCTTGTTTGATTTTGTTTCGACGGTCGTCAGATCCAACATTGTGGTCTGCATTATCATCTGCAATCAACGCTGTGTCGTTGAACTTGTCTAAAGTGTCAGGTTTCCATACCATGGAGGCATCCAGATGTGTGTTCTTGGCTTCTCTTCCGTACGTCAAGAGAATTTCCATGTACACTAGGTAAGGGTAAGAATCCATCCTGCTGCTGACTAGTTTGTTATTCAGGTACAAACCCTCTTTGCTGAACAACGAATGGATGAAATCGCTGACAGGAGCCACACTGGCATCGGTGCCTGGATTGGTGTTGTCCACTTTGAGAACTTTGACTTCCAGGTACAAGTGGCAGCTAATGAGATCGATGTAATCTTCGGTTTGTCTTTTGATTTCAAATTCGATAGAGGCTGAAGTAGTCAAAGACGACACAGGATGAAATTCTACCTATTAAGCTTTTTGCATCGTCATCATCGTGGGTGGCATGGCAAACCGATCGAGTACTGACTTGGAACATTCGCAAGAATCTCGGTGCATCATTTTCCTTTTCTTCGATTAGTAATCAAACACGTACAATTCTCGGACCGCTCCTGTTTTTCTTTTCTTATTCTTTTTATGAACGTGTTTATGAGGTTTGAACGGGTTTCGACGTCTCTTTCTGCCTCGCCCTTGCTGTTGCGTAGAAGAAGTAACGCCTTGGCCAGAAGTGTGAAGCGAATTTATAGGGATGTCTCAGTGACGCAAAAGGTCTTTTCCATTTTGAAGCAACACATTTATTCCTGCTCTCATGAAGGTTTCTTTTTGACTTTGAAAACTTTCCACGACACTGGCTCTTGTTTCAGGGTTTTCAGAGGTGAAAAAATGAATGTGTCTTTTTTCAATTCTTTTTGAAAAGCTTGGTTCAGAAATTCGGTGCCTTTGTCTGTTTGCTATCTGAAAGGGTGATGACCACTTTGTTTCCAAACCAGTTTTAAAGCTCGTACTAACTCGGAACTTGTTTTAGAAGTAAAAGGAACTACCCAAGCTGATTTTGAAAACACGTCAATGACACAGAACAAATATCTGTAACCACGAGAGCTTGCCATTGATGATCGATGCCAGCGACTTTGGTTTGACTTCTGGAAAATTTTCGTTGAATGGGTTTGTGTAACGTGTACATTAATTGTTCTTGTAACCATTGCCGCACATCTGGCAAAGGTACACTTTTAAGTTTGGTTTTAGCAGCACGATACAATTTTTGAACATCTCCATAAACAGCAGCATGTGCAGCATTGTAATAAATGCTGGCTAAAAGTGTCCTCATTATGGGATTGACAGGTTGTTGCTGCTGCTCCTCAATAATGGACCCACTGTTCGATACTGTTCATAGATATGTTTGGCATTGCTTTGGACGAGGCTGGACGTGTCCGACGAGCAATAGGAGTAGGAGCCGATTGTACGGTGCTGACTTTTTCTTGATGTCTTTTGTCACTTCTGTCTTCCCCCTTTTTCTGAAGAAGGTGTTGACATCATCTTTTTGACCAAGCTTTTATTTCTTCCCGTTTGGGAGTAGGGGATGATGTCACCAAGGAAGCTGCAATCTAACTAGTTAGTGGATAAGACGCAGTTCGAAAGACTTCTCACGTGTCTTCTTCTTTCATCCACATGGCTGTGTCTGTCTTGGTGGTGTTTGGTTCTGTAACGAATTTGTAGTTCGTATGTTCTCGTATTTCCTAATAGAGTCGTGCAAATACATTCTTCCCAAGCGAGGTGTCGTGATAGTATGAAGAATGAAGACTTGATCACGTAACCGAAGGCTGTCACGCTATGGAAGCTTGTCATTCTTCGGGTACGTTTTTGAAACATAATAAACATGCCAGGTCTTTATATTACGATAAATAGATACCTTAATGCCTACTTTGTTAACTACTATCGTCTTTCTTTGATGAGTGTATGATTAACATGCTTAATTCTTGTAAATTCCGCTGCATTTTGACGCACGATGTGATTTTCGTACCGCACTCTCCTGTGTGGAGGTATTGGAATTACGTCACGAGGCGGGATGCAACAAACGTTTTGATTGGTTGATTGAGTTACCCTTAGCTACCGTTTTTGTATATAAAGACGTCTGCAACGACAGATTGGGGCTGAATTTTTGTCATTGAATACCGACGAAGCGGTTGTAATAAAGTAAAGGTACTCTACCATGGCTATGGCTATGCTACAGGCATTATTGAAGTTGGAGTAAAGAACCCATAGTAATAATATTATAAGATAATTTACCCGGTTTGGACCACAATTCAAATTACTCTTAACACCAATATATGGGAGCATTCTAACTTCTATACATGTTAATTCCAATCCTGGGTAAAAGTCTCAAAGTAAATATACAACTTTTATGTGGAGAAAATAAAGTAAGGGAAACGACTAATCCTCCAATCCACCAAAAAGCTATGTTTTGTAATGTATAGATTGTGGAGTAAAGGACAGTCATTGTAAACCTCAAATACCCTTCACCAGTACTGGGTAAATGTCAGTACCCGTAGATGGGTAAACAATAAACATATATGGAACGATTGCCTGCATTGTGGATTATAGCCAGTCAAAGGCACAGGAAACGTGTATTCTTTTTTGATTGTACGTCTCGATGAGCCAGAAGTAACCAGAGTGGTTTGCGAGTGCATGGATGACATCCGTAGATAGATACACGCACGGTATCACTTTTACCAGTAAAGCGGAAACGTCGTGTTGCATCGCCTTCGCTAGTAGAGCGGTAAGGCACACTAACGGCATCGATTTCAATCGTAGTAGATGAGCGGCAAGGTTGTGCTGCATCGCTGATATGGCAGAGTACGGCATCACTCTGGTCGCAAGGCATAGCATTGCACTCGAGTTCATTATCGAACTTGAATTCTGCAGTGGGCCCCTCACTCAGTTGCTGTGTCGAGTTCTTCAGTATCTGTTAAAGTGAGCTGGCGTCGAACTTGAAATTGGAGTTCATAGTGGGCCCCTCGCTCGGTTGCTCTGTTGAATTATTCATCATCGTTCTAGGTCGGCGTTTGTATTCGCAATGAAGTGTTCGTCTTTGAACTTTCCTCTTTTGTATACTGAAGCTCAGTGTGTCCGTACCAGTGCTGTGGTCTAAAAGTCGCACTCGTTTCTGGTAGACAATTTTATAGATATTTTCTAAAGGTCGACCGACGATTTGGTGATTTTGTAAACGTACAATTTTGTGTCGATCCAATGTTTTCACGCGAAAGTCTTGATAATGTCCGGACTGTAGAGCTTCTTTCAAGACATCAAAGTTGATTACTTGACTCGATCGATAGTTGAGTCTCAGTCCTTTGATTGTGCTCTTGGTATGAATTTCTCCATGTCGGTCTCTGTATTGGTATCCGTAAGTATTGGGGCCGCCGCTAGTAAAACTTACAATAGTTTCTTCTGGGTGCTTGTCCGTTCATGCACCTAATCGGTCCCCTTCGATGTCTGGGTGATGGCTATGAGGGCGATGGATGTACATACAACTGTTGGTGTCAAAGTAAAGGACTTGATCTCCTAAACGTTCCAAGGCATCATACAATTTTATACAGGCATTGACTGTCGCGTACGTTGCAATGATGACATTTCTAAACGCGTCGGTGGGTGCGAAAAATCTGTCGTTTCTTCGTAATCTACCAAGATCAAATCTTCACGGACGATTTCCACATCTTTCATGAGTTTTCCTTTGTCGTCCACCAGTTGAAAGTGGCGACTTGGATCTGCCATGTATTCCATCTTGGGTAATATAGAACGTTGCGTCAATTTCCCCCACAAATAATTTAAAATGACTTTAGCAAACGATCGTCTTCCTTTATTCTTTACCACGTGATCCAAAGTGATGTATTCTAAGGATCGGTACCGTTATTTGAATGTCTCTTTGTCTTCTGGAGTTTGACACAAAGATGTATAGTTACTAGCTTCTTGTTTCAATTTTAGGAATTCCTTGACGTAGCCGGAGAATATCCATGGACTCGAGTCGTCGTCCTTTTGGTATTGTTCCGAGGTAGGAAAGTGCCAAATTTTGCATACATTTAACAAGTGGTATCCACGATCCAGAGCATGAAACAATTTGACACTCACCCACGTTCCTTTCAAAGCGCGTTCTTCATCTTTGTGGCAACAAGGTTGGTCTTGATTACATGTTTCAGCACACGTACGATATAAAGGAAACGTCAGTTTTCCTTGGCAATGATGTGGTACCACAGGATGGTACAAGTGGGTTGGAGGTAAAACGTTTCATTTGATCAACCCTTCGTACTAGCGAATGTGTTCCACATCAGTGTGTTCTGTCAACATTTCAGGGTGACCGGTATGGAACCGCTAATATTTGCACACCCAAGGATACAAGGAACACACATCGATGAATTTGATTTCTTCTTCTTGAGATTCGTCCACGTCGTACAACAAGCGTGTCGCATTGGTCCGTCCTCCAAGCGAACTGTCGCGTGGATTCAAAGATTCCATGTTTACCACGTCGTAACTTTTGACAGTGCGTCTAAATTCTGGATCGGTTTTTAAACGTCGATTGTATCGTGCTCTCACATTTCTATCTCTCGGTGTCCTTGACTTTCTAACCTCAGGCACCTTGGTATGTTTGCTCGTACAACTCTTCTATGGTAAACTCTGTGAAAAGACTTTTCAGGTTTCATTGAGGAAAACAAGTAGGGCATCCGTGAAATAAACATCCCTGGAATTCGTAGACGATCTGGGGGATTTCTGAATATCACCCATCCACAGAAAAACTTTCAATTCTCTTTTCTCCCCCGTTTCTAGCATGTGTATCCATTTGTCTTCACTTTCACACAAGTAATGGAGCCTGCGCAAAGCTTTGGCGGAGTATCGACGGCTGATAGAGAGATAGGACTGAAGAGGTATGATGGCTAGTTTGTTTTCGGGCATGAACTTCCTTCGGTACACTAATCCACACGCTTTAGCGACGGTAGATGTTTCCTTCAAAGGATCGATACCTCCGTGATTAAGATATAATTGTCGAAATTTTCCACAACATCGGCGTAAAATATCCACATTAGATCGGCAGTAATTTACCATTTCTTCTTGAGAGTCAAACGGGTTTGAAGAGTGAGTTTGGTACCAAGCGTAGAAAGCTTCTCATTGTTCTGTGTGCATACCGTCAGGGTCGTAGTAGCGAACTTCAGGCGAATGTGAGAGCACAACGTGTTGATTAGCTTCGCTATTGAAAAAGTGTGGAAAATAATCTGTGGTCATTTTCGTCATTACAGACGTTTTAGGCATTCTACTCACAAGGCATGTCTACATAACTCATGGAATCTTTAAACTGTAGTTGTCCCACTTTCATGTAAATGAGTCTGGTTCCATTCAAGGTGACTGTGGGACATTCGGTGAATTGTTCTGAATAATATTTCAAAAGAATTTTTCCGTCGTATCCTGAGAAATTTTGAGCCATGACTGTAGCATATCGATGGCAGTCCCCGTAACGCTGAATGTCCTCTTCACTCCAAGTGTCGTCGGTAGTGTCTAAAATCCATTCGGCAAAATCAGCAAGAGTACGAGAGCCCTGAAAGATTTTTTTTACGTCCTCTTATTACAATTGGGACAGTGAAAAGATATAGGTTCTTGTATTCACTTCTCATAAGCACGATGAGCTACGCAGAAATTAGGAACGTGAATGCCAGTCTCTTGCGTAAATTCAACGAAAAAAAAAAAGATTAAAAAAATTCACTTGTTTCTCTCTGTTCTTGTGCTGGTCATCCTTTAAGTCTTCCTCCAGTTCATTTTCATATTTTTGAATGTAACATTGATATTCAAAGTGCATGAATTGGTCACAGAAACGGCATCTTTTCTTTCCCGGACAAACACGCGCCTTTGGGTTATTGGTTCGAATAAAGGTGTCCACAAGTGGAGCACAATCTCAATAATTCGCAAGTACTTTTATGATGTTCAACCTTTTTCATGCGATGTTGTTCGTAACAAATGAGACTGAGATCGGTTCGCTTGCAAGTCGAGCAATGAATTCGTTCTTTTCCTTCAGAAATGCATGGCTTGGACGCTAAACACCCACAGCATTTCTCTCCGCAATGAATGTGTTGGTCCCGACTGCAAAATCCTTGGTCACATTTCTCGGAATAGTAATTGTATCCAAGAAATCCTGTGATACTGTTAATAGCATCTAAATGCCTTTGATGATAATACACATGAATGTATTTTCCATCTGGGAAATCTGGGCCTCGAAAAACGAGAGCTCCACGAACCACTTCAGGATATAGTTTCAACGTATAGCGAGGAGCCAAGACGTCTTGAAGGTTTTGCATTTCAGGAATGCCACACACGGTCTTTTTGGAATTGCCTGCTTGCTGTAAAAGGAGTCATGCTTCTTTTCGTTGTTGGGGTCTGTCCGATTTTCGAATGCACGACCATCATCTTTTCGATTCCACTGAACGATACTGCGTTTGGTACTTCGAATTTCGTCCACCAATAACACTTTGCCTGGTCCGCTACCACGTGGAGGTGATACGTGGGTCATTTAAAGCGTCTTTTCCATCGGTTATGTTAAACTAGTCGTTTGATTGTTGGACGTGTAGAATTTTGTCAATGACTTTGAAAGGTGTTAATTCTGCCGCTGTGCTAAACTCGATCCAGACAGGAGACTTCAAAAAAAAAATTGTAGTGATGGATGGAGAGCCTCAAACGATTGTCCTCTTTAGCTTGGCATTGTCGTTTCAATGTCTCTTACAATGAATCCCACAAATCTGTAATTAAACCTGCTGCTTTCTCTGGTGGCACTTCAGACTTGAACTCTTTAAATTTCACTGTGTACGTGTAAGCAGTGGTTCTAAATTTTCTGGAAATCACGTTGTGGGTCTCTAGAATGTGAAAATAATCTTCACTAACTACTGAACGACTTTCTTTCTTGGTTAATCTTGACTCTCTCGGTCTTGTGATGGAGGTAGAGGGTGTTGGTTCAGGCTTACTCATGTCATCTTCGAAATCCATGGCACGCACTTGTGCTAACACGTCACTTAGCGTATGAGGCGACACCGAAAGTCGACGTCGTCGTCTCTTGGCTTCTTCATCTGGCTTCTCGATGGAATAGTTTGATCGTTTCATCTTGATTCAAAAATTTGATTGGACTAAGTTTTACACACGAGAGAGAGAGAGAGAGAGAGAGAGAGAGAGAGAGAGAGAGAGAGAGAGAGAGAGAGAGAGAGAGAGAGAGAGAGAGAGAGAGAGAGAGCTTCTCACCCTAAGAGTATATATGCATTCAGCTTTCAAAATGTGAAGAAGATGGAAGAGTCAAGACAGATTGCCCTTCTCGTCAGAGATTTACAGAGCGTCATTCCAAAGTGTGCTTCGAACAAGACTACGGACAACTCCGCTCGAGATAAAAGGCAAGATATTGCTATGTCTGTCACGAAAAAGGACATTGGGCTCCAGAATGTCCACAGCGTCAAAGAAAAGGAAAGACAGGGAAAAAAAGAGACAAAGGTAACTATACCTGTTATCTTAGTCAGTAAAAGGGACATTGGTGTTCAGAGTGTCCCAAGGAAAATGAGAACAAACAGAAGGAGAAGCAGCAGGATAAGTGTTCGTTAGAAATAGAAATAGAAGAAGAGCCCATACCCGTCAAGAAATATAAGAAGGCAAGACAACTAGAAGATACCGAAGAGGAAGTCCTATACCTGTGAAGAAATTCAAGAAATAAAATTTTTTAAAAAATAGACTTTTGTGGAGTGTTATCAAATTTTCATTGTGATCCTTACTGAAAGAGAATATACCAAAGAAAAAACGTAAGCGTATTTTTATCTTTTTTCTTTTCTTTTTCTTTTAGTACGGATAAGATACTTAAACATACTCACACATGCACACATTATATAATGGGAAGGGATTTATGTTTTACTTGATTAGGCAATCATTGAGTAGTATCTCTTTTCTAAGAGATATAGGTGGCCCTGAAAACGGTCGTTGGCGTTTTCTGAATCACAAAAAAACTCATGGACTTCACATCATCAGCTTTAACTGTCTTAATCATTTTCCGCGGCCAAGTCCGACTCCTTCTGCTGTCACTGATGCTGCTTTGGTAGTGGTCATAAAAACTGCTGCCACTGGTGCTGGCATCTCAGTGGCGGAGAGAATGGATGTAGTGATTGACGGTTGTTTAGAAGTCTTGGATCGTGAAGGTCTCTTTTTCTTGGGTTGAGCTAAAGAAGTCTGATACATTTGTCTCAGATACTTTAACTCCTTTAAAATGTCCTGTAACAGACTCACAGTTTGGTTTTCACTCCCTTCCTTCTGCCATTCACAATCTAAAGTTTTCCTCTTCTCTTCTTCTTCATCTCGCTTTCTTTTTCCTCTTCTTGCCGTTGTTGAACAAATGCTTCTTCTGTTTCCTTTGTCGTTGCAAAAAAACTCTTCAATTCTTCCTTCTGTTTTTTTCTGAAATCATTCACCAATGTTACCGATGGAGAAGGAGGTGAAGATACTACTACCGATGCAGGCAAAAATTCTTGCGGGGACCACAGGAAATCAGCCAAAGCTAAATTGAAGTCATCCTCTTCTTGAAGAAGAATACTGGTTACAGTCGTAGTCATAGCTCCATCGCTTTGAGTATACTATGCATCAGCAGCAGGTACACCCCAATACAATGTCTTCGTTGTTTCAGGTATATGTATGGTACTCAAACTCTTCCGCAATGGTAAACTGTAGGACCGCTGATGCGCCTTTATATTGAAAATGGCGCCACGCCTCCGCTCTCTTCTGATTGGAAGAGAAACCACACGCTCTGACTGAATTTTGTAACGCACGTTTTGATTGGTGGAACATTTCAATCCGTTTCAATCCGCTCCTAGACTATTTATACAAGTGCATTATCCAGTGGCTTCACCTGTTCTCAAGACAACTCAAGTAAGATGTGGACTAGTGTAGAGTCATCGACCATCGTTTCGGGCATGCTGTTTAACCAGGACTACCCCATGTATGTGAAGGCATCGTGGGCCATTACCAGGATGACAGACCCAGCAATATGGAAAAGAAGAATTTATGTGGAGAGGCAAGGGTGTCTGAAGCGTGTTTTACTATACGGTCCCGCGGCGCGACGAAGTTTGAGAAGAAGAAGACCAGTAAAGCGATGCCACTGCCTTTGGTAAAAAAAAGAACAAGGGCCCTTTTCAGGGCCATCCACTTCTCTAGAAAAGATATATACTATTCTTGTTTGCCAATTCTTTTGTGTTTGTGTATGTATGTGTTTGTGAATGTTTTGTGTATGTTTTTTGTGTATGTTTTTATATGTCTGTGTTGTTGACAACCAAAACATTAAAATCCTTTTACCCATTCTCTCTTCTGTGTGATAGTATGTTTGTATGTAAGGGTATAGTTGCGTGTCTATAAACACTTCCTTCCCTTGTGTGATAGTATAGCATGTTTCTATGTTTGTGTTTAAGAGTGTGTGTCTATTTCATTCCTCTTCATTTACATCCTACCCCCTCTGTGTGAAAGTGTTTTTGTATATATGTAAGTATAGTGTGTGTGTATAAACAATCCCTCCCATTTCGTTGGTTAGAAAGTGTAGGGGGTCTTGATCACCTCCACAGCGTGTCGCATAGTAATCAATAAGTGGGTGTTGGATAGTAGGATGTGTGTTAAACAGTAATCAAAAAGTGGGTGTTGGACAGTACTCAAAAAATGGGTGTTGGATAGTACTCAAAAAGTGAGTGTTGGATAGTATGTTTGTGTGATTTCATTCCCTTTTTTACATCATACCCTTTTCGTCTGATAGTAGGTGTGGTTTTTTTAGACATTACACAATGCGTTTTGGATAGTGTGTATGGGCTGTTGGATAGTAAACAAAATTGGGTGTTAGATAGTACTCAAAAAGTGGGTGTCGGATAGTAGGGTGTGTGTTGGATAGTAATCAAAAAGTGTATGCTGGATAGTAATCAAAAGGCGGGTGTTGGATATTATGGGTGTGTGTTTGGATTGTAATAAAAAATTGGCTGCTGGATAGTATATAAAATTGTAGATAAAAAAATGTAACATTACCATTCCCCTTTGTCCCCATAATCTCTCGACCCTTTTACCCTCAACAATTTTAAAATTATCATTCCCGTTGGTCCCCGTAAACACTTTTGTCCCCATAAACAATTTTTTCCCCATAATACCATTCCCATATTAAATCTATGGACAATTTTAACATAGGATTTCCCGTTTGTCCCCATAAATTGAGGTCAACCACTTCTAACAACGTTACCATGTACCCCCAATCTTAAACCTATGTCGTAATATGTTAATTCCCGTGTGTGCGTCCCCATAAATTTAGGCCAACCACTTCTAACAATGCTGCCATTTACCCCCAATGTTAAACCTATGAACAAATTTAACATAGGATTTCCCGTTTGTCCGCCAAGGGGCTCCTAATTTAAACCTATGGGCTAATGTTAATTCCTGTGCTTCCCCCCCCCCCCCCGCCCCGCCCCCCACGCTCATACAACTACGACCATCGCTGTTATGTAAAGCGACTGATTTTGAAAACCACTGGAACATTTTAAGCTTCCGCCGTTTCCAAGTGCATTTGGTGTGTTAGTATCGGACAGAAAAGCTCATTTTCGGAGGGGGGGGGGGAGGCTCGGATTTTATTTCCGAATAGGATATTATTATTATTATTATTATTATTATTATTATTATTATTATTATTATTATATCAATGTAATTTTTTGACAACTAATATTATTTAAATAATTTTTTTTTTTTTTTTTTTTTTACAAAGCAGAGCAAGAGTATTTTTTAAAAAAAGCTATTTCTTTGGTTCCTCCCACCCTCACCCCCTCCCCCGAAGTGAAATTGTCGGTCCTTATATGCCCCTGTCATCATGGCGATGACATAAAAAGGATCCACGGATCTTCACTTTGAGCAGCTAAGGATTTTCATAAATTGTGTTTGTTAGCATAACGATGTCAAAAATGCACCAAGAGCGAGTCTAAATGCCCTTACACATTTGAATATTGATTGGAAAATACTAGTATAAATATCCGGTATAAATATGATAAAAACATTAAGTATAGCTGAGGCTGTTGTTTTAGAAGTTTTGGCAGACTGGTGAGAGCCGCAGCAGCAGCCCTGAGCGGTAATAATGCAGCAGCAGAAACATACCTGTGATGGACCGGTGTAAATGTACAAGGAAAGTATAACAGATACAGTTAAACTGAATTAATTCTTCAATGGACCCACTATATAACCAATTGAAATATAGCATTTTCTTTGCGCCAGAAGCAATATTAAGAGATACTCGACTCGTCAAATTTTCCTGGTAACCCTTTAATTTTTCAAATGGCCTATTGTTTTCGTTAAGTTTGCATTGCTTTATGTAGGAAAGTGTGCTATTGACCCATCAAAAGGGTCCATTGATCCCTGACTATATAGTAGCAGTAGTAGCAGCATTATTAGTATGCTGATAGTTTGTTTTCATGGGATGAATGGATGATCTTCTATTATATTTATAAAAGAAGGGAAAACAAAATCCATAGCTTCGCAGCTGGCTTTGGATTCTATATATAGGAACAAAAAGAAGTTGGAACAATTTTATCATAACACCGCTTACTCATTCTGCTAGAAAGTTAATTGAGTGCATCAAGGCTATAAACTTGTCTGGAAAAGTACCATTAATTCAATTGATCACCACAATGGCGGGGGTTGTGTTAGAGACGTTGAGCTGGAAGAAACTGATCGCACTGGGTGTATTTCTTCTCCTCCTTCTGTTGTCATTTTTCCTTATTGGAGGGCTTGTTGGTAAGACTCGACAAACTTGTAGATTACTGTCATTGACGTTTCACAAATGTTGAAAGTAGATGGGTAAAGAATGCGGTTTTAGAGATTTGTATTGCAGTAAAAATCATATGGCGACTTTGGAATTTTCTCCTCGACTTTGCCAAGTACTTGTTAACGCATATACTTCAGATCAAATAATAGAGGCTCTACACTTTCGTCAGCACAATATATAACACTTGGATTGGAACTCAAAGAGCTGCCAGATATCACCCGTTCCCTTGTGATATGCAAATGATGTTCCTAGTGGTTGGTTGAGCAGTAAGGTCAAAAGCACAGCAGGGGTGAGTTTGTCCTTACACTAGATATGTAGCTGTGTTTATCTAGGTGACCGTCGAAGTTGGCAGGAACTGTTCAGTTGGAAAGCAAATTTAATTTTCTGCCTTTGCTATTTGAAATGATGAAAAAAATTGCTACTAGCAATACCAAAAGAAGCATTAACTTTTCCCCTCCATTCTGTAAGGCCAAATTTAAAATTTCATGTCAGGTTCATAAATATAGTATTTATATGAGGGTCAAAGCATAAGAAATTACAAATTAGCAAGTAAAATATAATCCTTTTCATGGTTTTTGCTCATCGTAAAAGCAAAAAAGTTATTTTATCACCAGCAAAACAAAAAAAATCTTGAAAAAAGTGAGCATTTTTTGTGTATATAATGAATACAAATCAGATAATGGAATGTTTTTTTGTTGGTTTTTTTTTTTGGGGGGGGGGGGGTATTCTTCAAGTAGTCACTACTGAATATAACCAGACTGTTCTTGAGGCATAATTGACACATTTATGTGGTATATAATAGGTTTTGTATGATTTAGGAGAT
This sequence comes from Margaritifera margaritifera, assembly GCA_029931535.1. Taxonomy (NCBI): domain Eukaryota; kingdom Metazoa; phylum Mollusca; class Bivalvia; order Unionida; family Margaritiferidae; genus Margaritifera; species Margaritifera margaritifera. The sequence continues at coordinate 740,439 of JAQPZY010001611.1, forward strand.
CATATTGAAGTATAAGGATTACAAACACATTTTTATCTTTTCTAAAAATGCAGACTGCATGTGATAACATGAGTAAAGCCAACATTAAATAAACAATATAACTAAAATACCAAATAATAAACACCTTTATTCATGTGAAAGTGAAAAACAAATGACATTCGAAACATTAGTCTCCTTACTTTTCAATAAATCAAAATGGAAAATGTAGCAATATACAATCCTGGTATTTGTTCCTAATAAATGACTACCTTATTGGGAAACTTTTTTAGACTAACACATCTAAAAATATTGTTTTTATGATTCCAGATTTGCATGAAATATTTATTTTTTCTTATATTTCTTGTGAAAAGTTCAATACAATAACACTCCATATACCTTTTCAATGTTATGTTTGTGCTCTGATATTTTTTGTGACATAACAATATCAAATTATTTTTTTAAAAGGGTAAAACAATGATAAAGGCACAGTTCGTTGTTCGTTAGTTGGATTAACGACGTGTGCAGCCAAACGGCCATTTACGTCGATAAAGGTACAGACAAATGATGATGTTTATATAGGTGGAAGGATGTTACAACAGCCTGAACAGGCAAAAAAGACTGCTGGGGGGGGGGGGGTCCCCTTATTCAGGCAGAAAACAACCACATCTGCACAAGTAACAAGTATAAATTTGTATGAATCTTTTTTCTAACTACATTAATTTAATAACCACATGTATGAAGCAAGTTTGATACTGTATTGTAGCAGTAATAATAAAAAGAAACAGCATAAATATCATTGCTACCTCTACCAGCTGTTCAAGGGAGAGAACTGATATGCATTTCCGGTTGAAAATGAAAAGGGGCGTATGTTAAAATACAGCTCTATTCCCACGAAATAAAGAGAAGTCATTAAAATTCTCTACAGATTCCATATTTAGATACATAAATAAAGCCTCTCCCGAGTGAAACCAGCCCTGATAACACACAGTTTCTGGATTTTTAAAGACATTTTTCTCTGAGCTGTATCAAATTCTTACCAATAATGTATGGCTTAAAAGAAAAGCTAATATGTTATCTTCGCACATATGATGATGTAAAATGTTCCTGCCATCCATGTAATAATCCAATTAGAGATAAAAGAATGGGAGGCCCGTAAATAGGGGTACCCTCTCTGTAAAAAAATTAGTAAGATGGTGGCATTCTGCTGATGGAAGCGCCATCTGGCTACATTGTTATGTTTACATTCTGATAAATGTTTTGGTAATTTTATGATAGATAGTGACACAGGTAATTTCAGTGAAAAGATCTCATTTTGCTGCTCCAGTTAACCTTGATTTTAAATTAGAAAGTAACAAAATGGGCAAATAAAATAAATATCTAGTTACAAATTAGTTACAATGTATTTTCAAGGTACTGAGAGGATATAAATAATTTTTTTTTATCATATCTTGCATATGGATATTATTAAGTGGCTTTAAAAAAAAGCTACGGTGCAAATTTTCTATACAGATTTATAATTCATCTCTTACCTCTAATTTTTAAACAACTTTTGCCTAAAGATCCAAAGAAATTACACCAATCCACTCTCATATGTTCTGTCAATATAAATATACATTTGTTGTGTTAATAATGAAATATAGGAAAAGAATGATTGGCAAAATATGTACCATAAATGAGCTTCACTGGCACCTTCCACAAGTCCGCCTTATGATCTTGAGTACATAGTGAACCTGCATTGCATTACAATAGGGAATGGGTGATATTTGGTGGGCTTGGTTCAGTTTCTAATCCCCTTGAATGTTTGTCTCAGATGTGGACTGTATGTTAGTCAATGGTTTGATGACATGCAGTTTTTTACAGTACTGGGTGAAAAGAGATGGTACTAAAATGCTGACCAGTGTGCTGATGTCAGAGTTTTGCTGAGCACTAAAATTTGATGAATTAATACTAAAGCACTGAATTGTGGCTCGTTGTATATAACTTGTATTATTTCATCCAGCTATGGAATGTTATGATTAAAAATGTAGAACTTGTCTATTTTATCATCAAAGAAAGTTGTAAATTATTGACATAATTTAATTTTGAGCTCATACACATGTATACAATTTCTCTGAAGGCAAATGTGACTGACATCCCAAACTGCTCACCAAATGACATCATAAACAAAAGCACTTCTTACACTAACCATTTGACCCTGGAATCAGCATCAATTTGAAGCATGATTTCTGTTATTTTAGTGATTAATTTTTTATGAAAAGATTGATAAATTTACTATGACAGCACTAGATTTTCTGGCTTAAGTATTAAACTTTCTATCTTATCTGTTACTTCTGTCAAATTCTTTCAAAAACAAGATTAAATAAAAAAAAAAAAAAAAAAAGCCTTTCTGCAAGTTTCTAGAAGATTTCAACTTATGGTGGCATTGGTACTAGCCAAGTTGAGCTGTAAGGGGAGGTAACTCACTGATGAGTATGAATCACATTGCTTTGCATAAGGTCAGAGGTCATTTGAGATAAAAATACATTGTGTTCAATGAGATGTTTATTCAGTGTCGTCAGAAATTTTTTTTAAGTACAAATGCAAGAATTTGGTCTCAATTAACAGTATACATAAACTTTTATATAACATACCTAAAATCTGCATTATTTTTGTGTGTAATTGTTGAAATTCCTTCTAAATGGAGACTGTTTTACTCTGAATGATCTCTGATGTGTGGAACTCTTCAATGAATTGAAAGCAACATTTTTTGTAATGACAGGCAAAGTGTCGATTGATATATTCTGTGAGCACTGTGCTGGACAAAACTGACTAATGTACAGACTGTAAAATAACAATTGGAAAAAAGCATCTTTGCCATGTAAAAACGAATTTCTATTGTATTTTTTTAGAATTGATTTAAAGAGTATCAGATGTTAAGAACAATATGAATGAGATCAACCCAAGATTTGATTACATGTAGTCTTTTTTCAAACCTGACTTTAATTCTTCACCATACAATATTAATAATATTGAGGTCCAGGGACTCTGACAGCCAGGTTAATTAAGGATTCAGTATTTTTATCATACAGGGCCATTTTCAATAAAGTATAGTTTTTAGCGTGGTCAAAAGAAAGTAATACTTTTGCATGATTTATAATAGTGCTCTACCCATGTTTAAAAAGTAAACAAAACTGTGCTGCATATTTGTTTTTAATGTCTTGTTAAAAGAATGACAGTTTTTGTAAAGGTCTGTTCCTGATAATGATGCAAACTGAGGTTATCTAAGGAATATTTACATATATCTCTTGTGAAGAATTTTAAAGGCAACATAATCACCAGATCTTTGCAAAAATATTAGAATTTATTTATTTGTGTGTAAGCTTGTTACTGGATAGTGTTTTTGTGCATAATTCCAAACCTGTTTACCATGTTCATTCTAAGCGAGAAATAAAGTTATCCTATTTGGAATACCCAATAAGACAGCTTTGCACATGTATGGCTTTTCCCATGGATATTTCAACACCAAGTCTTTTGGAATAAATCAATTCAAGTCAGTAGTAATCTGATTAAATTAATCCTGTTTGGTCAAATCAATTTGCCTCATACAACAACCCATGCAATACAGTGGTTAATCATGTAATGCGATAAGCTGCTAATTGCATTTTTCACTGCAGCTTCAAGTGGGACAAATTAATTTACAAATGACTGATACAACATTGTACAACATATGGGTCCCAGCGTTGGATGTGTTACATATTAGGACCCTAGTGAATGTTCACTCATGCATTAAACAGAGCTGTCTGCAAGTGATTTCAGTGCATCATAGATGCTATTCTTGGATCCAAGACTGTGCATCCTGTGGACCCTCAATAACTACCCTGGACCCTCAATTTTCAGAAACTGATTCCTCTGATTGTACATTTTCCTTAGCAGGTTATACAATACAAGTCCTTGTCAGCAAAACAGATAATTACATGAACAGAAATAATTTTCATATGCAGATCTTACATCCAGTATAGCTGCCATGATAGCCATCTTTAAAATCTTATTATGGCTACTTCTCCTGAATGGATGGTCAAATCAACATGACGTTTCTCCAAAAGACTTCTTATGATGTCTAGTTGGTCCTGAATGACAATAGTGTCAATCTTACATCAAATATGGCCACCAGACGGCTTCATCCCTGAGTAGTTAAAAAGAAGAAGTAATCTCATCATGGATTCCTGGAAATCTTTTTGGCCACTAGAGTGCCATGCCCTTTGAGGCTCCCTTGTTTTCTTTTACTTATGGCAAGATTGACAGAGAGAGAACAAGGAAAGCAAAGTGTGTGTGTCTGTGTGTGTTATTCAGTTAGAAAATGTACTTTAAACAGTTACTATGGACATTTTTTTCTCATTATTTTCTTATTTTTTTAATGACTAATAACTGGAAATTCATCACTGGAGTTAGGTAGTATAGAAAATACTGTTAAAACAATTCATACGCCATTTCAAATTTCAATCTGATATACCCACAATATTGGTGTATCAGATTGGTTTAAATGCCAACACTTCCAAAGCCATGTTATATTTAACGTATGTGGTTTATTACACAGTACTGAAAATATGATTCACTCTTTCATGTAAGCAGCAAAGTTGCCACAATTTAAAACTTCTGCAAAAAAATAATACAAATATATTTAGTCATATCATAATTCTGTTCATTTTGGTTTCATTTTGGTTTGTTCCATAACTGAACCTTAGGTTTTTCGCTGTTTTGTCCTCTCAGAAGCATACACCAAATGATTACCCTCCTGAAAGATTATTTCCCATTTGGAAATTCGTTTGCAATAACTGGCTACAAAGTTTTATCAAGCAAGCTGATATATTTGTCAAGAGTAAATGTTGCTCTTGACTGGGGTCAGATTTCCAACACTGGTGTTTGTAATGCATGACTGCGATCAGATTTCCAACACTGGTGATTAAATTGAATAACTGGGGTCAGAATTCCAACACTGTTGTTTGTAATGCATGACTGGGGTCAGATTTCTGACACTGATGTTTGTAATGCATGACTGGGGTCAGATTTCCAACACTGGTGTTTGTAATGCCTGACTGAGATCAGATTATTAACACTGGTGTTTGAATTGCATGACTGACAGTGCCAACCGAAGGGTTTTTGGCACCCTAGACGAACTATGCAAAAAAATTCACTTCTGTCTAATTTGGTGCCCCTTACCATATAATTTGGTGCCCCTTACAGCTTGTGCCCATTGACCGCCTATTTCGCCTATATTGTCAGGCTGGCCCTGCTGACACTGGTGTTTGTAATGTATGACTGGGGTCAGATTTCTAACACTTGTTTGAATTGTATGACTGACACTTGTGTTTGTAATGCATGACAAGGGTAAGATTTCCAACACTGGTGTTTGTCATGTGTGACTGCAGTCAGCTATCCAACACTGGTGTTTGTAATGCATTACTGGGATCAGATTTCCAGCACTGGCGTTTGTAATGCATCCCCAAAACATCGCAGAAATATTTTTGAATCATGAGTACACGCGCTATACAGACCTAAACTCTGATTGCCATTCTTCATTAGGTCTCCACCAACCCAAAACCTTTTTGATCTTTGTCCAAAAGAACTCTGTTTCATTGCTATAAATACTCTAGATCACTGGGTTTAAACTATCCAGTTACGTCTCTCTTTACACAATGAAACATGAGGCATGATTCTACTGAGATATTGTAGCTTGCATCCTTACAGTGCTTTTCCTGTATCCTAAACTATTTATTCTTTCTGCAGTACTTTCAGAAACATTAATATTGATAGACTCATTCAAAGTTACAATCAGGTCCTGCAATGTTTGTTTACATTTGCCATGTACTTTCACTTTCACTTGTGACTTTTGGTATCCCCCACTTATTTCTCATTTTCTGTGGATCCCCTTTCGTGAAACCTTTTAATAAATTTCTGAATTGTGGAACATGATATTCCACTAATTACAGATATTTGTTTTCTACTAAAAGCCTTCTCAGTTAATTGAATTATCAGTTGTTTCTTACTGTCTGTCAGTTCCTTAATGTGAGGCATCGTGTTTTATTTACATCACTAGTACACTAGGGGGGTATAAAGCAGCACTCACACAAATTTACAAAACCATTTATGTATGTATGCATGTGTTTTTGTGTGTGAATGTATGTATGTATGCCTGTATGTCTGATTATATACATGCATGTATGTAATTTACTGTTTGTTTATATGTATGCATGCATGGTGTGTATGTATGTATGTTTAAGTTAATTGCTGGGTTTTTTTTATAGTAAATGGCTCCAATGAGCTAATGTTTCTTATTATGTAAATGCAAACTGACTCTAAATAGAATTTGTCTATTGTCTCTCATTGCACATTGAATAAATCAAGCTTAATGAAAAATTCTTATCCATTTTGTGACCATTTGAGCTTGTATTTTTTCAGCAATGTTGACTTATTTAGTTTGGTGGTTACTTGCTTTTGACCCAGCACTGTAGGTAAACAGGGTTTCCATTGGGATTTGTTTTCCCGCAAAGTGTCACGTAAAGGCCTCGACACCTTCAGACTTTAATGAGAGGATCAAAGACCATAACTTCAAGTCAATAAGGGTACCAATCACTCATCAGTGTGTGGTATATTTCATTTAAATTTGACAAGTTTTATACTCTTAAGGTTCAAGACATACTTCAAAGACATTACTATAGTACTGGTAGTTACAAGTTCTATAGACCAACAGTGAAACATGAATGAGCATCATAAGTTTGGAACTTGTTGAAAATACAAATAATTGCTTCAGATTTGCTGCAAAGAATTTGAAATAGCATGTAAAATTGCAAATCTTTTATTATTTACTGCTTAAAAATGAACAAATGGCAAATGTGTAGATGTCTTATATTATTATTATTATATTAAAGGATAGAATTGTGGTAAATATGGCACATTAAAATAAATTAAACTAGAATTTGGGCCAGTGGCATGCCATTACATATGACCATGCTCCCATGCTTGTCCTACCATTCTTGAAAATCTGAGTCCATAGGGCAAGTCCCAGAGAGGAAAGAATAAACCAGGAGCCAATTTTAGTTGCATATCAGAATTTGTCTTTTCATGCAGAATAAGTGTACCTATATATCGTTATATGGTCGGGATCTCAGTAGTTTCCAAGTTGTGACCTAGGGACTGAGTCCCTGGGGGGTAGGAATGGATCCAGGACTCAGTGTCAGTTGCACCTGTAAATATGTCTTTTCATGCTCAGTAAATATCTGCATGGTTATAGGGTGGGGGTCTTGATAATTTCCAATAAATTGCCCAGGAGGAAAGTCCTAGGGGTTAGGGTCAGACCCTGGGGCCAATGTCAGTTTCATGACTGTGTGTATTTTGTCTTTTCGTGTCCATTAAGTGTATATATGGTTAAATGATGAAGATCAGTAGTTTCTGTGTTGTGACTTGGGCATTAAGTCCCTATGGTAAAGAATAGATCTAGAGCATGAACCAGGGGCTCCATTCTAACCCCATGTCTGATATGTATTGACACTTGGGTCAGTGATTACACACATTAATAGACCTTTCGGACATGTAAATCAACCATGCTTAGCAGCTGCTTATCTAATTACCTATCATTGATAGGAGGGATATCAGCTTTGTCCTAGTGTGAGTATATGTAGTTGCATCATGTTATATACAGCACTCCCTCACTAAAGGGCCCTTCATTATAAAACATTTCCGGTTATAAGGTGGTTATGGTCATGGATTGCATTATATAATGTAATAGTAAATTATATGTATAATGTACTTCATTATAAGGCAGTCTCAATATAAGGTGGTATACTCTATGACTCCCATGGACAGTGTTATTAAGAGGGAGCACTCAAATGTGGGACAATATATGCAAAATGTTTATACAGCCTGGACTGAAATACAGAAAATACTTTTTGAGCCAAAATGTCTCAGAAACTACTGCTTTGATTTGACTCAAATTTTGCAGAATATTTTGTTGTGGTTTAAGTGACAAGTGTCTGAAACACTTTTTTTTTATTGTGCATTTGAAAAGATTTTTATGCAAATGAGCATGAACAGAGCTCAGAACAATTTTGTAAAAGGTCCAGTCTCATGTTGGTCTCATAATTTGAATGTTATATTTGCAGCTGCCTGCCACAGCCCCTCTTCTGGAGCTGTATCAAAATTAAAAACCTTTGTGCACATCTACAGACCACCCCCAATCATATTTCATATTTTAAAGTCTCTGTATTTAACCTTTTAAGAACAGTTGCATCACATTACAAATTCATGCACACACAAATGGTATTGCATGATCCCTGTTTTTTCTTTGACAAATGCGGCAATAACAAACAAAGGCTTTAATTTGGCTTAGATATTGCTGTGTTGCTGGAATTTAAATTAGCTTCTGTCCTAATAGGACATGGATTCTCTGGTCTAGCAGCTAATCTTTATTAACTCAGGTGGTCAATTACTCCTTCAAATACATTCCCTGATCACATTAATGTTAGGAACATAAGCCTGTTACCTCCGGAATTCAGCCCTCCCAAAAGATGAAAATTCACCTTTACTATATTGACAAAGGGCAATAACTCTTGCCCATTACCTCCCCTTGCAATTGCCAGGCGGCTCTAGTTTTATACTTTCACTGTTGAACTTGCAATATTGTTCAGCTTGCCTCCTGAATATCCAGTGATATATTTTCACCTAATATCAGCCATCCATTCAGGATTCTGTTTTCTTCTGTTGTAGTAAGGAGTACTACAGGTGTATTTAGTTTTTCTGTGCTCTCTGACTGCATGCTTCAACACAGTATTGAATAATAGATGTATTGTAGTTATTTTATATGGGTGCTCACTGCGTGTTTCTATGACACCGGTTGTGCACAGGGTGTTTATGGCATTTTGTTAACATAGGCAAGCTGTTAATTTATTACTTTTTCTCTTTGTTTTTTGTTTCAGTCAATCATGCTGACAAAATTCAAAGCCAGCGAGGACACCAGTCTTGTCTAGCCTGCACCAAACATACCTCGTTGGCAATATGCAGTGTGTGCGCCATGTAGTCAGAGGATACATGGTCTTTGGTTCTTTGGAAAAATGCTAAGAACAGGGAGAAACGAGAAATCTAAGACTGAACAGACAGACATTTTGAGTATTCATCCTAACACAGAGTCGCTGATCAGCCTTATGAGGGACATTACTGGGGTACCCCCCACCCCCAGATATGAAGTACACTACCAACTGCTACTGTTACATCTGCTGAATTGGAAGAACCTGGGGCTGCAGACTTGTCTTCTCTACAGCCTGATATGCTGTCAGTGGAACTACATGTGCATCATCTGGTGCAGTTGATTAGCTCTGTTCAGTTTCTACCCATGTGTCCATCTTCTACCTCATTTGACAATTTTGATAGTTTGGGGGAGTGTCCCCGCAATTTTAGGCAGCCCAGTGGGAGTATGTTCCCCTGCATGTCTGAACATGGCCTTCAGACCTGTTAGTCTGGGCAGATGGGGCTTGTACATGCTCTACATGAGCCATACTGTCACACTGCACTTCTGTATGATGCCATCTCAGCTGCCAAGCGTCCTGTCCAGCTGTCCAATTCTCAATGCATGGGTTTTGCACATGATCTTCTGGAGCCGTCCCATCACAACACACCGCCATACATTGCCATCTCGGTTGTCAACTGTCCCATCCAGCCGTCCGATTCTCAATGCATGTTACCTAGTGACCATTTGGTTTTATTAGTAACCCATCCTAAGCCTACACCGGTAGTGCCCTGGAAAATTAACCAATATGGGGATCTTAGTGAGAGATCCCTCTGTCCTCCTACCAAAACATCTGAACTCTCAACGACAGACAGCCTACTGGTGGGCACCAGACTCTTGCACTTAAAGCATCATTGGATCACCCTTCTGCAAAACTAGTGGACGATCCAAATTGGAGGGACTTAAGATTTATTTTTTCCAACCCCCTCCCTTTTCATCCTCCCCTTTCCTGGCAAAAGTACCATCAGATTTGGGGAAGGATGAAGTTTTGCAGCAAGAGATCAGGATGACACATCCTGAGAGGCATTGTATCAAGATCTGGTCTGGGCTCTCAAGATTTACTTGAACTGCTCTGAACGTGTAACATGAAGACACCTCTTTTTTCCAGTAAAGCATGGAAAGGAAGATATAACCCCTCAAACCCTCTCATCACAGCTGAGGTGGTTATATGATCGGTGTACTCTAATAGAGTCGCCACATGAAGATCTCTGCACATTGTATTCAACCACAATATTTCAATTTGAGACATTATCGAGGCTGTTGGCGGGCACGCACAGTCCACCTTCTCGAGTTTTTATCTATGAAATTTAGCCTCTCAGAGACACTCTAAATCTGGTAGATCCCGTGTTGGTCGCACAAACAACTACCAGACACAGTTGACATCAGCACAATCTCCAGATGGGTCCCCTCAGCAGCTTTCGCTTCATTTCCCTATAAAAATCTTTGTTGGTAAGAAGATTTCATTCATTTCTTCTTACCATATGCAAACCATGTCTCCATCGGTTGTGCTGCTCGCAAGTTAGGAGAGTGGGTTATCTTTCATATAGGGAATCCAGCATTCCAGGATGCTCAACATTCCCTCATCCTATTATCTATACTCCTAATGTTAATGTGATCGGGGAATGTATTTGAAGGAGAAAGAACATTTTTCAGTAAATTATGTTTCTCTAAGAATACTTACCTGATCACATTACTTTAATACCCTCCAATCCTCCCCACAATGTGAGTATCCTCTTCACGATGTTCTGCTCAGCTTAAAACTAGTGCTACATGGCAATGGCAAGGGGAGGTAATTGACAAGAGTTTTTGCCCTTCGTATAAGATAGGAAAGACACATTTTCGTCTTTTGGGAGGGCTGGATTTGGGAGGCAGTGGGCTTATGTTCCTAATGTTAACGAGATCAGGGAACATATTCTCAGAGAAACATAATTTACTGACAAATTTGCTCTCTTATTATATTTATTTGTTTCTTTTTTCTTTTTACAGCACCAAATCCCTCAAATGTCATGGTAGTGCTTGGAACAAAGTGCCTTAACAAGGGAAGTCATATGAAACAGGAATGGTTCATTCCATTTGGTGGACATGAGAAATGTGACTCCATAAAAAGTGTGGATGATGACAGGATATGGGATGAAGGGATATCAGCCAACCAGATTGTATTTTCATTTTGGTTGCCCTATATGCGGGATGGAAAGCAACTGGACTTTAGCCGCTGGCAGCAGATGCTTCTGACAGTGCTGCAACTGGACATCAAATATGATCCTAAATTTCCTGTTGGTATGCAAACTTTTGATAAGGGTCTTAATTTAGAATGAGATGTGGTCTTTAGTTTCTACATGTATACTGTAAGGAACTTAAGATGGATGTTTCTTTGTTGGTGCATGTATGTCTTTAAACCTCAGTGGACCCTAGGTCTGGGTCGATATACTGATAAACTGGTTGACATTGATATTGCATGCTGATACGATAACCTATAATCATTATTATCACCAATGGTTCAATAAGAAATTTTAAAATTATAAAACAAGCGCTCAACTTGTCAACAGAATTACTATCATAAAATGGGGAAAATCAATGAAACAGCTGTTTTCCACATGAATTATTTGATCATACACGACAAAAAGTAAACAAACTAGGCTCGGTAGAGCTACATGTTTTAGTTTCCCATCTTCTGCATAACAAATGGTGCAGCTATGAAATAAGTACATTTTCTTTATCATTACCTAAAAATAATTGTGGTTTTACATGTTATTCTTTGTTATTTTTTATGAGAATGGCTGAGTGCTTTCCCAATTAGTTTTGAATCTATCTATTAGATGCCAAACAAGTTACTCAAAAGACCTGGGTGTTTCAATTGCATACATCGTCTGCAATGTCGTATTGGCTGTTGTTTGATGTGCCAGAATGTCTTCCCAGAAATTAAAAGTGTGGTTGCATTTTCCACAGAATGGTGGGAAGATGGTAAAATTCAACTTGTGTAAAACTATCATTAACACACATTTAAGAAGGCATCATGGCATTGACATTGTCAACCCTACATGGCATTGACATTGTCAACCCTACATGGCATTGACATTGTCAATCCTCCATGTTATTGACGTTATCAACCCTCCATGGCATTGACATTGTCAAGCCTCCATGACATTGACATTGTCAACCCTCCATGGTATTGATTTCGTCAACCTTCCAAGGCATTGATATTGGCAACCCTCCATGGCATTGACATTGTCAACCCTGCCATGCCATTATCATCAGGGAAAAAGGCCAGAACTATTGAATCTAGGAAAAAGAAACTTAAATCAAATTTAGTAAATATGCCAGATGAAATAAAATGGAGATTATTAATGTAAAATCAGAATATCTTCTTATTATTACTCAAAAATTTGAAGAAAGATATTTTTTAAACAAATTCAGTCATCAATCATAGCAGTGTCTCTTTTTCTTTAATAAAGCTTGTTCTTCCAGTGAAGTTGTTTCTTTTATCTTCATAAGTTAAATATGGACATTCCTAAGGTTTATGCATTAAAGTCCAATACTAATAGTAAATAAAACAAGATTATTAATTTAAAAGTAAAGTATTGAAGACATGTTTCTTTTTAAATGTTTTATTTATTTGTTCCCATAACCTTGGTAAATTGTAATATGGCTTTAAGTTAGGCAAACACAACAATAGTTAACACGTTAATATGCTGAATAGCATAAATGTGTATTGGCAATACATATTGTTTATTGGAAATTGTTAATATTGTGATACATATTGATTTGAAGTAAGATACCAGTTCTGAGCTCTAGAGGACTTTACCAAGTAAAGGACACATGCCAGTAAAGGACAATTATGCATATTTATGATACTGAAATTAGAAAGCCTATGACTTTTGTTTGAATACTAAAATAGCCAATTAAACTGAAAAATGTGGTTGGTATTTAACAGCACTTTGAGTATATTATTGATTATATCATGCAGAAGAAATGGGAGCTAAGTGCTTTTTGCAAGGACACAGAGAGGCAGCCGATCTGGAATGGTTTAGACCTACGAATTGTGAGTCTGATGCTCTTCCAGCTAAGATACAGTGGCTTCTGTCATAAATGTGTCATAAAGCAGGTACTCTGCCTTCAATTAGTGATCAGTTACCTTAGGGGAGATAACTTCAAATTATTAGCAAGTTTTACATTGTATATGCTAATTGACTGTAAAATAACGGTCCTCTGTCATATTAAACTTTATAAAGTTGATGTTGACAGTGTTCTTTGGCTTGTTTTAGGGAAAGATCCTACCTTCCAGTTTGATGCCAGAATAGGCTATAGAAACAAGGAGGATGGGGTCAATGACTGGAAGGAGCTAGCACACTCTTTGGAAGAGAGGAAACTGGACTGCCAAATTGAGCCTGATAAGGTGAGAGATTAATGGGGTCAGACCACATATTACATCTATACCTTTGGGGATATGTTGTGATTGGTCAAGTATGTATGTCTGTGTTTATGCATGTATCCATCAATCAATTCTTCACGTAACATGAACTGATTTAGAGAGGTAATCATGTTTGGTAGACTTTTTCATGAGGATAAGTAACTGGCAACTAAAGTTTTGGATCCTGGATGCAGGTGTTAGGGAGTGGGAGTAGTTGTGGTGATGGTGATGGGATCAAATTTTCACAGGTTAAATAGAATCTTCATTATAAAACACTAATCAGATCTATACCCAATGAAGGGGGTTGACTGTGGTCATATTTGGTATAATGTATCACAATGATGAATTTATGACAATGAAATCTTTGAATCCAGGATGCAGCCTTAGGTGAGGATGATAGTTAAAAGTAGGTGATATCAAAGTTTAAAAAAAAAAATTAATAAACAAAAGTGCAGATATTTGTGATTGCCTTCACATCAGTTAATATTTTTTTGTCATAATTATCATAATGCCTGATTGGATTTTGGAAAAGTCTTAAGAATAATAAAAATGGAGTCTAGTGCATATGCATCCTACTTTGCTGTAGATTTCTGCTTTAATTCATGACTCACAGTAAGCAGAATAGTCACATATTTTGTACAAGTGAATTGACTAAAAGCACAAAAAGAATTGTTAAAAATGTGTTCAAACTGCAAAAAGCAGTTATATTTTACGCATTTAGTCCAAAGATGTCAGTTTATTATTATTTGAAATGTTACTTCTATCAAAGCCAAAATTGTGTGTGTACAAAACCTCCTTTCTTTGGTATTTGTTCCAGACTTAACCTACCTCCAGGAGTCATTAGGTTCATTACTATAGGGGTGGTCCAGGATTTTATCTATGATGGCTTGATTTAGATATTAACTGGGTGATTCATTTGGCTTAAAATAGACAACTTTCCCATTTTGTATATAGTGAAAGTATACAATTTTGACTGGGAAAGGAGGGTTTCACATAACCCAGTGAACTCTTATCTAAATCCACCACTCTTACTACCTAAATACCCTGTAACTGATTCATAGCTTGAATTAGAAACAAAGAATTCTGATGCTGATACTTACCCAAATGCATATGAAACTCGGGACTAAAAAATGAATAAGAAGAATGTTGATGACATGATTGTCTTTCTTTTCAGATGGTGACAGGAAACCAGTATAACTGCAGCCTGTTGGCATTATTTGAGCTGGGAAGTCTTCATTATGATTACTATCTGGTTAATGTCAAAGTCCCAGTCGAGCCATACAAGGGTATCAACATGGAAATTGGAAGCCTGATGGATATGTGGGTCATTGTAAGTGAAAGGAATTGTTTATATAAAGTCAATTCTTGCTACAGAATATCGAAGTTAAGCTTTAAACTTTGTGGTATCAAAAAAGTTTGAAAGAAAGTTTTAATTTGAAATTTCAGATTACTTGGTAGAGAGCCTTCTGACATAATTGTGTTTCAATTTTTGTGTCAGATTATAAGCTAATCTACATTCCCTTATGACTGCCATTAGCCAGTAGAACAAACAACATATACCCTGCGCCGGCAGATCAAGGTCTGTGTTGTTTGCATTTGGACCCGGCATATACGCAAGTATATACGGTATGTATATTGCTTCTTTTGTGTTTCAGGCAATTCACCAGAATGGTGGATTTACAAAGGTGTGGGTTTCCATCAAGACGGCGATGTTGCCCATTGTGTTGGCAGTTCTGATTTGGTTTTGGAGAAGAATTATGATGTTGACCAGACCACCCAATCTTCTTGAAAGGTAGGTTAATTGATTTATTCAGAACTGGGTGGGTGTAAGTATTTTCCATTTCTATGTGGACAGATTTACAGATCACGTTTAGGAGTTGAAATAATGAAAGGAAAATACACATAAGAGTTACTTGCCTTACATATAAAGTGCTACAGAGACATCAAATTATGACTCACAATGACATTTTATAGCAGCATAAAAAGTGAACATTAATGATATATATATGCCTTCTATGCTGTTTAGAGCACATTATGAGTTAATTGAAGCAAACATTCTGGATTTGGGGACTTTATTAGAGTTTCATTCTTGTTTAACTAGGGTTAAAAGATCATAAGTTGGACAGGTACATGCTTAGTATCTCAATAGCAGAAATGACAGCCTTGTGTGTGAATATATATATATATATATATATATATATATATATATATATATATATATATATATGCATGTGGTTTAGCAGTATGTCAGCACAATACTGGCTTTATAGTTCTAATTAAAGAGTAAAATTTTAAATTTAAAAAAGATTTAAAATTTGAATTTAAAAAGTTAAAAATTCCATACAAAACTTTAATTAGAAAAGTGGCCAACATTTTCTTGTCAAGGTAACTTTTTCTGCATGATAAATGTTTATAATGGCTCCTGGAGACTGCTAAAAGTTTTGTGGAGGTGAGCTATGTAATCATTGATTATACATTTATTATAAGCATTATTGCCCTTTTTGATTTGCAGCTGAATATAATGGACGACAAAATCTTGTGACATTTTTTTAATGTATCACCATGAACTTGGTAAATGTTATGGTCATCAGCTGAAGATGCACATTTCAAGAAATCACTTTGCTCTTGAAGTTTTGTTTGAGTTATTCCCCATTTTGTCTTGTAGCTTGATGTAGCTGAAGAAGTGCATATCAATAAATCACAATGCTCCTGCAATTCGTCTTAGAGTTATTGCCCTTTTTTACCTGAAGCTGGATGTAGTGTATGAAAGAATCTTGTGAATGCAGCTAGCCTCACAGTTTTCAGTAGATTGTGATGAAACTTTGGAAATGTTATGGCTATCATCTGAAGATGCGCATTTCGACAAATCACTGCACTCTTTCAATTTTTGTTAGTCATGGCCCTTTTTGTCCTGCATTCTGAATGCTACTTGTCTTGCAGTATTTTCTGGATGGCTATGAAACTTTGTACATATTATGAGCATATTCTAAAGGTGCACATATTGACAAATCATTGTGCTGCCATGATTTTTGTTAAGAGTTATGCCCCTTTTTTGTGTTGCATGCAATATATGCAGAATTTTGTGAATGCAGTTAGTCTTGCAGTATGTAATAGATGGCTGTAAAACTTAGCACATGTTATAGTCATCATCAGAAGATATGCATGTTGATCACTCATTATACTCAAACTATTTTCAATAGAGTTATATCCTTTTATTGTTACTATAGACTCATCTCCATCATGGGTAGGAGTGGGATGTAAGAGAGGTGGGATACATTTACATAAGCACATTCCTTACCTTTCAGATAGTTTCTGTAGTGAATTACTATAAATTTATTGTCAAGTATAAATGCACATGAATTCTTTGATTTGTATACTCCTGCCATAAGGTTATGATGTTGTCTATGTGTCATTATGTTACAAATTTCATTTTCCACAAAATAACTCGAGTTGTCCACCATCTGCAGTTACTAAACTTTGTGGATGGCTTGCACTTGAGGTAAGAAAGAACCCTGTGGATTTTGGGGGCAAAAGATCAAAGGTCACAAGGAAAAGAAAGCAGACCAATGTTTTCTGCACAAAAATAACTAGAATTCTCCACCATCTACAGTTACCAATCTTTGTGGATGGCTTGCACTTGGGGTAAGGAAGAACACCATCGATATTAGGATAAAAAAGTTAAAGGTCAAGGTCACTGTGACTTAAAGAAGACACATAGTTTCCACACAATAGCTCAAGTTTTCTACTGTTACCAAACTGTGTGGATGGCTTGCACATGGGGTAAGGAAGAAGCCTTACATTTAGGAGTCCAAAACTCAAAGGGCAATGTCACTGTGACTGAAAGAACAAATATAATTTCTGCATAATAATATTGCTTATATATCACATGCCTGGACCAAACTTTGTGGATGTCTTGCATTTGGGGTACGAAAGAAACCTGTTGATGTTGGGATTGTAAAAAATCAAAGGGCTAGGTCACTGTGGCTGAAAAAAGAAAAATGGTATTCACACAGTAACATTATTTCTGCATTACAGACCTGGACCAAACTTTGTGGATGGCCTGCACTTGGGAAAAGGAAGAAGCCTCTTGATTTTGATGTCAAAGGGTCAAAAGTCAAAGTCACTGTGACTGACAGAAGAACAATGGTTTCTGCACAAATTTTCAGTTATTGACCATGTACATGTACCTTCACCAAAGTTTGTGGATGTCTTACATGCTGGGTAAGAAAGAAGCCTTTTGATTTTGGAGACATAAAAGTCAGTGGTCACGGTCACTGTGATTGAAAGAAGAAAAAGTTTTTTTTGCATATTAACTTTAGTTCCAGACCATATACCATGACCAAAGTTTGTAGAGGGCTTGCACTTTAAGGTATAGAAGAGGCCTATTGATTTTGGGGCCAAAAGTTCAAATGTCACTGTCATTGTGGCTCAAAAATAAATTGGTATTGAAGAATAACTTTTGTTCTCTAACAAGTTCCTTGACAAAACTTTGTGGATGGCTTGCATGTAGGGTAATAAAGAAACCTATTGATTCTGGGATCTAAAGGTTAGAGGTCACAGTCGTGGTAAGTCTAATAAGAAAATAATGGTTTCTGCTTATTAGTTTGGTTCCAGACTGCATACCTTGACCAAAAGACATTGAGACCCATTGGTCAGTATTCTCCAGAGTCAACCATATCCAACCAGTGCCTAAACAGATAACTATTAATCACAGGCAGGCATGTAATGTGCCATTCATATTACTCTTGTTTTTTGTTTTATTATGAATTCTTTATTTTTTATTTCAGGACCCTGTTTTCCCTTGGAATTGCAATGTGTCTGCTGAACTGTGAGTAATATCTGATATTGTTTATTTAAATACTGGTCCTTTTTATATGTGTCTACTGAACTGTGAGTAATATCTGATATTGTTCATTTAAATACTGGTTCTTTTTATATGTGCACCAATATTTATCTTGATTACAGTTGAGATAAAAAATAACTTTAAGTTGGTGAAAAGAAGATCATTTCTATATCTGTTTTGCACAGTAATTTGATATCGTGCATACTTTTTTTAAAAATTAATTAGTATACAGTTTTTAGCTCACTTTGCCATAAGGTCAAGTAAACGTGTTTTGGCCTGTATTGAGTGTGTCGTTTGGTGTCCATCAACATTGCTATTTTGAACTTTTCAAAAACCACTGGACCAATTTGGATCAAACTTGATAGAAGTGTTTCTCATGAATGCTATACCAAAAATTTTTTATGGGTGGCTCCCCTAGCAAGGATGTGGCTTCCATGGGAACTAAAGTGGAAAATCTATTTTCAGCATCTTTTCCAGAATGGCTTAGCCACTGTCAAAAAACTTGGAAGGAGCGTTCCTTAGGACATGCTTTATCAAAACTATGTCCAGCGTGACTCCCCTAGCAATAGTGTAGCTTCCATATCAACCAAATTGAAAACCTGTTCTCAACTCCTTCAGAATGGCAGAGCCAATTTAAATCAGACTTGATAGGAATGTTTGTTATGAAATGCTCTATCAAAAACGTATGTCTAGGGTGCCTCCTTTACAAGGGTTTGGCTTCCATAGGAACCAAAAATTAAATATGGGGTGGCTCCCTTAGCCATAGTGTAGCTTCTATAGCAACTATATGGAAAAACTATTTTCAGCATTATCCAGAGATGATTCTAACAGTACAGTTTTGGGGCCCCCATCTCCAGAATTGGGTAGTGATGATTCCAACAATACAGCTCTGGGAGCCCCATTCCTAGAATTGGATAGGGATGATTCCAACAATACAGTTTTTGGGGCCCCCATTCCTAGAACTGGGAAGCGATGATTGCAACAGTAGAGTTTTGGGGCCCCCATTCCTAGAACTGGGAAGAGATGATTGCAACAGTATAGTTTTGGGGCCCCCATCCCTATAATTGGGAATTATTTTTTTTGCGAAACAAGTACTTTTAGGACTTTTTAACACAGGCTTATGGTGTTTCTAACTTCCTATTCTTCATCACTCCTGTAATTTGTTGGACAGTATTTTTCATATGTCCATTTATAGCAGATTTAAAAAATTAATTTTATAAGGGTTCGAGTATAGTGTAAACTACAATTGGTTATATAATTTTGTTCATGTTTTGCAGAAAACTTCCCCTTTTTGTAGTAGAAGTAGTTGTTGTTTTTGTTTTTGTGTTATTTGGAAAAAAGAAGCAAAACTTTTTTAGAACAAGTCCTTAATATGAGACTGAGGATCTGCAGCCAATAAATGTGTCTATATATTCATCTAACATAAATAAATGTGTCTGCATATTCATCTAACATAAATAATTGTGTCTATATATTCATCTAACATAATATAAATGTGTCTATATATTTGTCTAACATAATATAAATGTGTCTATATATTCATCTAACATAATATAAATGTGTCTATATATTCATCTAACATAATATAAATGTGTCTATATATTCATCTAACATAATATAAATGTGTCTATATATTCATCTAACATAATATAAATGTGTCTATATATTTGTCTAACATAATATAAATGTGTCTATATATTCATCTAACATAATATAAATGTGTCTATATATTCATCTAACATAATATAACTTTATGCTTCATTATAATAATGTAGTGTTATTTACAAGTGTTATTGGAATAGAAGTGCTCTGTAATAATATAGTACTTTTAGTTAGTTTCACATTGAATTGAAGTTTTGTTTTGTTTTAAAGGATTGGAATATAGTGCAGTCAATTTAACAAGTAGGCCTAAGTCAAGAAACTAGAATAATTGAACACTGTTAAAAACTATATTACCTTTTTCAACAAAAACCATGAAATAGAATGTTATAAAATAAACATAATTTGGTTCATTGGAAGTAAAGTCATCTAAAATGTCATTTACCATTTTCATGCTGGACCATGTGACTTAAGGCATACCTTGGCAGATGAATCTCAGGCCCTGTTTTCAGTTTAAGCAATTCAAAGCATAAATTGTTTTTATTGGTCATTACTAGTATGTATATTGTCAACTATTCAAACAGCTATTTAAAAAAAAGTGTTTTGATTAAGGAAGGAATACATATACATTGCTATAAAAATGGAGCAGCTGTCTGCTTGCTTGTCAGCTCTTTGATGATAGACCTGTGTTGGAGAATCTGAATATTTATTATGCATAAAATGCACATGAGAAAGCAATGGCAGGCTTTTGTATGAATAAGATGGCAAGCAAAAACTTCCATTGCAATCATTTGGAAAACATATTTTCAGCCTCATATCCAGAACATTGAAACCAATTTCGATCAAACTTGGTATGAATGTTTCTTGGGACATGCTCAATAAAAGTTGTGTCCAGAGTGGCTCCCCTATTAACAGTGTGGCTTCCATAGAAAACAGGTGGAAAACCTACAAATGATATTTATCTCTATCAAAACTGGCTAGTTGATATATTTATATATATATATATATATATATATATATATATATATATATATATATATATATATATATATATATATATATATATATATATATATGTATAAAAAGATTGCTAACAACATTTACCAAGAGGTTTCAACAACTATCATGTGTATGCGAAAAAAATGGTGTATTATGTCACTGCTTTTTGTTGTTGTTGATTCACAACAAAACAAGATTCCTTTTTTAAAAAAACTAGGGACATTTATTTCGTGAAACAACCGTCAATGTCGAAACGGAATTTTTTTTTTTATTGTTCTATTAGTAAAATATTGATGCAGTGATTTCATTGCAAGTTATAGTGAAATTTCTTCTCAACCTTGAGGAAATCTCTGAGTGCCAATTTTAAGTTCATTACAAACTCTGGAACTTGCTTCTCCATAATGAATCGTATCTGTGAAACAAAGCTTTTTATTCAACAAGTACTCATTTCGCTTGATTGCCTTGGTACCTTTGATCAGATTGGTGAACGAGTAGGCTAATTTAAGGTAGTTTAATTTTATTACTTGCATAATAATATTTATAACTGTGTTCGATTGATCAATTGAAATGAGTTGACCTGACACACGACCATGACCACTAGCTCTTACGCAGGTAAAGTGTATATTGATGTGGTCATGTAGGTGCATTTACTCATCTTAAATTAAATATTAATTGTTGTTGTAAAATGTAATACTAATATAGTTTAACCAAAGTCTATTCAATCCTGATTATTGAGTGCTCTGCACCTTAACTATCACCAAGAAACTTCCAGAAAAAAATTATTGATCGTTATGGACTTTTACAGTAGTGGCCAGGTACTAAACTGGGTCAAGAAAAGAGCACGTCAGATCCAATCGTCACAATATAGGGTAGTAAGATTTTCATTGTGACATCACAGCGCGCAACATTCAATCTGTAGCTTTCATTGTGACATCACAGCGCACGACATTCAATCCGATTTGTACTGAATCACACCTTTAGGTTTACCTCGTCCAAAAATGTCCACGTACTTTAACATTGAGTTTTGCCATATATGTTTCTTGGGGCGTGTAAATAATGACCTTCCAAAGGAATATGGATGTATGAGGATGCAAATAAAGTGAATAATCATCATTTAAAGGTATGTGTAATCAAATTCTAAAAAATGACACCCGTTACAGAAATAGTCGGTACTGAATGCATACACGACCTGTATGACTTTTACTATAGGGTTTGCATGCCTTTTAAATTTTCTTTTCTTCCAATCCTTTATTTGATTTGATACAGAAGACATAATTAACATGATAATACAAAACAGGTCTGCTCTCAGTTGAGTGTAACAATACAAGTACTTCTGCAAGTTGGAGATCAAAACACACTCGGTACTTAATTAGGTTCTTACAGAAACAGTCGCGGACATAGCTGTCATGGTAGATTGACATTTTTCACATTTGAATACAAGAGGGCATCTTGCATTTATGATGATTACACTGAAACCAAATTAAAAGATGGCACTAAAACATGAATTTCGCTTGACAAAACTTATTTAATTGGTATTTATTTATTAAAGTGTTGCCACCAGTATTGTTATTTACAGTGTACTGAGAATGTTGTTTGGAAAGAAAATTTAAAAAAATATCACTTCTTTTTAAAAGTTGAGAATTTCATCATGTTGATTCAGATTTCCGGGTACTAACCACCGTTTTTTACAATAAAAAGAGCGATATATCAAGGTTTCATTTACCAATTTTGATTGCAATTTTCTTCATGTTCAACAAATAGCAGCCTATTTGTTTGTTTATTTTCTGGTAAAAAAAATTGGATTCACGCCTGTCCCCATGTTATAAGCGGGTTCACAAGTTATCTGGATGCGAGTTATCAAGGGAGTGGTGTACTACCAATTTCTTCTAAATAGTTTGAAATTGGACAGACATAGATATCTTCCAACACAAGGCACCTGCATTGTTATCACATTTGCCTTTTAGACCAATGTAAGCTAAGTGAGCAATATTGGGCCAACCTGGGCCTCTTGTTCACTTCATATGATTATTTTACAGATGAAATACTTCTCATCAGTTATTTTTCATGTCACAAATCGCCCAGAGTATAAAAACAAAAGTCCCAGAAAATTTGTCAGTGAAATATATAGGGTCATTCTTTTTTTATCTAAACTGCATTTCCTCAAAAGTCTATGGGTTTTTTTTGGGTAGTACACCATAATAAAGTTCCCTAATTAAGTTCACATAAAAAAAAAACTTGTCTGATAGGATGGAAGTCGATACACTTCACATGAATGTGTTCCATTGTCAATGGACACTGGCAGGGCATGCACTTTGGTCAAGGTTCACCCTTCAAGATGTATATATGAGTCAGGTATGTGTGTCCTATATGCGTTCAGAACAGTAACACCGCCTCTCTGCAATTTGTTCTTTGTGCGGGATACCACTCTCCAATGATGGGTTTTGCTGTTATGAAGCTTGTTTGTGGAGTTTTTATTCCACTTATTTTGTAGGCACACATAACATGCCAGTTTGTACAACATTTGAAGCCATTCTGAAACAAGTGACTGCTGGGTAGCAAGGCATTAAAGGGAAAGAGAGTACTCTGATTTAGAGACCCGTGCAAAAACCAGTTAAGATGATTTAATCCAAATTTTATCACTCACTTGAATTGAAAAAGTGACAATGCTCAATGTAAAAGAACATAATATGGGCAGATATTTCAGGCAAAAAAGCAGCTATGATCAATTAGTAGCTTAAAGAGTACATAATGACCTTGGGAGATCGTGTGGTACAGATAAGTTCAGAAATACTGAACATTTGAGTGTCCTTGAGTGCTTGATATGTATTTTAACATCATGCCGTATATTGCTGTCAAATGAATAAAGATAAATTTAAAAGAACTGTGGTATTTTTGCCTGTATTTATAGTGCCTTTGGAGTGGCTGACCTTGGCAGTCAATATGCCTTTCATGCTGATGATCAATGACATCAGACAGGGGATCTTCTATGCCATGTTGCTCTGCTTCTGGATCATCTTTGCTGGAGAACATATCATGGTAATGGGATAAAGTTTTCATTTATATCGCCTCCACTGCTTGTAGTGGTGACATCTTAACCTGTATATCCTGCCTTCCATCCAACCATTAAAGGAATCTTATTAGTAGGGGTGAAACGATTTGTCGATATATCAATGCATCAATACTTTTTCCTTATTGATACACATATCGATGCAAGAGGTGAAGAACCAATACAAAACGATACTTACCTATTAGAAGTTACTTTAATCTTCTGCAGTCAAGGATAATTATTAGTCGGTTTTTTCTTTAAACTGAGAATTTATCTGAGATGGCCGTCGCAGGCACAGGCACTAATGTTTGTCAGTAAAAAAGACAACAAAAAAAAAATACTGTTGAAAACACCTATTCACCTTTTGCAAATTAACACATGGTTACATGGTTCAAAATGTCTGTCCCCCCCTGTCTCTCCCCCCCCCCCCCCTTTCACCAATTTCATGCTAATTATTTTATCCCATCAGCATGTTCAGCCACTGATAATATATATATCAATGTAAAGGAGACTTTCCACATTTGTTCCCCATGTATTGTTTGTTGCAGTCGAGGATAAACAATTGACTGCAGCTTATTCAGTGCATGAGACACAGGATGTATTGGCATCCAAACTCGATCCAGGTACATACAAAGCAACAGAGAAACTTCATTGAAAATGGCTGTAAAATGATCTGTAAATTACTTAAGTCATACATGGAGAACAAGTTTGGAATGTTTCCTTTTACGTTGATATAGGTAATCAGTGACTAAACGTGCCAACAGGATAAATAAAATGAGCACAGAATCAGCAAGGAGGCAGATTTCAAACCGTGAATGTTTGTCACCTTGTGTTAATTTGTTAATTTTGTATAGAAGAGAGTGGGCATTGTCAATAGTTTTCCTTTTCACTAACAGAAATGAGTGCCTGAGGCCACGGCAGTTGTTTTACATTTGCAGGAAGTACAATGTGATAGATTTTGGTTGTTAGTCATCTCCACTCCCACACCTGGATTTGCTCTAGATAAGATTTTACATGCAGTTGGAAATTGCACAATTTCTTCTGTTTTGAAGATAACACCGTCATGTCTTTCAAATTTAAGTAAAGACATGAAATTGATAAAAAGATATTTTAAAAGCATTCATGCAGTGCAAAACAAAGGGTGTGTTTACCAAGACGAGTCCAGGATCCGATCAAATGGAATAGCCTCAAATGGCCTAAATGATTGAATTAAAATCACTAACAGCAAATATGTAGTCAGTTTGGATGTACTTTTTTTTTATCTTGTCAAGGATGAAAATGCATATGAACAGATGCTAAATCTATGTCTGTCTGTAATCTGCATACTAGAAATAGAACTAATATGTCAACACATATAAAACAGCACAACCCTACCACTGACAGACCTTCTAATGATGAAAAGACCATCAAGTTGAAATGTGTATCGATATTGTATTGTATCGTAGGCTGTGTATCGTGAATCGTATCAATACCTGGCACTGGTGTATCGTTTCACCCCTACTCATTAGTGAAATTTCTAAAAACTTCTTGACATTGACAAATGAAATGGAGCTTTGGACACCATGATTAGATTTTCATGCCAATAATGCAAGTTTTTATTTTGAATTTTTGTGGAACTTTAAAGACTTCTTTGGTGAAAATGTTAGTAGCATAATTAGACACAAAAAAATGCTTGCCGTAGAAAAATTAGGCATGCATGTTTTTATACATATATAGATGACCTGATTAGATTTGTATGCCATTTAAATAAATTTTCAGTAGCTCACTTGGCTGTAAGACCAAGGGAGCTTACTGTTTAGCCCCGCATTAATCATGCAATGTTTTTCATCCATCAACATTGCTATTTTTGACTTCTCAAAAAACACAGGGCCAGTTTTTCAAACAAACTTGGTAAGAATGCTCCTCGGGACAAGCTCTACCAAACTTTTATTCAGTGGCTCTTTTAGCAACATTGTGGCTTTCATAGCAAACAGAATGAAAAACATTTTTGACTTCTTCAGAATGGCTGAGTCAATTTTTATATGACTTGGTATGAATGTTTCTTAAAACATCAAAATTACGTCTGGGGTGACTCCCTTAGAAACAGTGTGGTTTCCATAGCAACCAGCTGGAAAACTTTTTTTCAGCTTCTCATGAACATCTGAGCTAATCTTGATGAAACTTGGTAGTAATGTTTCTTATATCTTGGTGGCTTCCCTAGCAGTGTATATGGGAAACCTATTATGTACCGCTTCAAACAAACTTGGTTGGAATTTGCCAAATGTTTATTTGGGGTTGCTCCCCAAGCAACTACATGGTTTTCTTATCAACCATATGGAAAATCTACTGTGAAATTCTTTTCCAGAACAGCTGACCCAGTTTCAATCAAACTTGGTAGCAATGTTTATTAGGACATGCTCTATCAAAATTCTGTCCAGAGTGGTTTTTCCAGCAGTGGTGTGTCATCCATAGTAACTGAGTGGAAAACCTATTTTTGACCTCATCTCTAGAGCAGTTGAAACAGTTTTGATCAAGCTTGATAGAAATGTTTGTTAGGACATACTCAGTCAGAATATTGTATGGAGTAGCAATGGTTTGGCTTCCAGTTACAACCATATGGAAAACATAATTTCAGAATCTTCTACAGAATGGCTGAGCCATTTTTATAAAACTTGGTAGAAATGTTTCTTAGGACACATTCTTTCAAAATTAAGTTTTGCTAGCAATGGTATGGCTTCCTTACCAAATGGGTGGAAAACCTATATTTGACTTCTCAAACTTAGTTAAAGTGTTTCTTAGGACATGCTGTATCAAAGTTGTTTCCTAGGTGGCTCCCTTATAAATGGTGTGGATTCCAAAGCAAATTGGTGGAAAATCTACAATGCATGATACTTATCTCTCATCAGATATGGCTTTTTGTTACTAATATTTTAAAAAACTATCACAGAATGTCTTCCTCACAAAACTGCCTTACCATATTAGACCAATGGTGATAGATAGAGTCCTACAATGAACACATTTTACTTTCATAAAATAGAGAGTCAATTCAACATTTTTGTACAGCTGAATTCACATAAGGTAGAAACTCAGTTAAACATGTCAAATATCACCAGTTTATACCAGAGAACTTTAAATTGTCTTGACATGGGCATGTGCTTTATTAAAGATCCTAAAGCTTGTAATTTGACCAGATCTGCATTTAATGTGTGCTTCATTTTCATTTGAAATGCATTTGAAGTTCCTTTTGTGCATTGAATTCACATTTGTATTTCAGCTATAATCTCATCTTTTTCCCTTACCATCTCAGAAATGCATTCTGATTTTGTGTTTATTGCTTCCATTAATTTGATTTTTGTATTTTTTTTAATGAAATGGAAATGCATTTACATGTTCTAAAGTCAGGTTTCCATTATTGAGAGTGTTAAAGGGAGAAAACTTTTGCTTTTGTATCTTGTCTTATTAAAAGAGTGCTTTAATAATAAAAAGCAAATGTTTAAAATGCAAAAGATAGCATTGAATTTTTTATCAGTAAAAGTATAACTGCAAGCTGCAATAAATATAAAGATATAGTTTTAGTCTGCAGTATACATGTATATCTGCCAATGTTATTTCCTATTCTTTTTGTTCAAATGCAAATTGTATAGATACAACCACTGTTTGTGATGTCATCACATCAGTGGCAAGATCACAGGGAGTTCAAATAACCACCCTCTGTTACTTGGCACTGAACAAGTATCAAATACGCAGCTCGATCAAAGGGTTATAATGTGGGAAAACAAAGAGGGTGCTAAGGGATAATGGTCAAACACATATATGTAAGACGTGTAGGACTCTACTTGGCACAGAACAAGTATCAAATGAACAAGGTATAAATCATAAACCAGAAAACTGGAGAGAGAGAGAGAGATTGATTGATATTTGATAATGCATTTATTTAAAGTGACAACAGTCATACCTTTGCACAGACCGTCATGCAGGATGCAAAGACTATGGAAGTAGCTAAGATTGCTGCTATTAGTAAAAGTAAAAATGCCATTATCGGCGACTGTTAACGTGGGTTCAGTAAGATGAATATCATCAAAACTGACATCAGAAATAAACTCGGCATCTCAAGCTGCATTCAGCAAGTGGGCAGCCATAAATCATGATGCATACTCATGTGACATTCAATTTTATTATTTGTATGAAACAACATTTTAATTGTGCAAAACATTATAAATAAGCAATCAAAACAGTCATGTGATGATTTATTCTGTAATATTGTGGTATTGTATCGTTTGTGGTCAATAAAGTAATAAATACCCCATCTTTTTAAATTTTCATTGCCTACTACATTAATAGACATGGAAAAATATAAACTCCTTGTTTGGTGACATTTTGTGAAAATTGGAGAGAAAATATTGAGGTTGGCGATTTTTTTGGCAACAACTTTTTTTAAGGCCAGCACCATCCTTGTGTGCTCTTCATTTTATTCCAAATCCAGTCATTATTTGGTTTGCATTCATTCTGCATTCTATTTTCATTTCGCTGGTAACTTATCTGTTTAAGGGTTTGTACTACATTGGCCTTTGAGACCAATGTATGCAATGTGAGTGATATCAGGCCCACATGGGCTCTTGTTTTCTAAAAGTTGTCCAACATTTTTGACTTGGAGTATAGGCAGACATGTGTTACAAACACAAATCTAGTTTCACTCCTGTGACAGAGAAATCACTGATTGTTTATCCTTTATTTGTCACTGTCTGGTTGACTCCATCTTGTCTCAGTCTTCACATGGAACATTTTAGTTAATGTTCTTTATATATTACTGACATCCTTTGGGTTAAGAGCATCATGATGTCAATGTAGCAAAATATGTTGATTGCATGTTATTCAGGTTGGATGTAAAATAATTCCTATTTTGCGTATATTACTTATTTAAAAAAATAAAAATAACCACATTGGTGCAAAAATGATTTTTTTGGTAATTGGTGCTGAGACAAGGTAATCCCATTCTCAGGGTTACATTATTTAGTCTCAGCTTAGTGTCAACCCCTACCCTAGTGAATTTATGACATCAGTGCACTTTTGATAAATGTAGACAATGCATCTGTTGTTGACCGAAGGGCTATTGCAGTAATATGAGCTCTAAATTATCTCACATTCTGTGTGTTTTTGTCTGGTGATTTGCACAATTTCCAAGTTAGGCTTGAACCTGCTGTACCCAAAGGAGAGTATTGCATATGGTCTAAAACCAAAACAACAGCATAAACACTGTACATGATATTGTACATGCAATATACATATATTCTTTTATTGTAACATACAACCATCCGAGTTATCTTGGACTTTACCATGGATTATAGAAGACATTCCAGTTGTGATGGAGTAAAGCTACAGGACCTAGGGCAACTATTTTGTATGAATTGTTACCAAGCTTTGACAGCTGGCTCACAACCAGGTATCATTAAACATAAAAAGATTGTTTAACTCTGTTTGATTGTATTGGGAAGATGTATTATAAAATAAATGTAAAGTGAATATTAAAATTTTTACTTTTATTTAGAATTTGGATTGATCATACACTGTCTGATTGTTGCAGGACCAGGTGGAGAGGAACAGACTAAAACACTATTGGAAGCACCTTGCAGCAGTCATATTTGGATGCTCCTGTCTCTTCATCTTTGAACTTAGTGAGAGGTAACAGAGAACATTGATTGTCTTGTCTTGTCTGGGTGGCCCCGGGGGACCGAGTGGTCTAAGATGCTCACCTTTATAGATCACTCACACATCTCACCTCTGTCCATGTGAGTTTGAATCTCAGCTCAACGAGCGTGTGTATGTGAGAAAGCTTGCCAGTAGCTTCCCGTGGGTTGGTGGCTCTTCCTGGGTTCTTCCTCCACCAATAAAAACCTACTGGCCGCATTGTATAGCCTATCATGTGCTGAAAAATGGCATTAAATCCCACAAAACCAAACCAAACAAACTTGTCTTGTCCATGCTAGCAGATTGAGCATCATTAACATCACTTGAGGGACGGGCAGGTATGTCATGATGTTGATGTCATATCATCATCAATAATTTTAAGGTTTTGAAAGTCACAGACAATATTTCTTCCATGATAAGGTGTGTATGTTTTCTTTTCGTTGCAAGGGTTTATCTTCCTGAAGATTGTAGCAAGGTTTTACCTTTATCTAGAAACTACCTTACTTATACTTGGTACATATAGCCAAGATTGTGCTGATGTGCTGTTAAACCTGCAACAAAAAAAAAAAAAAATAAATAAAATATATATATACACATACACATATGCATGCATGGATGTACATGCATGCAACATACGTATATAAATACATACTTACATACATTTATGCATGCATGTATGTACATGTATACAACATGCATGCACACACACACACACACACACACACACACACACACACACACACACACACACACATATGAGCAAGGTCCAGTCTAATTTGTCAGAAAATTCTTAATGAAAAGCCTGATATTTAATTTTCTGTTTCAATCCATGAATTCCTTCAGAAGTAACTTCTAATGGAAACATAATTTGCGCTGGACATCATGGGATGTGACCTAATGGATGGACATGGGTTACACTATATCTTCCCCTAAACAGATATGGTAGGGAAATAAAAGGCCAGCAACATGTGGTACTGGTGCTTTTGATGGTTTTGAGGAAGTATGTTTGTTTAAAAGGTTATAAAGTTTGAAACATCACAGCACACTGACCAAATAGTCTTAGAGTCCTGAAGTGATACATATCCAGTTTAGAGATGTCTTTTTTCAACACCAGTTTAGAGATGTCTTTTTTCAACACCATGAACTCAGATTATTTTGATATTTTTTTAAATTCTTGTCCAAGACGGGTCTGTTTTTCTTGGAAAGATTTCAACAAAGAAAAAGTAGATGTCTGTCTAAGTGGCTATCACAATATTTAGCTCACCTGGCCATAGGTCCAAGCAAGCTTATGGTGTGATCCTTTGTCCATCATGCATTGTCCATTTACAATTGCTATTTACATCTTCTCAAGAATCACTCAGCAGAATTTGACCACATTTGACAGAAAGCCTCCTGACATGAAACTCTTTCAAACATATTCAAATGATGCTGATCTGCCTTCAAATATGGCCACCATTACCAAAAATAGAAACAACTTTAACGACTTTTCTCAAGAACCACTAAAGAGAAATAGACCAAATTTGATAGAAAGCATGATGGGAATAAAGTCTTTCAATTTGTTCAAATGATGAGATCCACCATCAAGTATGACCACTCTTACTAAAAATAGACAAACTTTAAAATGGATTCTTCTCAAGAACTGCTCAACAGACTTTGACCAAATTTGACAGAAAGCATCCTGGCATTTAAGTAACTTCTCAAAAACCACTCAACAGAATTTGACAGAAAAAAAACATCCTGGTTTGAAGGCCTTTTACATTTACTGAAATGATGCATTTCCCATGTTAAATGTGGCAATCATTACTAAAAATAGAAAAATATTTACACAACTTTATCTAAAAAGAAAATGTTCTACAGAATTAGACCAACTCTGAGAGAAAACATCCTGGCATAGAGGCCTTTCAATATTTGACAAATGATGTTGATGTGCCATCAAATATGGATGAAGGTATAAAAAAACAGGAGAAACATTGGAACAGTTGTTTGCACAGCCTATACGGTAAACGGCATTGGAAGAAATTTCTACCAAAAACATCCAATTTTCCTGATTGCTCTTGCATTTGACTATTGGGCAAATGTCAGCTATGTGAGCTATCTCAGACACATTAGGCCCTCGTTTTCCTGTATAGAGCACTGAACTTAGCCTAACTGCAGAAATATCAGTCATCAATGAGAAATACAAGTAGTCAAATTCAAGAAGATAATTTGCTTTTAAGCATATCCAGTGTAAGGTATAAAGTCTTTGATGCACAAGTATTTCAAGCTTTGGCACAGCTATCTTTATCTTGATTTGTGGTACTGTATAATCAAAAAAAATGTATTTTTGTAGTAGGTCATTGGCCATCCCATCATGCTAATGTCAGGTGTTATGTTAATTTCTCCTTGTGTTATAATGCAAAAAATAGAAGAAAGAATAAACTGCTAGGTCAGGTAAAAAATGGTTGATAGCATATTGAGAAAAAAAACTGACAAACTCAGCCACAAGCTGCCTTTTGCAGAGGTAAGTACTCACAAAGTGTCAAAGTATAAAGTGACTTTTTGTCTATTTGCAATATTTATATGTTGTAAAATGATATCACAAAACTTTAATGATAGAGTAACATAAATCTCTCTTGATGTTAAGAGAGGTGAAAGGTCAATGCAACTGGAGCTGAGATTGATATGTTTCCACTCAGTAAGTAAAGTTGGATCCAATTTTCATCAAACTTCATACTAGTCTACACTTGGACAGAGGCACCTCCCTATTGATTCTCTAGCCTGGAGGTTAAAGGTCAAGGTTTCTAGAGTTACAATTGTCATTTGCGGTTCAATGGTACAGGTTCACTTTACTTGGCTTTCCTGCACCCAATTCTTATCAACTTCATAGTTGCATACGCTTCAGGAAGGTCAGCACCCTGTTGAGTCTGTGATTGAAAGATCAAATGTCAAGGTCACTGGACATGAAATTGCATAATTATGTTACTTTTACATTTTGTATAACCTACAGTTGGTCAGTTGGCTCAGACATTTTTCTGGTGGTTATTTTTTTTTTTACAGGGGTGTTCGCTTGGCCAATCCTTTCTTCAGCATTTGGATTACAGATGTTGGGACAAAACTTGCTGTATCCTACATTAATTCAGTCTTTTGCAATGCTAGCTTTTCCTACTTTTTCCTACTTCCCCCCCCCCCCCAATTTTTCTCTATTTTTTCAAAACGATACTGCTATTTTTACTTTTTTTTCCAATTTTGTGTTTAAAATGTATTACACACTGCATGAACTGCCATATTGAAGTGAATTCAGATATGGTCTTCGTGATGTGGATGCTGGGTGTTTAAGAAGATAGAGGCAGCCTTGACTAAAGAGACAGTTCATATGTAAGAGCATGCTTTTGTTTAAGTTTACAAAGGTAAGCAAAGTAAACAATTAAAGGTTTTATATTTCTTCATCAAATACATTACCCAATCATAATACCTTAGGAGTACAACCACTGCCTCACAAATCCAGCCCTCCCAGGTTAACATTTTTAGCTATTAAGGCTAAAAGTTGTCTCCCCACATAGGTGGCAGTGAAAGAGTGATCTTCCCTTTGATATAGGGATTGGTGCCAAATCCTGTCTGTACCTCAGTTACTACTTCCGCTTTCTGCTAGGTAGCATGCTCTCTTGAGAGACCTCACAAACCAATGTCAGGAGTTCCTTGTACTCACTATATAGCGCAAGTTAGAGGAGTTTCTCATCTTGGGAAAGTATTCCCCATCTATATTTCCAACTATTTCTTGCTCTTTTGTATCAGAGACAAAGTTTTCAATCTATTGTAGAATTACATCTTTTTCATGAATACGTGTTCGGTACCATTTTGTGGTTACCTGCACGGGTCACTAGTATGTGCATTCAGATATTGTGTACTCAACTTTTGTATATTCTGCAATATAATTATATTCCTTTAAGCCATGCAGGTAATTTTTTGTCTGTAGAAAACTTTAATTGTTTCACTGCATCCACCTCTGTAAGTTTAAAAGACAGTGCATGCATGTCTCCTGTATAACATTACACTTATGTTCAGATACATACAGGTAAGTTTTCTATAGATAGTGTATAGTCAATAGCATCCACTTCATAGTTATAAAGCAACACTTCAATGACTTTATCAGTATAGGCTGTCACTTGGGCCCTTGCTTTACAGGCAATTTTTGATAAATTGTGTAGTAGTTCAGTAACGTCCACTGCATGTGTTTATAAAGCGATATTTGGCTGACTTCACTTGTGTAACATTGTCTGCTTTTTTAGAATATGGACGGGACTAAATGCAAGCAATGTGAATGCCTGAAAGGCGAGAACGATAACCACAATACATATTTAGCATTGTGGGTTGCCACTCAGGAAATACATGTCAAATATGCACTGTATGGATGGAGAGTCAGTGGGCTTCAGTACTGGGTGGACAATCTAAACAGAAAGAGAAAGTGGAGAAACACATTTTGAGAGATGAAGACATTATTAGCACTGATGCTGATGCCACCTCAGTCAATACATTCCTGATGGTCAAGTATCACAAAGCAGAGCGCTCAGCAGCCAATAAGTGATTCAGGAGATCCCTTTCAGCTTCAGCTACAGCCGCAGCTCCAGCTTCGCTGCCTCAACTTGACATGCTTGTTTCAAAAGGCCTGATGCCTTAAGCATACGATGGTCAATCTTCTCTCCCTGTAAGATACAAGGCAGATCGAGAACGTACCAGTCTAACTCAGATACTGTCTCGCACATTACAAGTAGGGACCGGTTTTGTGGATCAAATATCCCCTGACCCAGTTTCAGCACGAAGAACTTCACAATGTTATGGAGGATAATATGACACTGATGCAGTGCTCTTCACTTCCACCTTCTTAAAAGAGCACCAGAAAGCCACATTGAGATCATAACCATTTTCTTTCACCCTCCTTTGTAATGGTCATGTGGGGAAGTATGTAAGCAGACCACCAAAGAAACAAATCTACCTCAGGCACAACATCAGAGACTGAGGAGATTTTTCTGGAGGGAGATCAAAGGAACAGAAAGGAGACTTGAAGGACACATAAGACGGAGAAGCAGTCCTACTGACCCATTACACATGCAAGGCCACAGTTTTTGACAACAAACGTGGACAAAGAGCAAAGAAATGACAACATTTTCATGCTGCTGTTATCAAATATCCTGGTTGGTGGGGGGGGGGCGACTTTTCTTCTTTGTTGTCAAATAGGGAGGAATTTGCCATGACAGTCCATGGACCTAGCAAGTAATTACTGTATCACATTCACAGTCTCCATTGTCCTGAGTCCCTTCAGCTACAGATGTCCCAAAATACCCATTCAAAGTAGACATTCTGCAGCAAGAAATACACAGTCTTCTCCAGAAAAGGGCAGTTGAGATTGTTCAAAACACAAAATCACCTGGCTTTTACTTAAGACTGTTCTTGGTGCCAAAGGTCAACAGCATTCTTGGACCAATTATAGACCTTGGCTTTCAGTTGTTTCATACGGGCTCCATGGTTCAAAATAGAAACACCAAGGAGAGTTTTAAATGCCTTTCAGGAGGAAGACTTTGCCATCAGTATAGATCTGCAGGATGCTTACCTACATGTCCCAATTCACAAGTCCTCCAGGAAGTTCCTTCAGTTCACATTCAGGGATACAATATACCAGTTTATGGCACTCCCTTTTGGTCTCAACATCAGTCCCTGGGTCTTCACAAGAATTATGGACAAAGTAGTGTCTCACTTCAGAACCATCTCCATGTCTGTGACATCCAACTGCCTGGATGACATACTTCAAAAACACCAGGTGAGTTGGATTTTAAATCAAAACATGAAATCCCTTGTTACACTCCTCCACAGCCTATTGTTCCTTGTCAACAAGGAAAAATCTGATATCATACCAGCTTAACATTTCACCCACTTGGACGTGGAGTTCAAAACAGATCTGAACAGATTATGTTTCCATCAAGAACGTGCATTGAAAATCATTTCAATGGTGGCATCAATATCTCAGAACTGTATCTCAGCCTGAGAATTCCTTCACCTTCTGGGCTTATTCAGTGTCATACTGGACCTCATCATCCTGAGTTGCCTATTCATGAGACCATTACAAATGATACTGTTGTCCCAATGGAGACCAAAATTTTGCCCATTGGAACAAACAATACCAGTCTCTAGTTATATGAGGTCCCATCTCAGCAAATATGAGAACCTCACTTGGCTTATGGCAAGTGTTCCCATGCAGGTCCAACCTCTGAAGATAATGAACTGTATGGATGCATTTCAGGAGG
The DNA here is from genome assembly GCA_029931535.1 of Margaritifera margaritifera. Classification (NCBI taxonomy): domain Eukaryota; kingdom Metazoa; phylum Mollusca; class Bivalvia; order Unionida; family Margaritiferidae; genus Margaritifera; species Margaritifera margaritifera. The sequence goes on from JAQPZY010001611.1 coordinate 776,286, forward strand.
CAGCGGAGTGTGGCCCACTCAGGATCATCTATTGTATATCAATATCCTAGAGATGAAGGACTTTCTGAAAGCATTTCATTGGTGGCAGGATGATCTTTGTGGAAAGGGCATACTCATTCTATCCAACAACTCCACTGTGGTGAATTGTCTCAAAAGGCATGGGAGAATCAAATCCCAAGACCTTTGCGTTCTTGCTTGGGATTTTCTAAGGTGGTGTCATCAGCAACAAATCCATGTGCAAGTTTGTCATATTCTGGGCAGTCTAAATGTATTAGCAGACTTGCTGTCCCGAAGGAATCAACTAATACAAACAGAATGGTCGCTTTTCAGTCATATCTGTACCCGCTGAGATCGACCACTGGTGGATCTGCTTGCGACATGGTGGAATGCAAAACTTCCAATCTTTGTCTCCCCAGTTCCAGATTCAAAGGCCTGGGCAGTGGACATTATTTCCGTAGACTGGAACAGTTTGGACGCCAATGCTTATCCTCCAATTCCTCTGATTGCAAAGATTCTGCAAAAGACAACAGAATCGAAGTGCCATCTTATCCTGATTGCTCCCCCTTAAGTGGGAAAAATCATGGATAAATGACTTGATAAATCTGGCAGTGGAAATTCCAAGGAAAATAGGGGCATTTCCTCATCTGCTCAAAAAACCTTGATGGCAGGAGTTTCATCTGAATCCAGCTTTGTTGAACCTGCACATCTGGAAGATAATAAACAAGCCCTTAGGAACAAACAATTCTTACAATATGTGGTGGAGAGAATCACTTGGGTGAGAAGGCCCACCACTTTAAAAGTATATGAGGGGAAGTGGAGATTTCCTCACAGTGGTAAGAGCAAAGACACATTCCTCTGCTTAAGGCATCATTATCCCATATAGCTAACTTTCTCCTATGGCTATTGAAAGTGAAGAAGTTAGGCCCCATTATGATAAAAGGTTACCATTCCACACTCTCAGACATGCTATGTCATCATGGAAGAGAGGATATGGGACAAAACAAAGATCTCTGATCTTCTGACATTTTATTTGTCATGCAAGAAGGCATTGGCTTTGTGCCCAAAGTGGAAGCTATCATGGGTTCTAGCATGGTTGAATAAAGCATCATTTAACCTGCTCTTAAGAGCACTGTTGGTTCACATCTTGTATAAGACCTGCTTCCTACTCATCCTAGCTACAGCAGGCAGAATCAGTGAAATCCATGTTTTGTCGGTCAACCCAAACTATCTAAAGTTCCATCATGATGGGTCAGTATCACTCATGACAGACCCTGCTTTCATTGCCAATAACAGGCTCCTGCTCATTTGCAATCAGTCTTTTGTGGTCTAGCCTTTTTCCAACCTGGATCCTTCAACTCACGGTCGTCTACAGGACCTCATGAGGGCTTTGAAGTGGTACCTAAAAAGAATCGAGCTGGTGCAGAAAGGGAGATTTCATCCATTTTTAACTTTGAAGTAGGGAAAGGTCCATATCTTAGCTCAGGATCAACTGTTCTGGATGAGATGGGTTATTTGTTCTGCATAGAGAGAATTAACCCAAGATCAAATGAAGTTGTTACGCATTTTGGCTCATGAGATTAAGGCAGTCATGGCAAGCATTGCATTGGAGCATAACTGTTCCTAAGCCAATATGGAGGTCAGAGTTGACTTTCTCTAGTTTCTACCTCAGAGATCTTTCATCCCAAAAGGCTCACTTAGACTTGGTGGGACCTATTGTCACAGTGCAACAGGCTACCTTCATGGATCATTTGACAGCTTCTCCTTTACACGGCTATACGACTTCCACTGGATTTGCTGGAGAAATTTTTTCCCTCTCTCACAAAAGCTGCTTCAATACTCCAGCCAGGAATGAAAGAGAATTATAAGATGCCTCGCATACCTTAGGAGCCTGGAGATAGTTTATCCCAGGGGTAAGGGAATGTAACTCCCTCCACCTTTTACCTAAGGTATTATGATCGGGTTTTGTATTTAAAGAAGAAACCAAGTTTTGGAGTAAAATATGTTTCTTGGATAATATTTGCCCAATCAGAATATGGATATACTCTCCCAGCATCCCTGCAGTTACATCATACTAGAAGAGCATGCATTTCGCTCCAGTAGTAACTGAGGTACAGACAGGATTTGGCGCCAATCCCTTTATCAAGGTGAGCCCACTCCGTCTGACTGCCACCTAAGTGGGCAAACAACTTTTAGCCTTTATAGTAGAGAATTTTAGCCTGGTAGGGCTGGATTTGTGAGGTAGTGGTCATACTCCTGATGTATTATAATCATGTAAGTATTATTGAAGAAACATTTTGCTCCAAAAATTGGTTTTCAGTAATTTACATAAATTTTATACTATTATTTATAAAATATCCCATATTTCTCCAACATTTAAAAAAAGTAGCCCAACTTTATCCCTAATTTTTCGTTTGAAAGACTCTGAATTTCAAATATCAGTCAAGTCTGTCGAGTTTCACTCATCATAAATTTGCCAAAAAATTATCATTAATTTGACAATTTGTGATATTATTTGCCTAAATCTCAGACACCTATACCATGAAACAAAGCATTTTGCAAATATGTTATACTTTGTGTACAACATTATTCATACAGTGTCTGCAGCATCCATTTTAGTTAAATATGTATGCTCCTCAGAGTTCATATGGGTCCTTCTGGACCTTGAAAGTGCTTTAATTTTAAAATGGCTTGGTCATGGTCTTGAAAGCGCTTGAAAATTAACATGTTTATTTGAAACATTTTAAAATGCTTGAAAGTGCTCAGATTTTGAAAGGAGTGTCACATAACACCTGCATACATTTCTGAAACATTTCAATTCATGTTTCATTGATTGCATCAAAGACTTCACTAGAGAGCCTGCAAGGAAAACACATACATGTATGGGCCATAATTTGTTTCCTTAGAAATATATCACAACAATTACCATGAAAATGTTTGATTCTGTTTCCTGATGTGTTATGAATTAGGTCCTTTAAAATTAATATATAAGTTTGACAGAATCCTTGAGAAGATCCTTGAATTTTATTCTTACAAATCTGTATTAATGCTGGCTCAAAAGAATTGTCTAAAAAGTATTTGGGTAAACTGTTTTGTCTTATTTAAACCCCTGACCCTCATCTCTGGTCTTATTTTAAACCACGGACCCACATCTCTGGTCTTATTTTAAACCCCGGACCCACATTCTGGTCTTATTTTAAACCCCAGACCCACATCTCTGGTCTTTTTTGTTTTAGCCAAGGTTTGGTGGTTTGGTTTGGTTTTATTTTATAGCACATCAACACTTTGAAGTTTATATCATGTTGAGGGAAGTAGAGTAAAGTCCCTTGTCCAAGGACACATGACAGAGGTGAGAATCGAACCCATGCCCTTCTGGTCATGAGTTCAACACCTTAACCACTGAGCCACCACAGTTTCCTCATAGCCTAGGGATGTGCACTAATTACTTGTGTTAGTGTCTTGTGCAATGTTGTGCTAATAGAAAATGTCAATTCCTAATCCAAATGCAAGTTTTATTTTCTTAACTGTTATGTAGTTGTCATTTATAATCCTGGCTGGCATAGCAGCCTGCTGCTACTTCCTCTTCCTGTGCTACATGATTTTCCTCGTGTTCCGTAACATCAGCTCGAAAAGAACAACCCTCTCTAGTATGAGCAGTGCAAGACGCAAGTTTTATTTGGTAAGTTGTAGTGCAGTGCCTGTTAATAATTTGAGTTAAAAGCTATATTCCTTGCTCCCTATTTGCATATTAAAATCTTTGTTCTTACACAATAGAAAATAAAGAAAATGTAAAGAATTTTTTGTATTACTTATCAAGTTCAGTAAATTTCATATCAAATACACATCAGATATAGGGGATATCTATGTTTTTTTGTAGATATAAGGAAATATCGATTTTTGTTCTCCATTCTGTGCAAATGTGATTAACAGCTTTATTACTACATCAATAAAAAGAAGTTTGAATTTTACAGTAATTTTAGGACAGCAACATTTTACAATTTAGCTTGTACATATAATGCTTCAGTTGTGTATTTGGTCGGATTAATGACTGTTATCAGACAAAAATAACATTTCTTGTGTGGCCTTGGCAAGCTTGCAGTCTTGTTCAGTAACAGATGCCTCACCCAAATTTTGATTGTTACTTAATTTCGGTTTGCAGTCAACACTCATCAATGTCCGATTTTTCCATCATTTTCAAACATGATTTTGATTTTGATGAGAGTTAAAATTGCTATTTAAACAATTTTATTACTATATTTAATCAAGAGTTTTCCAAAACACTTGTACTGTTTGTCACTGTGTTTAACAGGTAGATGATACTGCATGAGTAGCACTGAATATCAAATAAAAACAGATGATGCTATTTAAATCACTGACTATTTGCACGATTCATATGGAAAACTATTTTTTTTAAAATTAATACTTGAAGCCTACTTTTTGTTTAGTTCATTTTAGGCGTTTTTTGATGACACATCCTGATTGATTACATAAATGTATATGAGAGAGTCTACTGTCTTGGCATATTTTAAGATCTTTTCATCCTGATGGAGAGAGAAGAAGGGAGGGAGAGAGACGGAGCAGAAGTAGAAGAAGAAGAAAAATGAAAAATGCCTAAATATGGAAATATAAGTTTAAATAACATACTTTGGGGAAAGAAAGTAGTTCCAAAAGTGGCAATAAAAATTGTTATAGAAAATGTGGTGATATAAATTGTCTCCCATGAGTATATTTCAGTATCTCATTATGAAATATATATAGAGGATATTTTCTTTTCCTAGGTTAATACTGGATATATTTCATTGTGTGGTACAAAAAACATGTTATTTTAATGAGTGGCAAAGCCACAAGTTAAAATATACTGTTTTTGGAACCACAAGATGAAATATATCCGGTATTAATGCAGAAAAAGAAAATTGTCTTTTTATTATATACCAAAGTTGCTCCAGAATTGAGGCTTGGAAGATTAAACTCACTATTCAGCGCCACACTCTACCCCCACCCACCCATTTTTTCGTAAATTCACCTCACTTTCATAGGCTGGTCGTATAAATATCAGTGACTTAGGATAGCGGTATGATTGGGTTGACCTAATCTATCGCAGTAAATAATATTGTTGACATTTTGTAAACTATTTGATCATATTTGACCATGAAGCAAGTCCGATTCATCAATGCATCACAGCGGGTTTATCATTGTTGTCAAGGAAGTAAGGGGAAATAACTTCATAGAGATGCAAACGGCGTAAACTAAAATTTCGTCTGCAAAAAAATAGTATTAATATCATTTTAAATATTTTACATTATACAATGACTTTGCTACATTATATTGCTACCGTATGTATTCACGTATAAGCCAATGCCAACTGCAAACTGCATAGACCCAGATCTGCCATTGCATAATGCGCTGGCAGATCTGGGTCTTTGCAGTTTGTAAGGACTAATCAGTAGAACAAACAACATAGACCCTGATCTGCTGCCGAATTATGCGACGGCAGATCAGGGTCTATGTTGTTTGCATTTGGACACGTATTATACGCAAGTATATATGGTAATTATTATGTTGTGGTCTGAAATACAAGTTGTTGAACCTTTACAGCTTAGAAAGTATGATTCTAATGCATGTGATTTTTAAACACATTCTCTGTGTTTCAGGGAGTGATTTATAGATTCAAATTCCTGATGATCTCCACACTGCTGTGTGCAGCCCTCACTGTCTGCTTCTTCATTATCAGCCAGCTAAATGAGGGACAGTGGAAGTTTATGGATGAGGACCTTAACTTGGAGTACACCAGTGCTTTTTTCACAGGTATAGTCATCTTTACATTGACTAGTTTGAGTCTTTAGGCTGCTACTCTGTGAAATCATTATTTTTTATTCTGTTTTTATGCAGTTTTAATTGTCATGTTTGTCAGAGGTAACTGTAACGCATTAAATCATATTCTCGAGGAATATTAGGCATCTCCAGAAAGAGTGGAGGGAGAGTGAGGTATATTATGAGAGAGAGAGAAATCAATTGAATTGCAATTTTGTATTACGATATTCCAAAATAATATCAATTTTTTATATTTTTTTCCCTACAAAAAATCAATTATATTGATGAGAAAAAAAAGAAAGGAGAACTCTTCTTAGTAGCACAAGATCATCAATGTTCACAATTTCTTTACAAGGACTTATGTGTGTATGCTAACTTTACTTGAGGAGATTTGATTAAATTGTAGTGTCTTTGCAATTGAAGTGTAACATTTAAACTTATTATTCTCTATCAAATCAGCTTTTCTAAATGTCACCTTTATTAGATCCCAGTTTAAGGCAGGTGTTCATGCACTTCTGTTACCTGACAGGCACAGATTGATGCAATCGATTTCTAATTGACATGTACAGAGACAGCTTGCGTTTGGAAGAAAAATGCAGTGGATGAAGTTCACGGGAACTTTATTGTATGGAAGCCTAAATTCTGTGTTGGGAATTAGTTCATATCCATGCCTTTTATTCATAAACCCAAAAATGTTAGTCACCTTGAAAAAACCTTCTCACATTAGTAAGAAAATATAAAATCTGTTTTCTGATTTGTTGAATACCAGTGATGATGTAGTTGTAAAGTTATGAATGCTGTATTCAGTTGTGTGAAGCTCCTGAGGGTGCATGGCTTCCCCAGTATGGGATTTCAGTCCATTACAGATTAACCTCTCAGTTACAGCTTGGTCAACTGGAGTGATCAAGGCTAGGTGCCTTCCACAAGGGCTACACCACAGTGGCCAAGCAGGATTTAAACCTACAACCTGGCTCCTAAGTCTTCAAGTCTACATCCCTGTGGTCTCAGGGATGTAGAATAGATATGATGCGTCCTCCATGTCGGAAGAAGTAACTAATGGAAACAACTTTCTTGCCCAGGAATGCATCCTATGAATATGTTCAGCTGAAAAAGTCTTAGACCTTTTAAAACAGTGCTATTTATTTCAAAAATTTGATTTTGTATTGTATAAAATATTTCATCCTTTTTGCCTTTATCTCTGTGTTGTAGGTTTTGATTTGTGATACCTAAACTTACTCAGCACTATATATAGCCAGGATTGTGCTGATGTGCCATTAAATCCTATACAAACATACATATATGCATAGTTAAACTATTTGCTTATGGCATTGTATAGTTCAATTTCAAGTCAGATTTAAATTTTAACCAATCAGATTTCTGGATTTGGTATTTAACTTGAAGTACATCATCCAATTTTATTGTTGAAATCCATACATGCTGATTATGAACCTGCAGTGCCTGGTAACCACCAGGATATACTACTTTTACACCTTACATACTTCCTTTTGACATTCAGACTTTCAACCCATTTAGCTAAGTTGCAACAATTGTTATATTTGGTTAAATTACAGATATTTGTTATCTTGACGCATTTATTATTTGAAAACTCTATCAATAGATTTAGAATATATCCTAGGCATATGTTTGACAGAAAAGTATACAATTTATAGGCACTGAAAGATTTGGGAATTTTCTTATTTTCAAACCAACCAAAGATTACCTCCCTGATTCAAAGTATGATTGTACAGTGAAACCCCGCTATAACGCGCCCCGCTATAACGCGAATTCGGATATAACGCGATCGTGGCGTGGCTCCCAAAATTTCAAATATTCATTCGCACATGAACTTTTTTTTTTCAAAGGACGAGAAATAGTGTATAAAATGTGTATATTACAGTATCATTTTGGGGAAGAGATCGTGTAGGAATTCGAGTATAATACGTATGTGGCGTGGTTCCTGAAATTTTATATACATGTACGTGTATTTTTCTCGTACACGGAATTTTTTTTTTTTTTTAAGTACGAGAAATAGTGTACAAAAAGTTTATTATCATTTTGGGGAAGAGATCACTTATGAATTCGATCGTGGCGTGGCTTCTGAAATTTAACAATTTCACCAATTTCTTGAAGTGTTATGCCAAAATAAACATTATCGGAAATGTTACTTATTATTGTTCCATGAGTAAAGCCAGTAAGTTTTCTTTGTGTTTGTCTTCAATTCATTCTGTATACAATCATTGCTCAAACAATAGCCGACGTGTTTTTCTTCTTTAACTGCATACACAACCGAGCATCAGATAATGTGGTGGTTGATAAAAGATTCTCACGATTTAATAAACATCAAAAACGTAAGCCGCCAACACGTGCGCTGGACTTCAGTTCATCCTGTATACAATCAATGCGGTGGTTGATCAAAGATAGTCATATGTGGGTGCTTATATAGAGACTGAGCTTGGGCGGCAAGATCAAAGATTGTCATATGTGGGTGCTTATGTAGAGACTGAGCTTCGGCGGCAAGATCACAGGGAGTTCAAATAAGCACTCTCTGTTACTTGCCACTGAACAAGTACAGCTGTATCAAACTCGTGGCTCAATCAAAGGGTTGTCATGTGGGAAAACAAAGACGGATCGATATCAGATAGTAAACGGTGTTGATACCCTATTCATGCTATACATTAGACGTGTATACGTTGTTCTCGGAATGAAGAAAAATATAGCGAAACCCCGCTATAACGCGACCCCGCTTTTTCCGCGATCTAATTTTATGGACTCCAAATATCGCGTTATAGCGGGGTTTCACTGTATATGTATGAACAAGAGAAAACTACAATTTCACTTTTTTTCAACACTATCCCAAATTTTAATAAACTTCAGTACCTTTAAAGGTGTTAATTGTGGATGCTGTTGCAGTATTAAGGTTGATTTTCATGGTTTCTTCTTATTTTAATGTAAATTATTGTTCACATTTCTTTTTCATATGCCATAAGAAAACAGGAAGCCTTTAGTACATATATTTAGAACATAATTTTTATATATAGTTAGATTATACTTTTCTGTCATACACATGTCTAGTAGATGTTCTAGATATACCAGGATCATATAGGATCAAAATTTGATGCATCTGTACATGATGTTGTTTTCAAAAATTTCATATTATACAAAATGTCTATATAAATTACATATTTATTACCTATCATTTTTTCAGGGGTGTTTGGTATGTGGAATGTGTATGTTATTGGACTCCTGTGCATGTATGCTCCCTCACACAAGAATAAACCCATGGAAACAGGTAAGATGTGAAAAATCAACTGAGCAAGGGTTGAACATATATTAAGACAGCAGAAGGAGAGTAATCTTAATAAAAATGTTCGTTGTAGATTTTTACACCCCCCGCAAACAAAGTTGGAGGGCGGGTGGAGCAGTCCGCTTGTTTTTCCATCCATCCATTAAATTTTTTATGCACATGAAAGAGCAGAGCATATTACACTATGGCCTAGTCTGTATATCTGTCTGTAAAAAAAACTTTTCATTTTCCACACAATAAGTTCAGTTTTACAGCATGTACAATCACCAAACATTGTGGATAGCTTGCATATGGGGAAAGGAAGAAGCCTATCAATTGAGGTCAAAGGTTAAGGTCACTGGCTGGAAGAAGAAAAATGGTTTATGTATAGTAACATTAGTTCTATATCACATACCTGGACCAAACTTTGCTGATATCTTGCACTTGGAGGAAGGAAGAAGCCTAGTGATTTGGGGGAAAATAGGTAAGAGGTCAAGGTCACTGTGACTGATAGAAGAAAAATGGTTTCCTCAAAATAACATGATTTCCACGCCACATACCTGCCTCAGTGTTTCCTTGGTGCCTCTGTGTGACCTTGGGAAAGGCACTTATCTCCCACTTCCTCAGCATGATATAGCCAATAATGTGTGAAAAGTGCCATTAAAACAAAAACAAAAGAGAAAAAAACACCATATACCTGGACCAAGCTTTGTGGATAGCTTGCACTTGGGATAAGGAATAAGCATATCTGGTTTTTGGGGATTCAGAGGTCAAAGATGAAGGTCTCTCTAACTGATAACAGAAGAAGAGTTTCTACTCAATAATATCAGTTCTACATCACAGTCCTGGACCAAACTTTGCTGATACAGTAGGACTCCGCTATAGAATGCTTTGTTATAGCACGAATTCGGATATAACACAATTGTGGCATGGCTTCCGAAATTACATCTATTTTTTCCTACGTAAAGAAAAAATCTTTTTTTTTCTTCAAAGTACAAAAAATAATGTGTACAAAATTAATTATCATTTTGGGGAAGAGATCGTGTATGAATTCAGATATAATACGATCGTGGCGTGGCTCCCGAAATTTTACAATAATTTTGCCAATTTCTTGAACTACTGCAAAGTTTTGTGCCAAAATAAACTAGAGTTTGATTTAATAATTTTGCAAGCTGTATTGTATTCTTGAAGAAAAAGTGTCTTATGATTGCATCTTTATTTATAATGATAAAGATGCTGAACATTTCTATTTGTGAATGTTCATTTCAAATGTGTCAGTAGTCAATCACTGCACTTTGATCTTAGTTTATTTTTTGAAAGATGTCAGCTCATTTTAAAGCTGATAAGTGTTAATCATATTATTACTGATACATGAACAATAAAGTCATTAAGTCTTCTTTGTGTTTGTCTTCAATACATTCTGTGTACAATCGTTGCTCAAACAATAGCCAACTCATTTAACTGCATACACAGCTAAGCACCAAACAATGTGGTGGTTGATAAAAGATTCGCTCCTGAATTTATAAATCAATTAATTTAAGTAATTGACAATCATCAAAGTCAATCTCAAAGCTAAAGGTTTGTCAAACCTTGCGGCAATGATTTATAAAACATAAAAAGAACGAAAGCCGCCAATGTGCACACATGGCTTGGCGGTGTTGTTAGACAATCGCCGCGCAATCAGTTGACCAGTGAATAATATTGTACATTCCCTATAAAAATGACCCTATTGTTGATTAACAATTATTCTTGCTGTTGTCGTTCAAACAAATAGGTGTCAGAGTGTTAATTAGTAGTTATTTACAATGGATAACAGTACACGGAAACGTAAAGCTTTTACTGTTAAAGAGAAGCTTGAAGCCATGGACAGGATTAAGTCTGGTGTTAAATAAACGCAATTAGCTCAAGATTTAGGCGTTAACGAGTCAACCATCTGAGGATGGAAGAGGGAAGAAGCGAAATTTAGAGAGATGCTGATGGATCTGCATGAAAGTGAGGGATTGATGAGAAAGAAAGCCAGACTAGCAGGAGACATGCAACTTGATACACACCTGTATCAGCAGTTTGTTCAGACTAGGGCTGAAGGAGTGCCTATATTGGGACCTATTATGAAAGCACAAGCTGAAAAATTTCACATGGACTTACATGGGCAAGATTTCAATTTTAAAGCTAGTAGTGGATGGCTAGGCCGTTTTAAGAAACAACATGGAATTAGCAAAGTAACTGTTTTGGGAGAAATCCGCTCTTCAGATTCTGAAGCCGCTATAACCTATCTGGACGAACTGAGAGAATTAATAGAAGAAGGTGAATATTCCTCAGAGTGATGAAACTGGGTTTTGTTACAAAAAGATGCCCAACACCACCCTGGCAGTGAAAACAGACAAACATAAACATGAAGGGTTTAAGAAAATAAAGGGAGATTGACTTTGCTATTTTGTGTTAATAAAACGGGAAATCACGAGCTGAAACCACTCTGTATTGGAAAATTCAAGTCGCCAAGATGCTTTCATCATGTGAATATGAAGTCTCTACCTTTTTCATATGATGCAACGAAAAATGCATGGATGACAGCTGCATTGTTTGAAAACTGGTTTCAAAATGAATCTGAGAAGTGTGAAGATGGAGCCGAAGGCATTGCTATTGCTAGATAACTGCCCTTCCCACCCACACGCAGACAGCCTGGTTAGTAGGGATGGGAAGATAAAAGTCAGCTTCCTCCCGAAGAATACCACTTCCAGGATTCAGCCTCTGGACCAGGGCATAATTTCAGTATTTAAAATGAACTATAGAAGGGAACTTGTGAAAAAGATTGTTTCTGATGAAATTTCAGTTCAGGCAACACTACGGAGTCTGAATTTGAAAGAGGTTATGTACCTTGGGGGCAAAGCCTGTGGTGCCATTAGGCCCAGCTGCATTGAGAAATGCTGGGAGAAAGGACTGGGGGCAGCATTTTCTATTAGCAAGGATAACAGCGCTGATGTGAGTGATGATGACAATAGTTTATTTGATGGATTTTCAGAGATGGATGTGTCAGATGCCGAGAGGGCATTTGGGATGTTAATGCAGTCAAGTGAAAGTGTGCGTGAATGGCTCATGTATGATAATGACTGCCAAGTTGTAGACTGTGTTTCTGATGTGGAAATTATTCAAAATGCAGTGGTAAACAAAACCAATGATGATGCTGCCGATTGTGATGCTTCTGATGATGACAGTGACGACACCACACCTGAGGATCAACCACCATCAGCAATAGATGCAATCCAAAGTTTAGAGTGTGCAATACAATGGATGGAGACTCAGGATGTTGACTGTATTCGAATTCTTCAATTGAGGAATATGTTTGACTTTGAAAAGAGTAAACGTGACAGTAGCAAGAAAATTAATCAGTTTTTCTAAAAACAATAAAGTATTCTAATTCGTAGCAGAGAAAATTATAGCAGTATGAAATTTATACTTACACCATTTATTGACCTTGGGACGTACACGTGCATACGCACTGTAGATGTGCTTCATCATTCCTTACGTGATTTATCGATTATAATTATTTTTTTTGGCATTGAATTCAGACACATAATGATCTATCACTAAATATTATACTTCTGTGTGCATATTTTCGATGGAATTATTATGGACTCACTCCTACGCATGCCATGAGATCAGTTGGTGAGTACACCTGTTGATCCTTCAGCTATTCATGCAATACATTAGACATGTACATATAAATGTACCAATGCATGGTTCTCTGAATAAAGTAAAATATTATATGTGCAATCTCTTGTTTTCATTGCATGTGTATTTCTCGTTTAATATGCATTGATTTACGATGGTAACTGCCAATGAAGCACGTTGTTTTGAGCCCACAATTTACCCCCACCCCACCACCGCACATTGTTTTAAGCCCACAATTTACCACCCACCCATTTTTTTGGTGCATGCATCATTTTCTTCAGCTAAATGACTTGGTTTTGTCTAGGTTGGTTATAGCACGGTTCGGGACATAGCATGATCTCGTTTTGTGGACCCCGACCATCGTGCTTAGTGGGGTCCTACTGTACCTTGCACTTGGATTAAGGAAGAAACCAGTCAATTTTGGGGTCAGAAGGTACAAAGGTCAAGGTTCCAGTGACCAAAAGAAGGAAAAACTTTTTCTGCCAAAAAATTTAAGTTCTTAACCATGTACCTTCACCATAGTTTGTGGAAGTATTGCATATAAGATAAGCAAGAAACCTATTGAATTTGGGGTCAAAAGGTGAAAGATCAAGGCCACTGTGACTGAAAGATGTTTTTTTGCATAATAAATGTAGTTCTAGACCACATACCAGACCTGCCAACCCTTACGATTTTGCCGTAAGTCTTACGAAAATGACGCAAAAATTACGGACTTACGGAATAATAGCAAAACCTACAAAAAAACTTTCATCTATTTCTGATATTTTTGTCATGGTTCGGTCCGGATCTGGATTTTCATATTAGACTCCGTGTTTGGATCAGGGGTTTCATCTTAGACTGAGTGGATTTTGGTAGGGAACCAGAATAACTATATAGTGGTACCTCAAACGCTTTAAACCTGCCTATGTTGTTCATGAAAGCATGTATCTGATCAAGATTTTGGTTTTTTGTTCGGTCATCCGGTCATCTGAAAATGTCATCCAAACGAGAATGCGTTGATGGTAGAAAGGACAATCAGCCTAGTAAAAAGTTAAAACAGTGGTCACAAAAGTATAAAAAAGATTACTCAGATACTTGGTCATGCTTAGAAAAAAGCAAGAAAGGTTATCATTACATTTATTGCACATTATGTCGTGTTGACTTGAATATTGCCCACGGTGGGCAAGATGACTCGCCACCGCGTGAATTCCAAAAAGCACACAGAATATGTTGCAGTGAAGTCAACTTGTAAGTTGCTGACCTCTCTGGAATTTGGATCTGCAGAACCAGAAACTGAACTGGAGGTCATAAAGGCTGAAGTTTATTTTACAAACTTTTTGCTTGAGCATAATGTTGCACTTGCTGCATCAGACCATGCTTCTAAACTATTCAAAAGCATGTTTCCGAAATTGTCAGTAGCAAATAGTTATCAGTGTGGTAGAACAAAAACTGCTGCTATTGTATTACAACACTGCAAGTCAATTCAGGAAGACATTGTAAGCAATATTTCATCCCAACCTTTCAGTATAGCAACTGATGGTAGCAATGATTCTGAGAAGTTGTACCCAGTTGTTGTTAGATATTTTGATCACACAGAGGGGGTTGTAACTGAAGCACTTTTGTCAGTTCTAACATGTGATGGAGCCTCTACTGAGGAAAATATTTTCACATTATTGAATGATGATTTGAAAAAGAGAAATGTAAGCTGAATAACTGTATTGCATTTGAATCAGACAATGCTTCAGTGATGACAGGTTGCAATAAAGGTGTGTTTGGACTTATAGCTAAAGTGAATCCCTCTGTGTACATAAGTGGATGTTCATGCCATTTGATACATTTAGCAGCTAAAAAGGGGTCTGATAAAGTACCTATGAGTTTGATGACCTCTTAGTGGACATATCATATGATTTGGATAAAAGTGTGAATAGACAAATGGAACTGAAAGGTCTTCAGACGCTTTGTGGAAAAGAGCAGACAAAAATATTGAAGCTTTGTGATGTTTGACCAAAAGTTTCTCAGAAGGTGCAAAAGCACCACATAACAGTCACAACAGTAGCTGTATAGTGTAAGTTTTTAGTTATAATACGGAAATAAACTGTAAAGGTTGTTAAACCTGTACTTGTTGCCAGTACTTGATATTTTTTACGCCTTACTGAAAATTGGTCCAACTTACTGAAAACTTTCGACTGACTTACTGAGAATGTCTCTTTAAGGTTGGCAGGTCTGCCACATACATTAAACAAAGTTTGTGAAGGGCTTGTAATTAAGGTATGAAAGAGGCCTGTTGATTTCGGGATCAAAGATCAAGGTCATTGTGGCTCAGAGAAAAATGGGGTTTGCAGAATAACTTTTATTCTAGAGTAACTTCCTTGACCAAACTTTGTGGATGTCTAGAATAGGGGTAATAAAGAAACCTATCGGTTCTGGTGTCTGTAGGTTAAAAGTTATGGTCATGGTAAGTCTAATAAGAAAATAACGGTTTCTGCACAGTAATTTTAGCTTAAATCTGCATCCCTTGACCAGAGATCCATAATCTCAGGCCTTACTACTTTTTACATAGAAGACAAATAAACATGGGGCAGCATGGTTTTAATAATTCTTCAATTTGAGGGGTTGCCTTAAAAACTCCTTGAATTTTGAAACAGTTGATTTCACCCTTGACAAACCCTTGAATTTCTTGACAAAATCCTTGAATTTTTCCCAAAACTGCTTGAATTGAACTTGGTGAATACAGCATATTAAAACTGAATACATTTCATCACTTTTTTAATTCCAATTTTTTTTCATTTTAAATATTTTCCAAAAATAATGAATGGATAAATGCATAAACTGGGATAAAATTGGGTGAATCAAATGACACATGTAGTTACCAGATGGAGTAGTGTCCCTTTGCTTGAGTGATGTGCTAATTAATTATATGTTTATTCTTTATTCAGTGCTAATCAAAGTAACGTTTGGAGAAAGTTTAGTTTTCATAAGAAAAAATGCTCCTTGAAAACTTATGGAAGTCTTTGAAAGTCCTTGAGAAACAAATTGTCTGGGCTGTATGAACCATGGGCAGGCGAAAAATCTGCTGTTCACAGGAGTATTCTTGTTCTTTACTTAATACGGGTATCTCCTTAGCCCTTAGAGATATCTTCATGAAACTTGGTATTGTTTGGTATCATGACTAGAGACTGTGACCTGTATAAAATGGAGTCTGATCAGCATTTTAAGAGTCATTTCCATTTTTACTACAAAATTGTCTCCATCCATCATTTTGTCTGGATTAATATCTCCAGAAACATTTGAGATATCTTCATAAAACTTGGTATGAGTTTGCATTAGGACAAGAGTTTGTGTCCCATATAAGATTTGGCTTTGTCACAATAGTACTTTTAGAGTTATTTGCCCCTTTTTTATAAATTTGTGCATGTGTATGTATTTCATATGCACTTGCATACTGACAGATCTCGTTTTATTATGCAATGAATAAGTTGTCAAAGTTTAGCTAAGTAAATTTAGCTAAATCAGATTTTAATACCATGTAAACTATCGTGAATCTATTCAATTTCAACATGTCAGTGTCATATGGGACTTTGTATATAATTGTTCTATTTATTTCCTGATGCAGGATAAGGACGGGAAATATTTCTCTTATCCAGCCTATCTTTCTCTCCCTCCGTTCCAAACAATTTTTTGGCTTGGAGGGATTGAAATAAATCCGTCCCAAGCGTATAGCATACTGTCTACTCTTCTGTTGCTAAGAACAATTTGTGTTTCTGACAATAAGGCACTTTGTGTATTTACCCCTTTTGGCCTTGAAAAGCTCGTCAAGGCATGTAAAGGGACATAACTAATTCTAATCCTGCAAGAAAATTATTACTTTGAGTAGTTATCTCCTTTGGCATTTTTTCACTGTTTCTGTGTAGTACTTACTACTGAATCATTTCAGTAGAAAATGCTCATGAAAGGTAATTGCTTAAACTCTTTCTCAGAATATTTCGTCCATTTTTGTAATTGGTTCTCTGTTAAGAAATAAAGAAAAGAAAAGACTTAAAACATACATTTAAAGAGATATTGATATTTGTGTTTGAAAAAGTTACAGTTTATGTTCATCCATTTGATCCTGTTTAATGTACCATACTACCAGAAGCCACCAAGTCATCAGTATTCTGAATAATTTGATTGCAAAATTACAACAACCCCAACAACACTTATTCCCTCCCCAGTCCATTTTTAATTTTTTTTTAAATTTAAAATTGAACAAATGAGTAATTGTACACATTCAGGTATTTAGAACATTTTGCTTTTATGTATGAAAAGCGTTGGAAGTAATTGCACTAAATGGATGGGATGTGCATAGATATTATTATAAGTCATAGAAAGCACTATAATTTGGCCAAAATTTGACTGGAAAATTGATAAATCTAAGCATGTGACCTTTTAATAAATCTACAGAAATGTACTACTAACATATCATTGACTTGTGAAGCTAATTTTCATTTTTATTACCCAAACAGCCAGTTTTTTTATGCTATACTAACATATAAACTATTCAAAAATTAATCAAAATTGGAACATTGTCAAAATGATTTCCCCACATACACAGATTTGCTTGAAATTTCAGAGACAACAGGTGCAGCTTTCCATGAGTACCTTCAAAATGTTAACCCCCCTCCCCTTATGTAATACAGGTGATACAGCTATTGCTATGTCCATCTCAATATCTGTCCTGAAATATGTTCATTTTCAGAGCATGACTCCCAAACCATTCAAGGTATTTCAAGTAAACTTGGTACACGTCTTGCAAGTTGCACAGTGGTGCCATTTGATACACAGTTTTCCATGTTTAATATATTTTTTACCATGGAAACAAAGTTGCATACAAAGTATTTATATACCCTGACATGCGTAATTTTACCAAATCTACATTTTGTTTGCATTTAATTTGCATCTGAAATGAATTCAGGATTAATTTCATGTGTGTTCCATTTGCATTCCATTTGTGTTTGCATTTTAGGTATCATCTTTTCATGTTTAGCTCATCTGGCCATAAAACCAGGTGAGCTTATTGGTATGGCCTTTCATCTGTTGTGTCATCCGTTGTCCATCCATCATCCATCATCAGTTGTTATTTTCAGCTTCTTCTCAAAAAACACTGGACCAGTTTTAACTAAACTTGGCACAGGGCATCCTGGATTAAAGACAATTAAAATTTATATCAGTGTTTTTGATCTTAGATCAAATAGGCCACTGGTACTAAAAATGGAAAAACCTTGATATGACTTCTTCTCCAAAACTGCTAAACCAAATTTCGACCAAATTTGAAAAGTTTCTGGACATGAAGGCCTTCAGTGTATGCAAATGATGTTAATTGACCATCAAATATGGCCACTATTACTAATATTATGATCCTATGGTATAAAAAACATAACAAAAAGAAAGTGAAACCAACAATGTTTGTAAAAATCAATAAACAATTTATTTCTAAATAATTAATGTGAAAATCAAAAGACACTTTCAATAACGTGTGTTAAAATCCAAATAATCCAATAAATTATTAGTGTCCTAATCACATACAGAAATTATTAAATGTTCCGAATGAATGAATGTTCCGAACGAATGAATCTTCATATTGAACTAATGTTCCAAATGAAAGATTGTTCTGAATGAATGAATCTTCCTAATGAACGAATGTTCCAAATGAAAGATTGTTCCGAATGAATGGGTCTGGAATGTCCTGATGTACCAATGATAATGTAATCCAGATCATCTTTGAGAATGTTCACAGGCATCCAAAAGTCCTAAATATAACTCCAAATGTTAGTGAGTACTCCATGGTAACTTCGATGAATGTTCCAATAAATAATTCCTTTCGAATTATTTATACAGCATTACGGCATTACAGAACTACAAGATTTCAGCATGACTATTATACCAAACATATGATGATTCCAAAAGCTGATCATAAAAACAGATGTTTTCAACACAGGATTTAAAATTGAAATCCGTAAAATGTGTATATCTAGGTCTTATATACTGCTTGCAAATAACTTATTTCACAACAGGAAACGTGTCATATACGACCCAGAATGCAATACTAAATGCGTTGATTTAGTGGAAATTTACTCCAGGACCGGTCAACAGCTCTGACCTTGAACAAAAGGTCAGTAAATACCTTAACAACTGCAGTCTGTTATTTTTTTAAAAATAATGTTACGATTGATAAAATATGCCGAGTGATCTGTAGAATTTTTTTTTCTGAGGTGTACCAAGACTTATAGTACATGAAAAATCTGCTATAATTTCGTGTCCCAACTTTTATAGGTCATAAAAAAAATATTTAAAAAAATAATTAAGGGTGTCCTAAGACTTATAGTGTTCCAAGACTTACCGTCATTACGGTACCTGGGAGATTATTTTCATTTTCATCTGAAATATGGTTAGGATGTTGTTTTATATTGTTTTTGTTGGTTTTAATGTTACTTTGAACAAGGAATTTGGAGGTAAGTGCCTTTCCCAAGGACACGCCGAGGCAGCCGACCCAGACTGGTCCAGATAGGTATCAAACCCACTACCCTTGGATTACAAGTCCGAATGATTCCCTTGGGCAAAGTTTTCTTGTTGCTTCTGATAAATCCAACCAAATCTGATGCAGAGAGACTTTTGTGTAGCCAGATGCTTAGAAACAAGTTGCTTCTTTATTGGTTATTTTGATCACACGTGAGCGAATGGGTGATAATTTTACTTTTCTTTTTTTGTTGTTCTTATTGAACTTGTGATTTTCACCTCCAGGCCCCTTTTCTCTCCAAATCTCAAATTCATAATTCATACTACTTTTTGCAAAGGTTCATCTGTCCATGTACCATTTGGACCAGCAACAGGAAATATAAAATCCAGACACAAACTCCAATCCTGGATCGTGCAAGTTTTTGCCTACAGAAGAATCTGGTCTTGAAATTTCCACTTTTTCAGCTGTATGTTTTAACATTAGGAGAAGGTCTACATTACTTTGTATCATTGTAAAGCTACATCTTGTTTCTTTATCTAATATCATTCACTTTGATCTATCATGAATTGTGATAGAGTGCCCAGAACAAAGATACTATCTCATGAAAAAAATGCGGCGTTTGGGGATAGGGAGTTGAAGGATCTGCTATTAGATTATCATGCAAAACTATTTGTAACTGGAAATTTAGCAGCAGCTTGAAAATAAAAAGTTTTCAAACCATACATGAAATGCAATTACATTTCATACCGTTTTCGTTTATCCTTCATTTTACATTCTGGGTTTTGCATTTGTGCTCTCTGCATTTGTCAAAATGCTTTCATCTTTTTGCTTGCTTTCAATCTGCATTTCATTTGCATTCGTTAAACATTATGCTGAAACTATCCAGTTAAGAGTCAGTAAGTTTAGAGACCTGGACTATAGGGTATGGGCATAAGTAGTATAAAAATTTAGAGTGGTGGAAAATAGATTACTTTCAGTAGAAACCTTTACATTAAATGGAGGATTGGGGGGAAAGGTATGTATCATCTTTACATGACTGATATGTAAATGTTTGATATATGTTACTTTTACTTGCAGATGAGACAAGCAATGAAGAAGAAGTACAATTGACCCAGCTTCCATCAGAAACCTCAGCATTGCAGTCATTATCTGCAAAAGCTGCAATTGACTAGAGTTATCTCCCTTACTCCATGTGGGGCTCAATATTAAGTGATAGAAACAAATATCATAAGGTTTATTATAAATCAATATTATGACCTAAAAACGTTGCAGCTGCTTATTGTTGTCTCATTTTTCAGGCCTTCGCTTACAGATGCATAACTGGTATTGAGTTTCTATCTTCAGTTGTTTATATTTGATAAGGCAAGAAATTGGTGAAAGCAGACTCAAATGAATTGTAAGCATGTAAATGGTGCTGTCTTGTAATTTGTACATGTAGACATGTTTCACAATGTTTAAAATATTTATTCATTATCAACTTATTTAAAGGCACTAATGATCTGATTGCTACCCACTTATCTGTATCTCTCATATCTTTAATTATTTAGTATTTAATTTAATTGTTGCAATCATAATGTTATATCAAATTACAATTTACACCTGACTCAGGGTTTGATACATTTACCTGTTTGGTTGGTGATATATATATATATATATATATATATATATATATATATATATATATATATTAGAGGTGCAGAACATGTCTTATTTGAATTTGGACATTGGATCTTTGGTGCTGGCAGAGTAGGGGGAAGAGGGCTAGTATGACCATATTACAGTTTAGTATGACCATATTACAGTTTCCAATAACTGTTCAGTTATATATACCTAACAATCATTTCAATTCATAATAAAACTAAAACATTACTAAAATAAATACACAAACAACTGTGCCGTATCATATTTTGACTGGAAAAACTGGAAGTGGAGATTGCTGCATTCACTGTACTTTGACATTTCTTTCATATAAAACAAACAAAAAGTTAAGAAAAAGGCGAAATACCTGTATCTATACTAAATAGCATAGAGTTATAAGTATAGAATAAGTGCAAAGTCAGCATTAGGGAGCAATTATGACTGATACATGAGGCAGACTGACACCGGTCATACAAAGATTTGCCATCCCTTGCTGGTTTTGTCAGATAAGGGGTTTGAAATTATTTTACTTTACTATTGTTCACAACTACAAATGTCAGACAGAAGTGTTTTGCAGTCAGTCAAAATAACATTACTCTTAGACATGTCCGGCATACACAAGGGTTTCCAGAGGCCTGATGTATGTATGTATGTATGTATATATGTATATATATATATATATATATATATATATATATATATATATATATATATATATATATATATATATATATATATATATATATATATATATATGCCAAATAACAGTCCTCTCAAGTGCACTGGATCCAGCAGGGAATCACATGTGTCAGGGATTGATTCAGACAGATAAATGTAAAAACTCAGCAACAATCAGTGCAAAACTAGTTTTTGTAACTTGCCTAAGTGCTTTAGACTCTCATTGAGTCTTTATCAAAAGCAATTACAAAACAGAGACAAACAAGACAAACAATAATCGCAAAAGAAAGTGCTGAAGTACATATTTGTATGACTAATGGAAGTGTTGTTTGAAAATTTTAGATGTCACGCCTTATTGGCTTGAACTTTGATGATAAATTGAAACCTAGTTGGCATTTTATTGGCTTTAACTTTTATGATAAAATGGCAGCGTAGTTGATATCGAAGTTCAAGCCAATAAGGTGAAAGATCTAAAATTTTCAAACAACATTTCCATTAGACATACAATTATGTAAAGTTAGGTAAATTCAAGTCTTTTGTGTTTATTGTTTATCTTGTTTGTCTCTCTGTAATTGTCTTCACTACAGACTCAGTTTTGCAATTTTACATACATACATACATACATACATACATACATACATATATATATATATATATATATATATATATATATATATACACGTGTGTGTGTATATATATATACTTTGCATATACTTTGCAAAGGTTGTGAATATGTAGTTAATAACTTTACATATGTTATGTCTTTTGTTCATTAAAGGATGAAGAAGTTTAATGCTATCGTGTTATATTGATGTAAGTATATTTTGTGAAGTTTTGACAAGAAAAATGATCATAGAAAAATTAAATAATATTACAGACCATGATGTGACACAATTTGTAGTGATAATAGGTAGATTTTTTATATATTTGTATTTTGTTTAGAATTGTGCATTATTCAAGCACTTCTGAATCAATGCAATTTTTCACCTGTACTCAAACATCAGAGTTTCACAAGCCACTCAAGTACAGGTTTTTTTCCTGTTTAAAATTTCCTTTATGTAGGTATTTGGTACATAATATGTGCAATTCATGATGTAAGAATGATGATAATACATGGTTTGCTGTGTGCAAAAGTTTGACTTTAAAAACTCTAGCTGCAGCTCTTTCATTGTGCTCCGACATATTTGTGCACTCATTATTGCGTATATTCATGTAATTCACCTTTTGTCTTGGCTGTGACTGCTTACACATTGTTATTGCCTTTCCAATATGGATGATGTACCATATGTACTCGCATATTTTCTAGGTCCAAAATGCAAACAACATAGATCCTGATCTGCTGGCGCATAATGCACCGGCAGATCAGAGTCTATGTTGTTTGTTCTACTGATTAGTCCTTACAAACTGCATAGACCCAGATCTGCCAGCGCATTATGCGACGGCAGATCTGAGTCTATGCAGTTTGCAGCTGGTGTCGGCTTATACGCGAGTATAGACGGTAAGTCATCAGTGTTACAATTTAGTTTGGAGTTATTTTGTAAAGGTTATTGAAGATCATTCACATGAATTTAACATTGAATACCATGATACAAGTCAACATTTAATACATTGGTCCAGTAGAACTGATAAAATATTCAAGAGCTGTCAAATTGAAAATGAAGATATAGAAAAGAATTAGATCAAGTCAATTTTTTGGCCAGTTTTGCAATAGTTTTTATATTTATGAAAGGTTCAGGGTAAAATCCTATTTAGTTCAAAAAAAGTTCTTCTGTTTTAGTTTGAGACAATGTCTCATTTTTCAAAAAAACATTATTAGAAAAATTTCAAATTCAAAAATTTGATTTTGCTTTGAATGGAAAGAAAATCTCAATCTTGTTTATTCATGGAAAGAAAATCTCAGTCTTGTTTATTCATACATTTTTTCAAATGGATGTTCATTTCTTTAGATATAATAATGTTATGTAATTATGGATTATATTGTTTGTAGTGTTGAATATTGTTGCCAGACAAAAAACAATTTTTGCAAGCTTACAAGCCCCATGTAGTTTGCACTGGACCACAGTATGCAACAGCGCAAATGCTATAATTTTTTTTATTATATACCCCTTATATTTTAAACATGAAATATTATTAAAACTGCTTTCTCGAAATTAAAAAGAATAAATCTTGAAAATAAAAAGATTGCTTAAATTATTGTATACAATATTTTTGTTGTTGTTTTAATGGCCCTTTTGACACATTATTGGCTGTATGATGCCATGGAAATGGGAGCTAAGTACCATTCCACAAGGACACACTGAGGTATTGAGCAGGTATTGAACCTACGGCCCTTGGATTATGACTCAGATTCTGTACCAACTGAGCTACTGTGGCTTCCAAATGTATACTATTAAATGGTGTTAAATACATTGCATAAAATGACTGTGTTAACATACTGTTTTATCATAATGTTAAATACATTGCGTAAAATGACTGTGTTAATATACTGTTGTATCATGATGTTAAATACATTGCATAAAATGACTGTGTTAATATACTGTTGTATCATGGTGTTAAATACATTGCATAAAATGACTGTGTTTACATACTGTTGTATCATGATGTTAAATACATTGCATCAAATGACTGTGTTAACATACTGTTGTATCATGATGGACCTACTGTGACATCATGTTATGTAGCAACAAACTTATTGAATCCCATATGTACTTAACACCACCGAATAAGTGCTTGATGACATCCAATAAAAAGAAAATATATTGAATCATCCCATGTAATGCATTGGCATAGGAAAGCACATGAGGGGTGTATTTCCACTGGTGCAAAATGAATATTCTCATCAGAGTTTTTTGAGTTTATAAATATTTTTGTACAGAAATGTCACTTATAGGTCCAATATACATTCATTTCCTGGTTAGCTACATTATGAAATTATTTGTATATAAGTTTCTCATTGTCCTGTATTTATAGTTTCATTAGAACAGGCTGTTTCAATATTCAAACTGTGATTGTTGGAATTAGATGAACATGGCAACAAACTTGATAAAGGTTTTGTCCGAAGTATGTGATAGAATATCACCACCATTTTAAAATCACGTTCTTTGGAGCTAATGATTGTACATTTTGTTTAAAAATAATAGCAATTGTAAGACATAACTTTTTTGAGCAAGTGATATTTATTCGGCAAATTAATTCAGTTAAATGTATATAAAGTAAGTATAGCAAGGAGGTCTTATTTTGCACCAACCATAAAGATTGTTGTACAGGTTTTACTTTTAATTGACACCATATAGCCCTTTTTGTGCTGACATGATGTTAAATGCTAATACATATATATACATACATATGTGTTGGTTTTTGAAGGCACTTGTAACACATTATTGGCTATATCATGCCAAGGGAATGGGAGCTAAGTGCCTCTCTAAAGGACACACCAAGGCAGCTGATCCAGGTTGGCCTGTGCAGGCATTGAACCTGTGACCCATGAATTACAAGTCTGACGTTCAACCAATTGAGCTACCATGACTCCCATGCACATATATACGTACATACATGCATGTGTGCATACATAAATGCATGAACAGGCAATAGTTTAATTTTTGAGGATTTGATTGTATAGAAACCTAACACTACAAAATATGTTTGGAATAAGCAGTTGTTTGAAAAGTAGAAAGTGTTAAAGACAACCAGCCAGTTAAAGTTATTTCATAATTGGCAGTAATTTTGTTTACACTTTATAAATACATATAATAGGACATTAGTTCAGATACCTTACAAAAGTAAACCTTGTCTTATTGCCTGATTTCACAGGTTTTTTTTGCTGTGAAAAAGCAATAAATTTTTTAGTTCTTCTTTACTGTTTGCAAATGTGGAAAGCAGTATATCATGCGTGCATAGTGTCGCTGGCATGGGTTAACCCTGTCATCATTTATTGATATCAGTTTGTCCTAATCCTATATCCATTTTAATTACCATCACAAGCATAATCCTTTCATCTATTTAATGTATAACAATGTAAATATCAGTGTGTAGAGACAGCAAAATATGGTGTTAAATAAGTTACCAACCTAATTATTGTTAGATCGACTCCTCAGTAACACTGTTTCATTTTATTCTCCATGCAGATTAAGACATGTGACTTTTGTTTATGAATAGAATGTATGTTTTGATAATGTGACAGTAGAAATGTGCTGGCAGTGACTTGTGGAATAAAGTTGAGGCTTCAACAAAATTATTTATTTCATGAAGTTATCCCAAAAAGGTAAAAGTTTTAGACTTATCCTATAAAACAAGAATATGCTTATGTGGATATCTTTTATATTATTTCAGAAAATTATAAAACACACACCATACATGTATGTAACTTTAAATCAGTTTTCAATCAGTACAGTAAAGAAAGAAAAGAGACTATCAGTTTTGTTTACATTGGACAAGAATTTGAAGTAAAAAGGGCTCAGATTTTACAGGTTCCACGTAAACAGCATTTGTTATTTTACATTTTTTAGGTTATCTACATGAATCATGAATGTTATCTGTAGCTTTTCACTTTGCATGTTTCCTTTATGTGTGAATTAGTGACATCTCATTTGCAAATTCTTTCTTTCCTCTATGTGTGAATTAGTGACATCTCATTTGCAAATTCTTTGTTTCCTTTATGTGTGAATTAGTGACATCTCATTTGCAAATTCTTTGTTTCCTTTATGTGTGAATTAGTGACATCTCATTGCAAATTCTTTGTTATGAGATAAAAGAACAATTGAAGAAATCTCCAATTCATGAGCCTGCCTGATGATGGAATTTCGACTTGGAGATCTCTTTGGTGATGATGTGCAAATCTGTCAATATTTCTAACCACACCCTAGATTAGCCTCAGTATCAAAGTTTGCATTAGAATTAGTGTTAAAGATTTAACCTAGCATATATACTCACTTATAAGTACAGTTTAACTGCAAACAACATAGACATTGATCTGCCAGCACATAATGTGCTGGCAGATCAGGGTCTATGTTGTTTGTTCTACTGATTACAACTAAAAAAAACTGCATTGACCCATATCTGCCATTGCATTATGTGATGGCAGATTTGGGTCTGTGCAGTTTGCAGTTGGACTCTACTTTTAAGCTAGTATATATGGTTGCTGTCTAAATCTTTAGTCCACTTGTATACTTGGATCTTTTATTAAATATCATATTTACGAAACTGCATTTACATTTACTTTCAGTATAGTGATGTGCATTAATATGAAGACACTATAAATAACATGCATTTTTTCCAGGTTGTATTCATGAATATATGTGGTTGAAGTTAATTAATTTCAATTGGTAGACATGCGCTTTATTACATGTACTTGAAAGCTGAGTTTGTGCAATACATATGTGTTCTAGTGAGACATTTTTGTCTTCACAGGGTTGTCATTTGCATTATATGTCATAACATTTAAGATCTGATAATTTGGTCCAGTCAATTTTACCATATTAGATAATGTTGATATATATCATTTCAGTTGAATGGAATCTGAAAATATACTTATTACTTGGGGAAAGTTTATAACTTAGTCTTCTATCTTTAAGATATTTCCTTAGTAACATGAAGTGTATATCTTCTTTTTGGGAGTTATTGCCAGTAACATTGTTTATTACCAAAAAATCCACTATGATGAATGAAATGTATTGACCTATCTTGTAAAACTGTATCCCATCCTAAGCTAACAACCCACATCAGGTGAATGTGCCCAGGCCCACATTTCACCTAATCTTTTTGCCCATGAGGGAGCATCTAGCATTTGTCTGTTTGTGCATGTGTGTGTATATATGTGGAAGCTTTTGTTACAGTTTTTTCCAGATCATGTAGTTCACTAACCCCTTACCTGATTCACTTCATTTTTAGAATATAATATCATCACTTATTCCTCTTCTCTACATAACATTCTTGCCCCTGGGTGGGGTCATGGGGTCAACAATTATAATTGGGACACATTTTGGTTACAGTTTTTGTTTCATTTTTTTTTTTCTTCATCACTTCTGTTTCCATAACACCTTTACCAATTCACTTAATGTTTGAGGAAAAACATCTTCACATACACCACTTCTGTCAATACCACTCCTACCCCTGGGTGGGGTCATTGTGTCAAGAATTATATTAGCGACACATTATGGTTATAGCATTATCATAACTTACATTTTCATATCCTCTTAATACCCAATTCATTTTATATTTGGAATATAATATCATCACATACTCCACTTCTCTCATTACCACTCCTACTCCTGGTTCTGCCTCATGGGTTAAAGAATTATAATGGAGACATATTTTAGTTAAAACTTTTGGTTAAAGTTTTTTCTTTGCATGTTGTTCCATAACCAGTTCACTTCATGCTGTATATATAAGATCATTACACTGATCTTATGAATTTTACTACTACCTCTGAGTCTGGGTGGGGCTGTGGAGGAAATATGTAGGACATTTTTTGGTGCAAGTTTTGATTTCATTTCTTACGTTTTTATGCAGTTAATTACAAATTTGGAATATTATATGGTCCCAAATGTTGCTTTCTCCCTATACTGTGTTGTCATCAGAGTTATGTCCCTGGATTTCAAGAAATAGGACACCTCTTGTTAAATTTTGTCTGATGTTACTCCAACATCAGTTTACTTCATTTTGGAATATTATGTGAATCTATTCATATCTTTCTTCCTATACCACAATTACCCCAGGGTAATGCCCCTGAATGGGGCCATGGCATCAAGAAATAGAAAAGTTTGTTATTATATTGTTATAATTTATTTATTTATTTATTTTACTATTATAATTATTATTATTATAATTACTATTATTATTATTGTTATTATTATTATTTTCACCTTCTACAACACCTCCTCCAGGATTATGTCTTGGGAAAAAAGGTACATGTTGGGGTTATAGTTTATTTGCATCCAATGTACACCCTGTTTGGAAAATATGACAGCATCATATACTTGCCTTACTTTCTGTAGCATTCCATTGGGTCATGCCCCAGGTTGGGGTCATGCAGTTATCACTTTGATATACCAGCAGTTTGTCTCAAGGACATATCATGTGCTTCTTGAAACAGTTCTTGTTTGAAATTTATACTCAAATTGAGAGTTGACATTGTCTTGTTCATGATACCTCTGAAAACGTTTGGACTTTTGTCACTGGTAGAAATTGTAGGATGGATAAAAAATAACTCTTTTTTTTACAAATTGTACCTCTGGAAGTCAATATATTCTTGATTAAAGATTTTGAGAAATTCTAAAACATCCAGGAAATCCCTAAATCTTTCTCAGAGGTACAGTCAAACAAGATTCTTATGTGAGAAGAATGAATGTATTATGAATGTATTTAATTACTAATCTCTCCTAAATGTTCAGTGGAAAATTAATTGTTGCCAACCCAACAGTATAAAAGATATTCAGAAATATAAATTTGAGGAAGCAAATTTAAGATGTTTAGTGAAACTGGGGCGAGGTACTTGCCACTCACCACAAGATGTTCCAGTGATATGATGGCACATTCTCATTCATATTGCACTACAGTTGTGTCTTCAGGTGTAATGGCACTCACTCCATCAGGTTGTACCATCAGTTTTCATGACTCGTATTGGTGAATATGATGGTGCTCACTCTGTAAGATCACACTACAATTTCGTCTTGAAACAGAACAGCACTTGAAGTCCTACTCAGATTTGATGGTACACTGTTTAGTAACATGAATGAGTCAAAGTTTTCATCAACAGGGGGACTTGGGTTGCAAATGAAATGTAAACAGAAGAAGAAACAAAATCTCAATCAGTCACGCACGAAACAGTTCCACTACGAGTTCTTTTGTGCACTCTGTAGAAGCTTAATAAATCTGAGTGGTGTTTACAAGTACAGCTTAGAATTGTTGCCTAATGCATTGTCAGCATATATTTGAAGCTGACTGTATTTCTCGGCCAGTCCATGTTTTGTTCACATGAATATTTACATTCATGCTGAACCACTATGTGGCATCTGATCTGTTTACCAGTAGTTGAACACATTTCTCCAGCTTTGTTGTTTGAGTCCTCACTGATCTGATTTTGGCTGATGGATTTGACAGAATTTGGAAATGATAATCGTTGCACTGCTGCTTGTAAACTAATCTCATTTAAAACACAAACATTACAGGGGGCTTACAGCAATCTGTCTCTCTGTCCACCAGTAACTCCCCAGTACAATAGACACAGTGGCTATCATTATTCATTTTGCTACTGGCACAATTAAGAAATGTACCCACTGCAGTTTTATTTGCCCATATGAAAATATAAAAACCAAATAGAGTTGACTATTGTACTTCGTGCAGCATTCATTTTAGAAACTGGGTAAACCTTGGGCAGTTTGAGGTAAGAATTATGGGAGGTAACACATTAAGGGATAACAACAGAAAAGAAACCCAGACTCTGGTCTGATATGAGAGTTGGGGTGACTGGGAGGGAATGGTTGCCCCACAGGGCAGGTTTGCTTGCTTTTGATTTCTTAGATTCTATACAAATGATTTACCGTTCAACCAGACATTACATTCTACAGTTTTGCATTAGGTTTGTATTTTTGTTTTATTTTAGCACTGCAACACATGAAGGTTATATTGTGATGAAGCAAGCAATTTAAGTCTGTGCCTACGGATGTACAATGATAGCTGAGATGGGCTGATTCAAATGTGCGAATCAAACCTGCACTCTTCTCGTCACGAGTCCAATGCCTTAACCATTGAGCCACTGCAGCACCTAGAAAACTGCCAAAAAGATTAAAAAATACCATATATACTAGCGTATAAGTCGGGTCCAAATGCAAACAACATAGACCCTGATCGCATAATGCACCGGCGGATATGAGTCTGTGTTGTTTTGTTCTACTGATTAGTCCTTACAAACTGCATATCTGCAATGGCAGATCGGGGTCTATGTAGTTTGCAGTTGGTATCGGCTTATACGCAAGTATATGTGGTACATGTACATACTGAGTCGGACAGTTCTTGATTTTTCAGCTTAAAAGCTTCCAGAATGTTTCAATTAACCATTATATTTTGACAGTTAAGTGTTGTATACCATATATAATCACTTACAAGTTGAGTCCAACTGCAAACTTCACAGGCTTATGCAGTTTGTTAGGAGTAATAAGTAGAACAAACAACATAGACCCTGATCTGCTAGTGCATTATATGACAGCAGATCAGGGTCTATGTTGTTTGTAGTTTGGACTTGACTTATAAGTGGGTATTTTGGTACTCCATTTTATTGAATCCCTACACTTGTTGATTCGAATCATAAATGTATTTTCATGCATCTGTAATGAAATCAAATTTTTTGGCATTCTTTTTAGTTTTCATGTTTATAAGCCTTTAAGTTATGACCTTAAAGAAGATACTTCATTTACTCATCTGAGCAAATTTTACTTGTAATGATAATTTTAGATGTATTTAACTATAATATCTGCTGCCTGTAGAGATGTCTTTCAAGTTGAAATGTGTAGTTTCCTAAAGTAATATGTTTAGATATTTATATATTTGTCTTTATTCAATGTGGTATATTTTGATATTTTTGTGTCTTGTATGAAGTGAGGTTCATATATTTAAGTAAAATTCTACTAGAACAATATTTCTCTAACTTTGTCTTCATTTCTTAAATTGCCAAATGAACAGTACCTATTTATGAGACCTTATGTTGCATTTATATTTATTCTATGTAAAAGTTTCTGTTTAAAACAAAATAATTAGCAAAATTGTGTTATCCTAGGTTACTTTTTAAGGATAATTCTTGTTCTATTGATTTCATTGCTTGAAGTGGTGTTGGGGCTGGGTGTGCTTCAGAAGTATCTTTTTCTGAAGTTAGAGTTATCTTTCATTGTGTTCTGCAAAATCAATGTAGGTGGACAGAACATATTAGTGTATAATAAAACTGATATAAATCAAACAGGTTAGAGATTTGCAATTCCATGTAATAATCAGACCAGGGCCATGAATTGCACTTGTAGCCCACCATACTAGCTCTCATGCCCCAGTCCCCTGACCAACTAGGCAGTGTATAAAAAATAGGATGAAACAAGGTTGAAGGAAAGTTTGACATGCTGGGCAAGTGGAAATTAACATAGACCACTTGGTTTTCTACTTAGAAAAGCTAGGTATATACATGAAATTATAACTATAAATCAATAAAATCTATCTCTCTCTCTCTCTCTCTATATATATATATATATATATATATATATATATATATACACACACACACACAAACACACTTATCCATTCTTACATTTTATTGGAAAAATATAATCGAATTTAATTCTGAATTTATATGTACACATGTAAACATTAAACATTTCCTATCAAGAAAGTATGAATAAGATTAAATATTTAGTAGCTGCAGGTGAAAAGAATCATCTGTAAAAACAAGTCTCAAATAATATTTTCCATAATTTGTTTGTTTTTCCCTACATAAATGCTGAAGTTGTGCAGAATTTTTCAAAATAAAAGAATTGCAAATGGGATAATTTTACCGTATATACTCGCGTATAACTCGAGTCCAAATGCAAAGAGCATATACCCTGATCTCCCATCGCATAATTCGCTGGCAGATCAGGGTCTGTGTTGTTTGTTCTGCTAATTAGTCCTTACAAAATGCATAGAGCCAGATCTGGGTCTATGCAGTTTGCAGTTGGTATAAGCTTATACGCGAGTATATACGGTACTCCCACATCACTGAGCTCTTACTAGGCTTTTATTACTATGTATGTATGTAAGCCATATGGATCTAGTATGGCTAATTAACTGACACACCCGAAAATAGTACAGAGTGGAAAATAGAGGAAAAGGCTCTTCTGCAGTCATCAATGGAAGCAAAATCATCATGGTTATATATCTTCTCAACTTTAAAGTGGATGGGAGGGGCATCAATTTCATAACAAGTCACATAATTGAATTTTTTGGCTTGCTTTTTTAAATAAGCACTTATGTAAAGTGCAATAATTCTATTCCCACTTAATATTGGCTTTGATATACGATCATGGGTTATGCAATCTGAGTCAAATTGAAGTTACTTTTTGCCCCTTTTATGGAATGGGTCATATTACCATAATGATGGTACATGTAAGTCTTGGGACAGGAAAAAAATAATTATTATTTTTCGTGTCAAAAGACATAAATGCACATAATTTTTTTTATATTTTCAGTGTCCCAACACATATAGACACAAAAATGTCAAGACAAACTTGGCAAGATTGCCATACATCACACATCAGTGACCAGCTCTTGTTCAACTACCATGTCAATGAATTTTTATGAACTACTATGATTGTTGTCATGTTATTTATTTTGCATGTGCATATTTTTGAAATTCACAAATGTGGCAGAAATCTATAACTTCCATATGATAGAATGGTATGTAATATATATTGTTGTTAAAACAAATGTGATGCTACGGATTATGTTCCTTACTGGCATAATATTTTGTTAACATTGTCTTTTCACTGTTAGAGTATCATTCTAAGTTTGATTATGATGAACAATGACAGGTAACTACTTCATGATGTATGTCTAGCATCTATAAAATGAACTTCGATTATCTTTGTCTTGTCATTGGTGTAATTTTTTCCCAAAATAAAATGAACCTACTTTGATGGCTTGTTATTGCAAATGGATTGGGGGGGGGGGGTTTGCATTGTGTTTGGGTCACTATAGACTCTAGAAGTATATAGATGGCAAATTCTAGGTTCTCTCTTGTATTTTGATTAATTTATTAAAGTTTCAAAAGTGGCCTAGTGAAAACAAAGTGGGTTTAAAACTTTGACAGATTTTGGAATGACTTGCTGCTACACAAACATCAATTAAACTGACAAAAATTATCATTGCTTTTCTAAATTTTAAACAAAATATTAATCAAAACAGAACAGTAACCTATAACTTGCCATCTCTATAATGCAAACATTTACGTCCCAAATATTATGTTTGGCCTAGTAAAGTTGCTGTACAATTTGTTCACATTTCAAATGCACGGTGTGGCCTAGTGATTTTCAAGTACTCCTACACTCATTCACAACGTGTGGCATAGTGATTTTCAAGTACTCCTATACTCACTCACAAGGTGTGGCATAGTAATTTTGAAGTACTCCTACACTCATTCACAAGGTGTGGCATAGTGATTTTCAAGTGCTCCCACACTCATTCACAAGGTGTGGCATAGTGATTTACAAGTACTCCTATGCTCATTCACAAGGTGTGGCATAGTGATTTTCAAGTACTCCTACACTCACTCACAAGGTGTGGCATAGTGATTTTCAAGTACTCCTACACGCACTCACAAGGTGTGACATAGTAATTTTCAAGTACTCATACACTCATTTACAATGTGCGGTATAGTGACTTTCAAGTACTCCTACACATTCACAAGGCATGGCATAGTGATTTTCAAGTACTCATACACACACTCACAAGGTGTGGCATAGTAATTTTCAAGTACTCCTACACTCATTCACAACGTGTGGCCTAGTGATTTTCAAGTATTTCTACACTCATTCACAAGGTGTGGCCTAGTGATTTTCAAGTACTCCTACACTCATTCACAGGGTGTGACCTAGTGATTTCCAAGTACTCCTACACTCATTCACAGGGTGTGGCCTAGTGATGTTCAAGTACTCCTACACTCATTCACAAGGTGTGGCCTAGTGATTTTCAAGTACTCCTACACTCATTCACAGGGTGTGGCCTAGTGATGTTCAAGTACTCCTACACTCATTTACAGGGTGTGGCCTAGTGATGTTCAGGTACTCCTAGACTAGTAGTGTACATTACAAAACTGTGTAGTGTCTCTACAACAAGAATGTTGTTTTGCAACATGTGAATAACTGTGGTATAATCTGTCTGGCAACAAACCTGAATTAGATAGCCCTTGATTAACGGAGCAAAACTTACAGATACAATTAGCTTCATCAACTTCAAATATTAGTTTTTAGGGTGGTCCAATCTTGATATACAAAAATTTATAAGCTAAAAATGAATGTACAAAAGTGGTCTCCTTACGCTTTGTGATTACACAATGCAGTGCAAAAATGCCGTACATAACCCATTGTTACAAAACTTTTAAAAAATTTCAATGCTTAAAAATGATAACTGAACCATATGAAACTCTTCATTCATTAAGGCTGATTTCCATCGATAAAGATAGAATAATTTCAGATATCAACTATTCACTTTTGCTGTAATTAAATGTTGTATTACACATTTTGCTTGGTGTATCATAAGATTGATTTGTTATGTCTTTCACTAGTTTGTTCCATTGCTTTTTCCGGTGGTTTAAAAGTTTCTCCTGCTTTCTGAACAATGTTTGGAACATAAGACAGTAGGTGTTCCAATCATTTCTCGGTATCTTCTAATTCATCCTCGAGTTTATCTATCTCATCCAATGACTGTTTCAATCATCACCTAACATTTTACAACCATGCTTGTAGAATGAGGCTTTGTATGCCATCATTGAGCAGGTTTGTAACTTTGTACCTAGATTATATTACTGTATTCTTTTGACTCCATCCTCGCTTTTTCCTTGAGTATATGCATCAAGTTGTTATGAATCATGAATTTAATTAATTCTTACAATCTCAAAGAGATGCTTCAATATTTATTAAGGAATATTTCCCTAACTTTCAATTCCATCAATAGCTATATTCATGTTATCTTCATTATTCAGATTGTAAATGTATTTAATTGGGCCTCCTCCTATGATGTAAGATAGTTCTTCAGGTAAAACATCTTCATTTTTCATTCTCCTTATACTTTGATGCATATTAGTTCAGTTGCTGATGAATTTCATTGGTAAGTACAGTATTATATGTATTAATAACTCCTTCAGGAAATGTATTTATACCAGTAGGTGTAACGGTATTTGTTCTTTTTTTTTTTTGGGGGGGGGGGGGTATTTTTGTTTGTTTTGTTTTGGGTTTTTTTCTTTCTTTTTGATGCATCAAATTTTTTTCATGTCTAAATAGTGAGGAGATACTAAACTCCTTCATGATTTTGTATTAAGGGTTACTAGGAATCGTAGTATTTTCAGAATTTCTGTGTATGTTTATATTTTTCAAGCTCAGAAGATACCAAATAATATTAAGGATATTGGTTACATTTTTGATTTGACAAACCATTCCAACACATCTCCATTACATTAGACAAATATGGCATGTTCATGTTATATTGGTATTTAATTGATTTAAAGCATTTCGTTCATTTTAAATTGCCCATGTAACTGAATCACTTAGATGATATTTAGCCATATGTTACAGTCACTTTGCTAATTTTGATAGTGTACATATGATAATTGAAAGACCTGAGTAGTGTCATTTGTTGATTGTTGTCGTTCTTATTAAACAGGTAGTTTATCTACATTTCGAATGTTATATTCTTTTTGATGACACATTTTTTGATGGCTTGAAAATTTCTTCTCATCATGATCAGTTTTTAACAAATACAATTTTTATCTCTAACCAACAAACTTTCTTATCAAAATGAAGGAAAGTTCATTTTTGAAAATGTCATTTATCTATTTGTTTGAGGGATGTTATCAATGTTCTCTTTGGGATAGTTGCCTGTGACCTAAAACTCTATATTCACTTTCATGTCATCAAGGAAATTGTTTCTCTCAGCATGAATGCATAACAAATTAATATCTGTTGCAAGAAGTCTCATTCAGTCACCTTATTTGTTTTTGCAGCCTGTTGTAAAAGAATTCTACATCACAGATTTGGATAGTACTCAAAAATTTAAATGCACTTTAAATCGGTTTGGTAGGTTCGATCTTTTTGTTTTTCATACTTACAAGGTATCAGGTATCTGTCAGTAATCAAATAGGTTTTTTTTGTGCAATTTTCCATACTTCTTTTCATCAGTTCTTATTTTCTTAGTTGTTGTCTTCCTGAGATTATCCATCTGTTTCCCAAACACTGACTTCTTCGTCAATTTGAAGGAGTCATTTTCGAAATAATTAGTTGCCTTATGCATTAACCACAGTTGCTGATGGAAAATAATGACTTTCTTCACTTGTATAAATTTCACTCACAACTTCATGTATAATTTTAGGTTTCTGTTACATATCACATTTTTTTTTTTCTTTTTTTTTGTTTTTTGTTCTTCAATGCACACTATATCTTGAGCACCGTTGGTTTAGTCGCTTTCTTATTTGCAATGGATTGTTTTTGTAGGTGAGATAGATCATTTTCGTCTGGGACAAGTTTCTAAAGTGCTAAAGGATAGTCCATGAAGTAATCATGCAGCTATATAGGTATTTCGAAATCCCTACCCAGTATTTCTGTCACCGTATATTCTTAGCAGAATTTCTTTTCATTTTCCCATGTGAAGTTTTTCGCTGGTAAATGTTGATACATAGTCCGGTAATACAAGTTATTGGAATTTGCTTCGTGATGAAATGAATGATTTAGGTTTCCTCTGGTTGAATTGGCATTTATCTTTCATTGCTTTAGCACTCTCTGACATCTCACCATCTTCAACATAAAATTCATGATTAGCTTTGGAATATTTTTTGCAGTATCATACTAACACCCTCGCGAATCCCCAACTCCATCATGAGAAACCTGTCATGATAAGCGAACAACTTTAGTTCAACTCTGATATATTCAGACTCGTGGTATGTGCTAAACTGTGTACACTGTAGAAGTGCGCTGGGTCAAGTCTGTATTGTTGTATGCAGGCATTTCGAAATTCATTGAAAATGGTACATATTATCAGATTATCATTCTTCATTTAATAATTGTGAATGTCTAATGCTTTAAGGTTGAAGCGTGACATTATATCCTTAAATTACTTGTAGCCATAATCTGAAATGCTAGGACTGACCAATGATGAATAAAAAGATTCTGTACAAGGTAATGTTTCGTCGGTGTACATTGGAAAGGAATCCGTTTATTTTGTAAGGATGTCTTTTAGTAGGAATTGATGCTACATGTTCTCATACTGCCTAATAGCCTCAACGTACGTGTCAGCGTTTAAATTCTTGGCTAACTCTTCAAGTGTTTCCCCCATGAATGACAACAGTTCTTTTCTGATGAGGTTTCTTTCCATCTTTCTATTTTCAGTGCACAAACGATACCTTGCTGAACGAATTACATTTCTCTTCGTTGTTGGGAATTAGTTTTGCTTAATCTCTAAGATCTTTTACAAATTCCTTTATAAACAGGCGTGAATCATATCCAGACAAGATGTGAATGAAGAGTGGAATGTAGTTTTGATATTTAAAATTTATATTGTACTTGTTATGTGCAGGATTTCCATATTTTTCTGTTAAATGACTGTAGTCTCTAACTTTGGAAAAAAATCTTTTTATCACAAATGCGACAAATGTTGGTTGAATCAAAATTCTATTTTCTTCACTGAAGATAATAGGATTTGATTTTTCTTATCTAATTTCATCATATATAAGTTTTGCAATCATGCACAACAACTTGTAAAATGCTGGAATGCAGTTAGTTCCGCAGTAAATTATTTGCCTGTATTGTTTATGAATTGTCTTTAGGTACATGCAAAATCCTGAAGACAAGTGTTTTGTTATTCTTTTCCGCCTAACTTTTATTGTATCTGGAGGACAGGTTCGCCTTCGACAGTCCAGTACTTTCAGTTAATGTTGATATTTCAGTTTTTACCAAAACACGTTAAAAGTCACAATATATCTGATGATTAAAGTTTGCTTTAATCTTCAGTTATCACGAAACATGTATTGAACCATCGATGATACTTGTCTACCTTATAATTGTGCAGACTGTGCATATGATCTCCACTACGAGTATTAAAAATGTATTCGATTGCATAAGAAAAAAACATTTGCTATCTTGTTTTGATTATTTATGGAAGCTTTTTTTTAACCCAATCAGGCAACTCTGTACATATTCTTCCCTCTAATGGCCTAAATGTATCAGTGTTGAAGTAAAGAGAATCTGTTTTATTAAACTACCGCTTTGTATTCACTGCGATCTTTTGAGCAAACTCCTTGCTCCGATTATCGAACAGATTATCTAATACATTTTCAATTGCCAAAACTGTGAAAACTCTCGGTAAATTTTGTCGAATAATAAAGTTTTCTCTTCCTCTTGTCCACTAGGCAAATGTGTATATTTCCTGATACTAATCTGAAGTTTAAGATGCACCTTTACAGAATGTAATTTTATAACGTTTCAGTTTATAATCTTGATGATGTCGGGTTCAACCTGATAAAAGAAAAAGTACAGCTCTCTGTCATTACCTCCCGTAAATTCATACGAATTGCCGTTTTCATTGAAGGAAGTTACTTTCCTAAATTGTATTTCTTGTAGCAGCTCTTCTATACGAGACTTCTGCTATACGCGCTCTCTTTGAGCCTTTCAGCGTTTTTCCATACGTCTTTTTCGCCGTGATTTCAATTCCTTCTTGTTCTCCATCTCCGTATTTATTTCGTCTTTCTTTTTTTTTTTCTCACGAGTCATTTTCTTTCTTCTCGTATTTTTCCCGGCTTAACACCAACAAGAGATTGTAGGTAATTCTCTCTTTAATCGCTTTGAGTATAGGTTGAAAAGCACTTTTTAGAGAAGGGTGCAGGTCGTTTCGTAACCGTGATGTTTCGCACCCAGTAATTCTACACATGCTATTGTATTCTCCGTTAACATTAATTGTATTTAATAGAAAAGAATTGTGAATGCTTATACTTATCTATTTGTATTGATAAAATGATAAAGAAGTCAAATTTTAAAATTGATGAAAGTACAAAAAAAACTATAATATCAGAAAAATATTTAACGAGTCTAAAAAGGACCAGTACACTAAAAACCAGCTGTCTGCCATCTGTTGAGGCGGTGTGCATTCGTCTATAGACCCGCTCCTGCTCTAGCACCAAATAACTTGCAGTGGTTGTGAGAGTGATTACACTAGGATTTTGCATTAGAAAAACCAGGCTCTATGGCATATTTATCAAAATTATGGCTCTTACCGAGGAGGCGTCCACATCGCAAGAGCAGGCGAACTCTATCACATTCGGTTCTGGCTGGCTCCTCGATATTTGGTTAATATTTATGCAAAAGTATATAATTCCTCTAATAACTTTTGTATATCAAAAATAAAAGTTAAACACCATAATTATAAGTAGTAACTTGTTTATAAAAAAAAAAACGGTTACGAAACGACCAGGTTACTAAACGACTGACATTCTTAGAGAAAGCTAAAGTGTCCTCTTTGTTAGATTTGTTGCTTAGCATTCCGGTGTTTTTAGGCTGTTTTTAATATTTACGTGAAGAGTACTTCCTTAAGGACTATCTATCTCAGCCGTACACAAAAGATATATTGTAATGACCGAATACTCTACCGGTCACACGCCTGTAAATTGAATAGAGTAGCCTACAGACAAAAGGGTTCATCTCCTAGGGTGTAAAACAACCGGAATCCCTTCAGCTTTCTTCGCTGAGTATCTGAAGTACTGCATCTAGTGAGCTGATGTGTTTCATTGATATTGAAAATAAAACTTTTCCCGGCAACAAAAGCGGTGTAGGTGGATACAAATTCTTATTTATTGGGGGCTAAGTAAATAAATGTTCAACATGAGGATACGTCAGTGCTTAATTCTGAGCTGGAAGTAATGGTAGCAGTAGAATACGGTTTGACTCCTGACTTGATATGTACACAATAGGCATCAAGCAATACATTTTATCTTACCAAGTATTTAAAACACGTATAAGAATATCGTCATGGAATGAGTCACGTTTAGATGTACGTAGGTTTTTTTTCTAAATATAGAGAATAACTACAAGTAATATGGTCACATGACACCTAACTGTGTAATCGGAGATGCGAATAGCAGGTAATCCTCAAAATGTTTTCACGTTAATTTCTGTGGTAATAGAAAACTATTTACTGCTGTCGCCTATGGGATGACATCATTTTAATGCACAGAAATAAGTCTTCTAAGGTTTAAAGCACTTTTGGTATGCAATATTTAGAGCAATAGATAAAGCAGGTCATTTGTTGTGTAATGAGATTGTG
This sequence comes from Margaritifera margaritifera, assembly GCA_029931535.1. NCBI lineage: Eukaryota > Metazoa > Mollusca > Bivalvia > Unionida > Margaritiferidae > Margaritifera > Margaritifera margaritifera. Next base: position 816,866 of record JAQPZY010001611.1, read on the forward strand.
CGTGTCATTTAATGTGTTACCAAGTGAAAGTTTAGGCTGTAACCCATATTACGGCAATCATACTTGCTTTGGCAAAGTATGCCAGACACTCTGTTGTAGCTCAGTTTCCTAGACACTGTTGCATGTATGATCATGCAATTTAATGCATTCTATCATATTTATCTCTTCTGTTAACACAAAGAAAGTAAATTGAGGTTGTAATGACCTACGTTTCATGCTAAACGGGCTATTCTGCGTTTTTCTTTTATGTACAATGTACAGGAGAAGAAGGCAAAACATCAATGAATTTTCCTGTTGGTTAATTCTTTGCACATACTTTCACATTTATATCCAGTTTTAAGCGTGAAAGAAGAGAATACTATTTCATTTGGTACATTCTTGATTCATGTCTGCTAACATTTTGGAGAAACCTTGATATTTAGATAGCGAAAATTGTGATTATTCGCTAAAATGTATTGAATCCTTGTTATCGTTTTCTCGCAGATTTGATATTTTAACGTTGAAGAATATCGACAATTGTTTTCTAAAATGTTTCAATTTTCGTTCCTTCTTTTCTAACGTTCTAGAAATTTTTTAATATTTGGATAATATAAATTATGACATTGATTTACTAGAATTTGCTGATTCTTTGTTCTCCTTTTCTTGCATATTTGATTTTTTAACATTGTAAATTTTCAACATTTCCCTGCTAAAATGTTTATCTTGTTTCTTGTCTTTTAACATTGTGAGGAAGAAAAAAAACAAATTATATTTTGGTGACGAAAATTTGGACGTTTCTTTGCTAAAATTTGACATTTGTTTGCAAAATTTTTTGTTGTTGCCGTTTTTTTTTTTTTTTTTTTTTTTTTTTTTTTTTTTTTTTGTTCTCGTTTTCTCTTATATTTGATTTTGTAAGGTAGTAAACTTTTAATACATATTAGCTTCCTAAAAATGTTAAATTCTTGTTTTTGTCCAAAAACATTTTTGAAAAAACTTTGATATTCAGATAGCGAAAATGTTGACATTTGTTTGCTAAAATTTGCGGATTCTTTGGTCTCTTTTCTCGCTTAAGATTTTTTAACATTGAAGAATTTTAATATTTTTTGTTAATTTGTTGTGACTTTTTCACTTTATATGTGGATTTCAACAACGAATTTGAATATTTCATCCACATTCGCATTTTCTTGTTTTTGATACTCTTAAACTTCATAGCCCATTCAGTATATATTTTACTCACACATTCTTTATATTTAATTCATCATTCCTTTTTTCAAACTCTTCAGGATATGTAGCTCATAGCATTTCCTAATTTTTTTTTTATTTTTATTTTTTCTTTTTATTTTTTTACTGATGTGTATATCTGCAGCATAGGTCTGCTGAATGTAGTCATATTGTTTCATACTGTTACTTTCCTGAACACATTTGGGACATCGATACGAAACCATATTATAATTGTTTCTTTGAAACAATAAGTTGATGCTTCACAACATCATCTTTTATCCTGAATGATGTATTTATAATACTGGAATGTGGACAACTTGTATAAGTGTACAGTAAATTTACTAGGCACAGGGTTTCCCCTCTTATTTTGATTAATATTTCGTTTAAAATCTGGATGAGTAATGAGTATTGTGTCAGTTTAATTGATCTTTGCGTAGCAGCGAAGCTGCTTTACCATCTTTCAATCTTTTGATAACACTCTGTTTTTTTTTCTAGACCACTTTTGAAACTTTAATAAATTAATCAAGTTACAAGGTGTGACTTAGAATTCCTAGCTCTGCACTGCTAGAGTCTATAGTGATTCCAACGTAATGTTAAATTCCCATTAGAATGACCCAAACGCAATTTTAACTTTCCATAGACACCCATAGTGACATCCGCAATGTTAAATTCCCATAAGCCCCTTGCTACATAGCCCTCTCCCAACACTTCACCCCCACCCCCTCATTGGATCCGCCATGTCGGCTAGAGTATTGTGTCCTTGTGCAAGGCACTTCACTCCAATTGTCTAAATAGCCTACTTCTGTTGCTGTGTCGTAAAACACCAAACCAAAACCACCAATAAAATGTCCCCATAGTGGACCCGCTCATGTGCCAACTGTACATCGACCTCCAAACAACATTACATTTGTATTAGCAATACTATATATTAGGTAGCAAAGCGATTGATTCATAAATAAATAAGTTTTTATAATGGCTTGTCTTCTCATGTCTGTCTTCGGTTTCGTGGATATAGCCTTATAGAATGAGGTTAGTCACATAGTATCTACATCTCCTGTTCGCATCGGTTGACTGCCATCGGATTTTGTACCGAGTTTTGAGTAGTAAACATGCAAGATACCAACACATTATGCATAGACAAAACCTATATAAAACAAATAAACCTGTATAAAATAAATACGATTGCCTGGGATTATATACTTCATTTTTGCTGTTTGCCACCTGTTCAGGTCACCCCTAAATGATTTCTGAATGCACTTATATAAAATCATAAGGTCATTGAATTTTAGCTTGGTTCAACGAAGGCAATTTTCTTATATTTTTTGAAGACTCTAATTGACAGTTTCCTGATAGAATGATCTATTATTTCATTCTACTATGCAAATAATTATCGATTTCTCCGGCTCGTCCTCCCCCGGCTCGCTATCGATTACTCCAGCTCCCTCTCTCCAGATCATCTTCTCCTGCTTACCCTCTCCAGCTCGTCCGCTCTAGTTCACCGAACGATCACTCCTGCCCACCCTACAATCTCTCCAGCTCGCCCAGCGACATATCGAACTCACTCTATGGTCTCGCCAGTTCACCCATACGATCTCTCCACAAAACTCCACCAGCAGCAATCACGACAGAATAAAAAATAAGCCTATCGATCTCAGTAGAGACTTAGTAGCATCCTGATTCTTATTTCATCCTTCGTGACTTTATAATATGGAAGTTTATGACCCGCGTGGTTGCGATATTTGTATCAGCAAAACAACTTTATTCTATAAGCATGTGCACCTTAGGTCCCACTTAATAGTTTCGTATTCTGCCCCCCCCCCCCCCAATGTTTAAGGAATAGAGCGGGAGCTAAATAGGTATGAGCCTCGTGTTTATGAATTCATACAGAAATAAAATATGTAAATTTGTTTACATTTACTTTAGAGTTTAGTTTGAAACTGGCTTGGTCTGTTTGGTGACTGCCTTTCATAATTAGACGAGCACAGGAGATCAAATGCGTGACTTCGGCTTCAAATGAACGGCTAACTTGGTTTACATGTTTATTTATGTCTGCTGGGGCCATACCACTATTAATGTTCCCATATATTCCATACATACGTTTCTCCAAGCTGAACTCAGACCAACATTCCAATCACGCAAGGATTCCTAGGGGTTACAGTGCCATTATAGACCGTTACACACACCAAGACTTGTCAGTTGTTACACAGCATGGTTCCATTTCGGGTCAATCAAAATATAGTTTCTGACCATATTTCAAACTGACTTTACGTGTGCACTTACACCACATTGCTTTCACTACCACAGTAAAATGCATCTCAAAACAAATAATGGCTCTTTCCCATTATTCCATGGCAAAAATTAATTCCTGCCATGAATATTTGACAATGAAAGGCACAGCCAACCAAAATCTCTCTCTCTCTCTCTCTCTCTCTCTCTCTCTCTCTATATATATATATATATATATATATATATATATATATATATATATATATATATATATGAAGTACTAAGATGGTAAATGACCCGGAAGAATTTTATTCTTATCTAACCCCTGCAATCGAGATGGTTGAGGGGTAATGAGAAACATACCACTTTGTTATAATAGCATTCAACTTAAACTATGCATAAGGCCCATATTGTTTATTGTTCTTGTCTTTGCTTTTCTTTTTTTTTTTTTTTTTTTTTTTTTTGAGCCGCTTTAGTCACTGGAAAGTATTGAAAATAGCCATTGACTGTTGGCAATAAACACTATAAAAGAGGGGTTTAGTGTAGTTTAGATTTAGTATAATGGGTACGAGTTGTATAAGGAATGAACCAAATACCTTCGTTGAAATCTTACAAGCATACATTCCACAGAAATCATTGGTTAGTTTTTACTTTTATCTTTAATGCAGAATTATTCTCATTTTTTCTGCAATCTGTCATCGTCCGATGAAAAATGCACCGAACAAACTTTCTAGTGACACCTTAACATACGAACATTAGGGACCGACCATTTAATCTTCTGGGATATTTTCTTTCCATCCAGAAATATGTTTGTGCTGTATCTCATGATAGCTTCGTTTCAAACTAATATGATGGATAGTATTAGTAAAAAAATTATGCAAATCAGAGTAAGAGTTATTTTTAAAGCTATTTGGTAACCGGATTTTTTAAAATCTTTTTTTATCCAATAATCTTAGCCCCATCCCCTCCCCCACCCCCATCCAGATACAAATTAAATGGTTGATCCCTTATGAAGAGAAAAGAAGTAATTTCAGTGTGTTTTTTAATGCTTACCGTGAAGTACGCCCGATATCAGGACCGTAGTATAATTGGCCGTTCGTGTTATTAACGTAGAAATTTTTCATGAAGAAAAACTTTCAAGAAAACTGTGATTTTAAAAAAAAAGAAGTATTTTTGTCAAGAAAAAGTCAGTTTTCGTGAAGAAACCGTCTTTTTTAATGAAGATTTGTGTATCCGATACCGTTTGAAATCTTCATGAAAAAGTGATTCCTTTCTTTTTCACTTAAAACGTGTGCACCCTGTCCGAACATAGAAACAATTATGCGACTTTTCATGAAGAAACTTGTTCTGGTGATTTCATCCTTCACACGAAAAATATCACCAATCTTCATGAAGATTGTTACATATTTTAGTTAAAAGTTTACGTTTCTCATGAAGATTGTTACATATTTTAGTTAAAAGTTTACGTTTCTCATGAAGATTGTTACATATTTTAGTTAAAAGTTTACGTTTCTCATGAAGATTGTTACATATTTTAGTTAAAAGTTTACGTTTCTCATGAAGATTGTTACATATTTTAGTTAAAAGTTTACGTTTCTCATGAAGATTAAACCTCTGTTTTTTACACACACACACACACAAAAAAATTACATTGACGAGGAAATGCATGATTTTCATAAACAAAGTAACATTTTTCATGAAAATTGCATTCTTTTCAAGGAAAACAAAAATATTGTTTCTTAAAACAATTCGAATGATCTTAGAGATTGTCACTTTCACGCGTCGATAAAACTTTTCATGAAAAAAGTTACAAATTTCATCAAAAAGTGTAACTTTCATAAAGAATGCAACTTTTTCACGAAAAAGTGCCTGTACATGACGATGAATTTTTCTCCGGGAACATGGTGCATATTTCATGAAAACTTAATTTTTTTTTAAAGAAAAAGCAACAATCTTCATAAAGACTACTGATATTTTATGTAATTTCATGACAGGGTGCACACTTTTTAAGTGAAAAAGAAAGTGATCATGTATTCATGAAGATTTTGACAGTATAAATTAAAGAAAATTCGTGAGAGAAAAGACAGTCTCTTCACGAAAGCGCACTTTTCGCGAGTAAAGTCACTATTGTCCTGAAAGCGTTCCTTATTACAAAAAAATTATAAAGAAAATACGTTATTACATCAACAATACCGTAGGCCCAATAAGGACAAAAATGCTACGAATAAATTACACTTCGACATACGAATTTTGGCCCATTCAAACCTGGATCACCCTTAAGATATGTAAGACACAATGTTTTTAAACACCGTGTTGTTGATTCAATCAACATTCAGGAAGTTGGGGATGTAGCTCAGTGGTAGAGCGTCCGCTTTGCATGTGAAAGGCCCCGGGTTCGATCCCCGGCATCTCCATGATTTTTTTTGTTTCATAAAAAAAAAAAAATTTTTGTTATCTAATTAATTGAATTTATTTATTTACTTTTTTGCTGGGGTGTGGGGGATAGAAGGGTATAATCTATCTGATCAATGTCTTGTCAAAGGTCTACGTTTAGCGCCTAATTATATATGCTAGTATTTTGTGTCACAGTGATCTCTTCTCACATTATGTGTTTCCTAACACACGTACGCACGCACACACACTGATGCATTATATATGCAAGTTGTACTCTGGTCATGCAGAAATACCATATTAATCAATAGCTTTCTACCATTTTACACCAATTTTTCGTCTCCACTCTGTATAGGTCTTAATCCATGTTTCCTGTTGTTGTTTTTTTAAGTCAAGCTTGTATAGGTTATCTCTTCGCATGTTTTTTTTCTTCAAATTCTACGTTCAATTCCTGTTTGTAGTCTTCAGTTTCAGGTACTGTACCACGTACTGTTTCACTGTTCCAGAATAAATGGATCTATTGTTGTCTTCGATAAATCCCAATTATTTGGCCAAATATGACATCTGTTTTCTTCATATTTAAATAACTGAAAAATACCCGAAGTTGGTGAACATTCTGAACTGCAGGAACTTGATAATCATGAATATGATGATTTCTGGACGCTAGATCTGGGACTAATTGATGTCATGTAAATCGTGCTAGTGGCTTTGAAGATCAAATTATCGGTAGCGTTGATACTACAGAACACGCCATATACAAATATTTTTAAAAATGAAGTCACGTTTAAAGGACTATTGAGAAATTAAAGTTTTAAAATAGGTTTGGACTTTGTAAACAATTATGCGAGAGGTATGTATAGAGACAGGAATCTTGAAATATATTTTCAACAGATAGACAAATTCGGTAGTCCATTTCATTTACAAATCACTCAAATTTGTTGAATTATGCTTGTATGACTTGGTACAATAGCGAGAAAAACAGAGGACTGCTTTTTTTAACGAGTTGAATAATGAGCGTTTTAAATACCGGCAACTAGACTTACAAAGAAGATATGGCAACTTGAGAAAGTGTAATGGAAAGTCCAACTTTTCTTGCTTCCAGCATAACGGATGAATTTGAGGATATATTAAATAGGCTTAGAGACACAGAAGAAACAGCAAATACGTAGCGTCTCTGAAAGAGAATACCATATTGAATCATCAGTTACTATCAGACAACCAATACAAGTATCCGAGGAGATAGAGATGTAAACAATAGACACAAAGGAACCATATGACCAGCAGGTAAAATAAGCAGAGATTATAATTAATGATTACCACATAAAAATTCAAAGAGAAGAACTTCCACCTAAAGAGAAAAGATTAATCGCTACAAAAGAGGAAAGAAAAGTAAGGGGATATGTGAATGCTGTAGAAGTTGTCAAATCAAAAATAGAATTCCTGAAATTTGATACTGAAATGTATGAAAAACAGATTGAATACTTCATGAAACTTGATACTGAAATGTATGAAAAACAGATTGAAGACTTCATGAAACTTGATACTGAAATGAATGAAAAACAGATTTGTCAATTGTTGTTGTATCTAACAATTACCCATTTTCATCTCAGTTTAAACGAGTCACTGGGTTTGTCAATTGTTGTTGTATCTATTACCCATTTTCATCTCAGTTTAAACGAGTCACTGGGTTTGTCAATTGCTGTTGTATCCAACAATTACTCATTTTCATAACCACATCACTCGGTAACATAAATATACCGTCCTGTTCAACAGCATAGTCCAGCTTCAGTTTTGATTTTTTTATGTACTATTGGAATTGTACCATAATGTTTTCTTCTTGTTGTCCTAGAATAAGTAACTCCATCAACTTCTTAACACTGTCTGATCCAGTCGCAACTGATGTTCTGTTTTTAATCTGTGCATCCAAGATGCGTATTACGTATGACCTGGTATTTTGATTCAGTCTAGATATTCCCTCATCCGTCAGGCCATTGCTGTCTTGAAGAAAGAACTATGTCCTGTCTGTAGCTTCTTCTTTGTCTGTTGACGTCCCTAGGAGACGAGACTTGCTGCTCAGCAGCACCGTCATATAATTCATTTCATCCTCTGAGAATGTTCTCCAGTACTCAACATGTCCCATATTTATATTTACGTTTGTAAGCGGCCAATACAACAGCTGATGTAGATTCCTGTATACATTGGCGTACAACTGTATGTTCTTCTCACCCATTATCGATCAAGTACTTGTTTTTGCCCTTAATGTATCACCAGCCATGCCGTGGGGGAATTTTGAAATTGTTGCAGATCAAATTAAATTATTTAAAGTCAATGTTGTTCTTATTTGATTTGAATGCATCATCATGAGGTATAGGTATTTTCCATTTAGACGGAAGCTTTCTCATCTGGAAAAAAACACTGGTTGAAGAGGGATTTCTTTCTGTTTTAGGATCAACATCTACAAAAAGGGCACGATTAAATTGAGGTGGGTCTTATCTACCTGCGTGTCATGTTTAAAGAGATACCCTCGAGTGTGTTATTCCACGTGGATTTGCACGTTGCCTAACCTAGCATTTGATCCAGAAATATGAAAAAGTGATCATTTTGGTCACTTAAAAGGTGTGTATTCTGGACGAACATGTCAAACATGAGGCGATATTTAATGAAGAAACGTGTTCTGATTAGTTCTCTCTCCACATACAAAATGTCACCATTCTTCATGAAGATTTTAGTGAAAAGTTTACGTTTTTCATGACAATTCCTTATTTTTCTGTGACAATTTTTATACTGAAGAGGAAATGCACGATTTTTGTGAAGAAAGTGATATTTGTCATGAAAATTGTACATTTTCATGAAAAAGTCACTTTTTTTTCTGAAAGGTTTCCATTGACATGCAAAGCCAATTTTTCGCGAAGAAAGTGACATTCTTCGTGAACATTACACATTTTCAAATTGCCTGGACGTGTAATGACCCTTGTTATCGCGAAGAAAGTAGCATGCTTCAATACAATTGCACTTTTTTCACGAAAAAGGTTTATAAAGTAACTTTATTCGTGAAAGGCTTGCATAGTCATGCAAAGACACCTTTTCGTGAAGAAAGTTTCATTCTTCATGAAGATAACACATTTATTGAATTGCCTAGATGTGTAATTCCACTTTATCATGAAGGAGTGACTTTCTTCATTAAAACTGCACTTTTTGCGAAAAAAAGTTAATAAAGTTACTTTTTTGAAAGGCTTGCATCGTCATGCAAAGTCACTTTTCGTGAAGAAAGTGACATTCTTCATGAAGATTACACTTATTCAAGGGAAAAGAAAAATACTGTTTCGTGAAAATAGTGTAACGATCATGAAGAATGTCACTTTCTTCACGAAAAGAGTTCTTTTACACGTCGATACAAACTTTTCATGAAAAGTTAAAAATTTCACAAAAAGGTTACTTTTTTCATGAAAAATTGTAACTTTAATAAATAATGCACGAAAAAATGTACAATCTCCATAAAGAATGGCGATATTTTAAGTGTTTTCATTACAAGGTGCACACTTTGTAAGTGAAGAAGAAAGTGATCACTTATTCATGAAGATTTATATAGTAATAGCTAAACAAATTTTCGTGAAAGAAAAGACGGTTTATTCATGAAAACACTCTTATCGCGATAAAGTCACCATTTTCATGAAAGCTTTCCTTCGGTAACCCCCCACCCACCCACCCCCCACCCCCACCCCCCCAAAAAAACGTAATTACATCAACGGCCATTGATACTGCAGAATCTCTGATTTATATAGTCCACTTTGGCCCATTTAGACCTGTGTTTATATACAGAAGAAAGAAATGATGCACAATTCATTACAGCTGGGGGGGGGGATGATATTCTGAATATGAAGAAATGGTTACAAATTATGGTAATAGTGATATCCCATTTCTTTCAATTAAGTATCCTGTAACATTTATCAGTGAGTGTGTGAAAGAATAACTTATAATAAAAAAATGCCATACCTTTTTGACCACAGACTTTGATGCAGTGTACTGCCATATGGAGTCTGTATGTAGTGAAAAAGAAATGTCACTGACACTTATGAATAATTCATTTAGTGTCAAGGAGAAGTGGATTTTGTATAAAACTTGGATATATTGAACATGAGTTGTTTTTCTGCACATACTGTTTGCAAATAAAATGGATTCTTGTCAGTCATGAACAACCTTGACAGTAGTTCCTAAAAAAAACGTAGGGAGGCCTGTACTGGCAATAATCAGTATTTTATGATGAAGACAATGACACAATTATACATGTGTATTGGTAATAATAATAATGACACAATTTTCAGTGATAAACATTATCCCAAAATGAACATTCTGGAATATTTTCAGATTTTCTGCTCACATGTCTTTCTGTACATGCTGTACATTTATATATTCTACCACAATTGGTAATTTAGTTTTCTATACTGTATTAATTATTGAGTCTTGAGTTTAAATCTCTGACCACTTTCTTGGTATCCTTGTAATGGGGTAAATACAAAATGTAAAAAATGTAAGACTTTGGTCTAATATTTTCCCTTTATGTAGCCCACCACCCACATTAAGCCACCTCCTGTTATCCTGCTTTTCTAAAGCACCTCATGTCTTTTGCAAATGGCTACACTGTACAACGATACAAAAACATAATTTATCCAGTGTTCAGATGTCACACATAAAATACTATCAATAACGATATCTCAAAATACCGAAAAATGTCACTAAATCACCACTAATATGTATATAATCAATAATATAAATAAGTGTAAACTCTTTCCCTACAATTGGCCTATTCGACACACCGTACAAAAGCACATGGATATATACATGCATCCATGTCATATTCACCGTCACTAAGCATGTTGCTCTATACTTACTTTAACATTCACAATTAGTGACAATCGTAACATCCAACAAAACTGAGTGAAATATCTTCTTCTAAAGTATGCAACTGCACACACACACACACACACACACACACACACACACATATATATATATATATATATATATATATATATATATATATATATATATATATATTATCTGATCAGTTTGTAATTGTGTCATAATTTGTATTTTTCTAAATTGGAACCACTCTTGATGGGGGGGAGGGGTGCCTTCTCACACACTAGCGGAAACACATACCATCATTACAATAGTTCTCATACTTACAAGCAAATTCAATATATATCCCAGTTATGCATACATATAAGGTTTATTTAGAATAATTAACTAATGTCAAGTACTTTTAATTATCTTTAGAAGGGTATTAGGAACGAATGACTGACGATACCCGAAAATAATCACTTTAATATTTCTAGACACTACATGCGGTGAAAGAAGTGAAGAAAAGAAGTGACTGTAAACAAGCAAATACATCATTTCATAGTATGTATTTCAGGAACGTTTAGGAATTGTCTTCGCTATTAACAGTACCGACAACAACAACACTTTCTATGTGGAAAGTTTGATAGCCATCGTGTTACAGGTATGCGTGTAATATGACTGTCAGTCATGGGACTGGCTCGACTAGAAAAAGACCAACATGGCAGCCCCCATTAAATGTCATCGTGATGTTTGCTACACGCATTGTGCGCAAGACTCAGTGTATATGAAGAATGTAACGCTCGTTGCACCTCGCTCAGTCTCCATTTAACACAATAATTACAATGCAATAGTTCAATTCTATCTCAGTATTGTGATCTATTGCGCGTAAAATGAAATATCAAATTGTCTATTTTAGCTCTTATAAATACCTTTTCCGCAAAATGAATTGTTCCTGCACATTTAAATGAGTTTTGTTGAGTTACTAATTTTTAAGTTTCTACTTATCATGTGCTATACGTGATTTTTTACAATGCCACACTCACCCACCTTATAAGGCCTATTCGCATTACCAATAGCCCTTAAGTAAGATACACAAGTCATGATGCATTTAACAAATGTGTTGTTGACTTAATTATTGTAAACAAGTTGGGGATGTAGCTCAGTGGTAGAGCGTCCGCTTTGCATGTGAAAGGCCCCGGATTCGATCCCCGGCATCTCCATTTTATTTTCAAAACATTTTTCTTTATTAATTAATTCATTAAATTCATTTATTTTACTCTGTTTTAGGCGGTGGATGGGTTTGGGAAGGGGTATAATCAATTTGATTCTTGTCTTGTCAAAGGTCTTCGGTTAGCGCCTACTTATATATGCAAGTATTTTGTGTCACGGTAATCTTTTCTCATAGTATGTGTTCCAAACACACACACACACACACACACACACACACACACACACACACACACAGAGACAGTGTTGAGATACATTATATACACAAGTTGTGCAGGAAAACCATAATAACTAATAGTTTTGTATTCTCCACTCTGTAAAGGTTTTCTTGAGTAATAAAACTTGGTACGTTTATCGATGTATCATCGATAGCTTGTATATCGGATAACTAATAAAAAATGGTAAATATTAGTGAGAAATATACTCACATTATCCAAAGTGCTATAGGAATTCTTCTTTTACGTTGAAAGGTGGGAGAAAAAAAATACAATACAATCACCCATTAAGTCGCCTCTTTTGTCCAATCGGTATATAATTTTCTTAACCCTTACTTTCCGCTGATATTTCAACGCCTTTAAATAATCACATGCCCTAATTAGCAAAATTGTTGCACTCCTACGGTGACTGCTTTTGTGAGGAAGCACTGCGCTGATTTAATGTGAATCGTAAGACGATGTTTTTAGTACGCATAAAGTTATATACGCATCTTAACTGACTCGGCTATAACAAATACTCTTCACTCCTATGCTGCCAGACAAGTCAAACACGGCGGACTGAAGTCCAAACAAATATGTAGAGAGAAAGAGAGAGAGAGAGAGAGAGAGAGAGAGAGAGAGAGAGAGAGAGCCTCTGAGGGTGCAACATTTTGTAGCTTGTCTATATTGCTTGCAATGATTATACGAGACCCATTTTTATGTAATATGAAACCTACTCTAACTATATGGTGATTACGAATTTATCTTCCTTATAACCCCCCGATACAAGATCGACTGAAATGAATAGACAGGGAAAAAAATACCATTTCAAAAGCTGTTCTTTCCACGACATGCTTGACTGATAAGTTCCAACAATGCATGTTGAGCTTCAAATAAAGGTAGAAAAAGACCAAGAAAATGGGCATGTAGATACGACTGAAGGTCAAAATGACCTACCATTTTTAAGGTGACATGAAATAAATTATTTACAAGGAGAAGTTATCGAAATAAAGTCGAATGCGATCAATATTATGTCTTATTAGTCCTTCTCCTGTTGAGACAAAATTGAATGACTGTCGTCCAATCAAGATGGAATTATTTTGAACTCTTTAATACCTTCGCTTCAGGGAAATTGAGAGTGTGTGTGTGTGTGCGCGCGTGTGTGCGTGCGTGTGTGTGAGAGAGAGATCTCCTCACACTGAAACCACTCATATACCACTAGTATGAAAAATAATCTTCCTCTTCTTGCATGACCACCATGTCGAAATTTGCAAAAGATTTGATACTTAACTTCTGCATATACATGAGTACATATACATATAAAGAAATAAAGATCCATCTATCCAGCCATGACATACATACATACATACATACATACATACATACATACATACATACATACATACATACATACATACATACATACATACATACATGCATGCATGCATGCATGCATGCATGCATGCATGCATACATACATACATACATACATACATACATACATACATACATACATACATACATACATACATACATACATACATACATACATACATACATACATACATACATACATACATACATACATACATACATGTCTCCTTTTAATAGTACAGGTATATTTGCCCTAAGAGTCGTCCGCCTACTGTAAAGTAGGTATTTTAGAGATTAAATCTCATTGATAATTACCCACATTTATCACGAATCGGGAAAGACACATACTGCTACCATCTGTATACATTTTCCTATTTGTTGTTACTCTAAACGTGCTCTAAACGTCTGTGCGAAAATTAAGTATTATATCAATTTATATTCCAAGCACACAAAGTAGGTACTTATCGCTTAAACAATAGATGCCACATGTACGTGTATTATTTTTTGGTACTAGTACAAGCACCATGTAAGTGTTTATAGAATGACTAGGGTTATACTTGGCTAAGTGAAATCAATTCCGGTACATCTAAAGTTATATTTCTATGGTTTTACATAATTAGATATTCCGCAATTGTAAATATGTTAGTTGACGCAATATCTAGCATTCCTCTTTTAGTTAATAATACTATTAAGATGCTGTGTTTCAGGATCACGCTTTAGCCTGAATCAGATAAACCTGATGCTATCTCTGTTTACTAGGAAATAAAATCAGTCAGCCAACAATGAATGCATGCACACATACATACATACACACACCCACGCACACACATACATGCATACATGCGTACATTTATCATGTGGTATGAAAGACACATATTGTTATCATTTGTATAAATTTTCCATCTGTGTTGTTCTTTTTATTTTTGTTGGGTTATGTACGTATAATTGCATTAACGTATCAGTCACCAGCTTTAGGATTAATTAGAGCATAATTCTCAATATCCCAAAACACATACAAGTCCTTGTCTTCCCTATTTTAAAGTTGATTGTGTTATAATGTAACAATATATGCTATATACTAGATGTACTGACACTCGCTATGACATTAGCAGTATCAGGCAAATGCTCAAAGAAGGCTGTGGCCTTATTAAGATAAATGATGTTTAGTTCCAAAATTTCTTAGACATTATTGTATGATTATATGTATTATTATGTTTCATCTTGTCTTAATTTACGCAGTATTTCTCTTTTATCTTTTTACTGATTCTTATTGTGTTTCATGTTCTTGTAATATCCATGATTTGATGAACATGATGTATTTTTTGTTGAAGAGGAAACAAAGTCGGTCAGTTAAACAGTCATGCATACACGCACGCAGACATGCATACAAACATACATACATACATCTGTCATGTAGCGAGAAATGCACATATTGTTACCATTTGCATAAGTTTTCCATTTACTTGTCTTTACTATCTCCAAGTTAATGTTAATCATGTAACAATATAGGCGTACTGACAGTCATTGTATCATTAACAGCATCAGACAAGTGTTTAAAGAAGGTTAGTGCCATGCTAAGCTAAATTATATTTTGTTCTGATATTTCTATTTATTATACACCTACCAATTTTCTACCCAAGAAATAGCCAGAATTTTACCGTCATTTCCTACAAGCAGGAAAACGATACTATCGTTTTCCAAACCCGTATCACCATACTCTCAAACGAGGCTGAGACTACTTTATCCTCGAGGTTTCCTGGTGACAATATCAGCGCCCCTAGCGATGGAATGCCAACACTAGCAGTAAACAAAGCTCTCACAGTGACGTTAGTTAAGAAACCTTGCGCTATATGTAAAATATCTGAAAGGTCTAAACCATGTTTTTGTCACAACAATAAAAAAGCATTTTTTTCTTATTTTGAAGTAGTAAAATATTGCCAAAATGTTCGTCTGAAACAAGATCATATTCGGAAATCGCGTACCAAAACATTACAGTTGTACAGTACAATCCATTTACGGAAATTCATAAATGGTAACGTTAGTGAGTTTCACGCATAATAGATGAATTTGAAATTATAAATGAGTAGTATTCTCTCCAAAAAATATGTAACATCAAGTTCCAACAATTTCTCCAATCCTGTTGTAAATAACTGTCAAAATAATGTTGTCATTCCCGCGTCAAGTTCCCATCTGAGCCTCTCACAATGTTTCTCCATAAACAGTTCAACCGCATTCAACCTGGCCTCTGGAAGAAACTTCCAGTCATTCATCTGGTGAAAACTTCCGTGATGCAAAATTTCAGAACTGTACAATAACTGTAAATCACATGAGTAGTCTGCCCTCAAGCGTAGAAGAATTCGTGTTACTGACAGTGATGGTAGTCAAACTGAGCGAGCGTTTTTTCACAAACTTAATTTATAAACTAATATTCATGTGCATGTCAGCCTTTCGAAAAGTAATTCGGTTTATGCTTTAAGATGAAGTTCGTATTATAGAGGTTGAAATGTTTAGCAATTTCTTGTGTTTTTTTTCAACTACATATAATAATGTTATTAAATTATCTGAAAATTGAAAGGTATATAACAAAAATATCATTATCACAGTAACGCGATCTTGAATGCTAGATCACGTCGAGTTGTCAGCATTAGAAAATCCGGATCATTACGAGACGCGAAGCGTCGAGTCATGATCCGGATTTTTATGCTGACAACGATTTTCTAATGCTGACAACTCGACGTGATCTAGCAATCAAGATCGCGTCACTGTGATAATACTATATATAGACATATTTATATGATTGCATCTATTAAGATGTTTCGTTTTGTAAATACGTTAGTTGACGCAGTATTTCTCTGCTAGTTATGTCAATTTGATTTTTTTTTTTTTTTTCATGATCTTGTATTGTCCTGAATTTGATAACCTGATGTAATCTCGGTTCAAGAGGAAATAAAGTCATACATACATACATACATACATACATACATACATACATACATACATACATACATACATACATACATACATACATACATACATACATACATACATACATACATACATACATACATACATACATTTTGCTTCGTTCAAGTGGCGTCGTGAACTTTGATTAGTTGAAGTGATGCATTACAAAGTCTGAAAAATACTTAGCAACTCTCCAGGAAAATTAATTGAAACATTGCTTCGTGAGATTGTTATCGAAGGTCAAACTCAATTGTACTGACACTGCTTTACTAATTCATTCAACTTGGAATCATTTTCTACAGCTGAAGGAAAACCCGCTTGAAAGGTCCTTGAGGTTATGGACTACTTCCTTAATTGCTTTTCATGAAAAAAAAAAAATAAAAAAAGAGCTGGGGTACACAGCTATTCAACTCTGGCTAAAACTAGGTTTTGTGGAACAAATAACTTCAAAGTAAACAAGATACTCCTTACTTAGAAGTGTACCCAATTTTAAGAAAACCATGACACGTGATAATAAACATTTGTAAGTATTCGTTTTATTAGTTTTAGTTGCACACAAGTTTTATTTTTCTTTTTTCTTTTCTTGTAAGAGTGTGTAGATTTATGTAAGCAATTTAAGTGAAATTCAGTTAGCGACAATTTTATGAAGCAAGTATCACTTTAAAAAAGTATATTTGAAGGACTATATACATTATTGACGCTTAACTTTTTTTCACAGCTGCTTGTTCCAATGAAAAAAATAAAGAAGTAATGATGAATAAAAGAAGGAATGAAAGGAAAATAGAGAAAAAGAAAGTTGATGTGGTTCTGACTGTTTCTTGATAAAGGAATGACTATGTGTGCATTTTGGATAGAAGAATGAGAGAAAGAGAAAAAGAGAACGGATTGCTGAAGATAAAGAAATAAAAGAAGAACGTTATTTGTGGATGCGTTTTTAAACATGGACTATATTTGTTCGTTTGTACAAAGTTTGGAAATACTGGCTCTTTGAAATAAACAAATATACATGTAGAACAAACGAAAATAGACGCGTGCAAAGGAACCTTTAGATAGTTTGATAGTTAGCTTTAAATATACATGACTCCTTTTGATAATTAGCTTTAAATATATATATATATATATATATATATATATATATATATATATATATGACTCCTTTTCTTGAATCAAATGTTAAAACTAGGCAATAATGTGAACATATATTAAAGTATTTTGCTGTTGATTTTGTTTTCCTTTAACATGCAACACAGATAAATTTCTTTAGAAATAATTTACTTTGTGTAGTTGAGGCATCACATATCATTGCATTATTTTTAAAAGGTAATGATACACGGCCTTGCACGTAGATCTGTTATCTAGAGTAGGAACAGCATACAACACGTGTATTAGTCTCTTGCCATAATTATGAAATCAATAAAATATACCATCGTAACTACCTAGATGTGCACAACGAGCGCTATCTGCATTTATTTACCTATGTCACAATCCCACGGTACGAACATGCGGAATACTTCGGGCTTTTGCATTATGTGTCAGCCAATTGCAACAATTGATCGAAGTGTTTGAAGTCAGAGCCGTTTAGACAAGAAATCCACCTGTGATATGTGACTTCTTAAAAATGTTAAAATTTATGTACGTTACTTTTTCACTTTTATGACACATATTAAATATTACTTTACTAATGCCGGTGTGTATTACAGCGCTTGTTACAGCTTGATTAGGAAGGCTTACTTGAAACAGGACTAAACAAAATACTTTTGGAGAAGAAAAAAAAATCGTATACTTGCCATGTCTCTATGATGATAAAATAAATATGTATGGCTGCCTATGCAACGCCATCTTAAGACGGCATTTTCCCAAAATAAATCTTTAGATGCTAAAAAAAAGAAAAAAAGAAATAAAAGATCTAAGCTAGATGTATTCTCGAAAAATCTTTGGCCAACACAAATCTGACACGTTTTTTTTTTTTTTTTGTCTCCTATCACGATTCTAACACAATTCCATATGCTAGATATCAGATATTGTCCGAGTCACCAGGTCCCTCCGTTATAAAACTTTACTCGACTCCAAATCATGCTCGAAATTATTCTGACAAATCAAAGGCTGTATTTGTCGATTTAGAGTAAGATTTTCGGTTGACATACCATTTATTACTCGAAATGTTACGTAAAGTTTTATGACGGAGAGTCCAGGTGTTGATTATGTTAACTCCACGTGGTCAAAGTGTTCGCCACGCTGACTGGTTGGTTAATCGCCTTTTCAATCGCTGGTTTCCTGAAGGGTCAACTACGGGGAAAATTTTTATTTGACTTGGATCTTGAAAAATACTGCCGATTTAAGGCGCCGTATATATGCTCGCGTATAAATCGGCTCCAAATGGAAACAACACATACCCTGATCTGTCGTCGCACAATGCTCCAACAGATCAGGGCCTCTGTTGTTTATTCTATTGATCATGTCTAACAAACCGCGCATAGACACAGATCCGTCGGCGCAATATGCGACGGTAAAACTGGGTCTATGTAGTTTGTAGTTGGATTCAATTTGTTCGCAGGTATATACGGCAGGTTTCGGCTGTTACTGTGACAAGCAGTGTTTTGTGACAACGATATGGCGCATGAAGGCACTAAAGTAGCAGCTGTTTATTTGCCTGACTGGCTCTTATATTCTCAAACACTGCAACCAACTGTTTCAACAGGCTGAGATTTAAGGCTGATGGAGAAAAGCCGGATGTGATCCAGATGCCCGTGAAGTAGAATGACAAGAATGTTCCCTAAAAGATGGAATCGGATTAGCTCGCTTCCATGATGGGAAAGATTTGCCATTAGAGTGTACAGGAATCAGACATGTGCGTGTTTTATTTTTATTTATTTATTGCCTTTAGACTGTATTAAATAAACGATTGTTTGTAAGTAATGTGCACTATACGATAAGGGAGGAATAAAAAAGAACGTGCATGAAAACATTTTGTACATATAATTTCATATATTGCACTAATTTACTTAATTAAAATGAACATGACTTGAACATACGCTACTTTAGTCAGTATAAAAAAGCATGTACAACAGTAAGTTGCAGTCACGTGGCTTTCAGCAAAGTCAATATACATCATAATTACAGTCTACAGTTCTTACTCTTTGTATCATCTTTTCCAGATTCAAGACTACCCTATGCCATTCAGGATATTTCACCTCCCAACCAAAAAAGGAAATTACTGTGATCAGATTACATGTTTATTTGCTCATCGTGACAAAAATCAATGTGAGCAATGAAAACATAAAATTCACGGTCTACATTAAAAGTTATTAAAATATTCATTTCGAATTATACAAAATATCAGATTAATTAAACTTAATTAATTTAATAAAAAGTGTTGATTCACCATGTATCACTTTAGGAAACTATTTTTTATATTAATGTAACACTAGAAGCAGATTTTTAATATTTGATTATAAATCTTTATCTTTTAATTAAGCATTCTGGTCGAACATTTTGGTTGCAGGTATACATATATTTAGCAGTGTCTGGTGCACGCAAACTTGCATTATGTGTGGTCCTTCGAAAGTGTATCTCCACGGCTAAATGGTCTTGTCCTTTTCAAGGCAGTTGGATGGAAAGGAACAAAATTATAAAGAAACAGCAATGTGTCGCTTCTTCGATAAATAAAAATCAAATACTCATATAGGTTTATTTGAAGAGGTCAATACCATCACATGTTAAACTTCCTCTAACTCATAGAGCACCATCAGTTTTATATTAGGTAAATGCTAGGCAAATCATTCTTGCATTAAAAAAATCATAAAATGTCTATTCGAAATAAAGTTTGCAAAAATGTTTAATGTTTAATAGTCCTGAAGCAGTGGAATGAAAACTTGTACAGCAAAATTTTCTTAGATTCCTCGAAAGACATGAATCGTGTCTAAATCCACAGCTGGATTGTCACTGATTAAAAAAGAGCACGCTTCTGTTGGGGGAACATCTTCGACTAGAATGATCAGGAAGTTCGGATACTCAGTGCGTGCTTGTCAATGTTTCACCGTGTATGCTATTGAATATATATATATATATATATATATATATATATATATATATATATATATATATATATATATATATAAGCTATGGCTACCTAAGGTTTCCAGGACCTGAGTAACATAGAGATCTTTTTCAGGTCGATAAGACTTAGTCCGACAAAGCAATCTTTCAAGGCATTGTCGTCAGCTTCAGAAGGTATCAAGATATATCCATCAACGGTCGTGAGGTGCAGTTTTTCGATGACACTTGAACGAATTCCATTGGCAGTCATTACTTTAGAAAATTCTTTAAAGTCAATTCTGAACACCTCACTGTCGGTTGTTTCATCAACCCCAGAATCTTGCTGAGAGGAAGATATGGACATTTTCTCCATCAAGCACGAGTTGCGCGCTGTGGCACCGAGCGGAAGATCATCGAGATCATCTTGTGTCATATCGGTAGATGGTGGTGGAGGGAATTGGGATTCCTCATCTTCTGGAGAAAATACTGGCGGATTTTCATCGAAGGAGCTATCCGCTTTTGTTTTCCTTTTTTGTCTCTTAAGGGTTTCAAATATTTCCACAAGCCCTTCAATATTTTCATATATAGGGTCGTCGTCATTACTCTTGTCTTCCTCTGCCTCGTTTTCGTTATCGTTTTCGTCCAAGTTTTCCAAGGATTCTCCTTTTGGAAGATCACTTCCCCTTGGACACGATTTGAACGTTTGAAATACAGGCTTCTCCTCTGCAAACATCTCGTGGAAGAGAAAGGTAGACGGTGCTCTGGAAGACGCGTCTATAACTGCATGAGAAGACCGCATCTGGGTCGGGCTGGCATCAGAAGCCTGGATTGTGGGCACGGCGTATTCATTACCGAATGAAGATCTTGCTGAATCCATCCCGGATGCTGAGCCATTACCACTGCTGCTACTACTGCCATGGCAAGGGGGCGGAGGTGGTGGGTGATTTGGCGCCTGATTAATGAAGTGTGAAAGAAGACTGTGCGGACTGGTACCAGAAGAACGAGCAGGGTTCATAGCGCTTGGAGGATCTTGAACGTTACTGTAGTACATGACACAAGGTGGCGGAGGTGGCACAAAGTCCTGGGGGCACTGTGATAACTCGGCAAAGCAGCTTTTGCGTCGACTTGAATCTTCAGCCGATGTTCCAGCGGCGTTCGTTAAGAGTGTAGTTTCTTCCTCAAAGGAAAGAGGGGATATTTCTTCAGTAGAATTATCTCTTTGATTCGTCTGATGATGATGGTCACTGTTAGCAGGCTGAATATCACAGTTATCATCTTTATACATTGGAATTTTGAGATAGGAATTTCCTAGGCAAATTTTCAGCTCTCCCTGTCTCACATATCCACTGCTGGTACCATCGCACATGGAACACGCTCTTGGTCTACTGACGGCATTGTTATTGTCTGTACTATCTTTCATCAAATCATGCTGTTCAGTTTTGCTTTCCATAGATGCTCCTTCCGCATTGACAGAATCAGAGCCATCTGTAGCACTTTCGTTTAATGCTCCTTCAGTTTTCCTGTTCACGGCCCCCATTTTCATATAACCTGAATTTCGTGTGTTATCCTCAGAATCTTTCTTCCATACGCAAAGATAATCTTTTTTCACATCATCTGTAACATTGTCATGTGCATATGCTGGTTTTTTATTGTCCACTTTCTCATTCTTTCTATCATATGTAGCTTTGCTGAATTCTTCAAATAATGATGTCTCAATATCAGACTTTCTTTCCCTGTCTATATGCATATTCTCCGCACATGATTCTGAAAAGTCATAACAAACTTTTATATTTCGCATGTACGTGCTGGCCTTTTCGCAACAGTGAGTCATAGCATTTTTGAATGCTTTGCAGTTGATAAGTTTCTCGTCTCGTTTAGCCACTCGGAAATACAGACCAGCTGTGACTGGGATTTCCAGTAGGATGTTTTTCAAGTTTTTGATCGTGGATGCCACAAGGGAGTGTTCTGTATACGCCTGCTCCAGACTCATCAGGCCTGTAAATGAACAAGGTGTCACGGGGAATCGCCCAAATACCAGCTTGACGATTCGGGGTGGGATGTTTTTGGCCACAATATCACTCATCTGCATCACAGGTCGACTAGTCCTTCCTGTGGACGACGATATCTCGTAAAAGATTCCCTTTTGCGCAAAAGGTAGAAGTACCTCTCTGTCGGATTCGTCCATGCAAAGGAGAAACTTTTCACTTACAACTTTTGGCTTTCGAAAAAATCTCCTGTGCTTTTTCTTTGTGTCTCCAATATAAATCTTGCCCTTTGTGAGCACATCCCCCGGTAAAATATATCGAGCCTGATGCTGCAGATGTCCACCGGTTCGATCAAGAACCTGTAACCCGGTTATCTTCATATCACCTCCAACAAGAAATCTCTCGGCTTTCGTTTGTGCCAGAGCTTCCACCGTTGTGGAGTGCGGAATGACATCGTCGGCTGCAGTATTCTCAGTAGGACGTTGTAGAACGACAAACCAACCTACAAGAAGAAATTAATTTTTAACAGGCCAATTTACTTTGTCACTAAAAAGAAAAAAGAGTCAACTATAAAAAGAAGAAGAAAAAAAAAAGAATAGAGAAAAGCCGAGATTTCACACTATCCCACTGGGTCATCTCGTCTTTACATCAGATCCAGAAAGTCTAGCAACATAACATAATTATTTTCAGATATGTTAAAATCAACTGTTAAATCTTATAAGTTTTTTTATTATTAATAATCGATTTTGCATAGTCAGAAAATTTCTAAATGTCTTTTCCTCAGTATGCAAAAATTGAGAAAATACGTATGTCTCAGATGAAGTGGCGAGAAAACATATTAACTTCTTTTGGCAACCATCGTATGCCGCATTGCCCAACTTAAGTTTATGAAAATTAATTTGTAGTTGTAGTCAATAAATAAGAGTATATAAATATTTATTATGTGAGACATTGACTTTACCACATTTTCAAAGGGGCCTCCATATATATATATATATATATATATATGTGTGTGTGTGTGTGTGTGTGTGTGTGTGTGTGTGTGTGTGTGTGTGTGTGTGTGTGTGTGTGTACGAGAGAGAGATAATCTGTTTTTCTAGATATTTTTAAAATAGCATTCTATATTAAGGTCATGGGTAATACCAACCCTAAAAATAAAGACATTAAAGAAGAAAGAAAACTAGTGTTTAAGAGGACATATTCCAACATGAAGCAACATAGAGTGTTTAGGAGGACATATTCCAACATGAAGCAACATAGAGTGTTTAGGAGGACATATTCCAACATGAAGCAACATAGAGTGTTTAGGAGGACATATTCCAACATGAAGCAACATAGAGTGTTTAAGAGGACATATTCCAACATGAAGCATAAAAAATACAGCAATATATTTGTTCTTAAAATCAAAAGTCAGTATCATCTGATTTTTTTTACTCTCACTCATGAGAACAAACATGGGAAGGTTGACAAATTGTATTCACTTATTTAGTTTACTGCCTACATAGTTTTGTAACTATACATATTCACACCACGATTAAACTACTAAGCAAGAAATATTTGGATGGAGGCTGCATCCTTTATTCTTAATTGTAATTTTTTTTTTTTAAATTAAAGACTGGGTAACTTGTTTTTAACTTCTCGCAGTTCATATTCTAAAAATAAATAAACATGACAAGGCATATTGTCTTGTATGGCAGATTTTTTATCAGGTGTCTCATTTCAACACATTACCTAGTTCAAGGTTTCCCATACAAGTACACCCGTGTAAACAACAGTTCATGACGAGACAAAAACAAAGATTTCAGAAAAACAAAAACAACAACAACCTATAACAACTACACAACAGTTGAATGGGAACTTTATCGCGAAATTAGAGGGAATTTTATACTCCGTTGAAGAATAGTTTCAAAGGTCTCCAGCCTTTATTGTTTAGAATTCAGACCCTCTCTCTCTCTCTCTCTCTATATATATATATATATATATGTATGTATATGTGTGTATGTGTGCGTGCGAGTGTGGTGCATGTATGTGTATGTATTGCTTCGTTTTTGTGCGCAAATAGAGCTAGTGCAATAATGTTTTTTTTTTTGTTCTATGTTATTTACAAAGCAGTTAAACATATTGCATGACATACTGTTGCTAGGAATTTATGGAGTAGATACAACAGACTATCTGGTTTATATTTGTTGAATAAAACATCACACAATTTTGACATCATATACATTGTATATATTGTACTGTGCTTTCTAACATTGGAGGACAAAGTATTAGTCACCTCAACTGTGCTAGTGTAACATCTCAATGGTTTTCTATAGACTTGGATGTGTGAGAAAACTAGGGTACGAATCTATATTTATCGTATTGCGAAAACTCAAATGAGTTTTCCGCTCCTTTTTGAGGTAAGGGTGGGGCTTAGAATGGCATGAATCCCCTATGATATTTACGTGGCAAATATACACAACCAAAATAAAAATGAATTAAATATCTTCAAATAATAAGAAAAAGACCAAAAAGAAAAAAAAGTTTGAAATAATACTTGAGAAAGTTCACTTTCTCCGATATTTTCATCAAACAGAGTTTTTAAACTGCTTAGCCAGAAAAGCAACACCTTTACTATTTATTGGCGAGAATTCTACGCGAACGATTCAGGACCCAATTTACGATCTAACATATATGACAAAATATAAAATATAACTACTTTAACATAAATATAAAATATAACTACTTTAACATAAATATAAAATATAACTGCTTTAACATAAATATAGCGCTAATATTCTTGATTAGTGTCTAAAAATGTACATGAGCTCACTTTACAATTTTGATGTTTCTTACCAATGGGGAAGCTAATCTTGTGAATACTTTATTATGATATATACTGCAAACCGAAAGACTTGCCCCAAGAGACATATCTGTTGACGAAATAATTATATTCGATCGATCATATTGATCAGCACAGATGAGATCCACATGTATATACGCGTCACGTTTTGCTCCATGACCTGTCATGTCCCAGCAATATGTCGTGATGTATTTACTGGGTGCATGACAAGAACCTGTACTTTTTCATCGTTTCGGTTTTTGATATCTTAGTGTCATCCATTCTTTTATTTCTTTCGATGATGAGTAAATTAAACACTTTCATAGAATTTCAATTCGGTGATTAGTCAACAAGGTTTAATATTTGCAATTTTAACATTCAATATTCTCACATTTCAAATATACCAGCGTCATTTTCCATTTTAATTCCTAACTTTATTCTTATAAATGTCAATGAAAATAATATTTATACAATATATGCTTTATTTACATTACATTTTCAAATTAAAGACAATCTAAAATTCTATACCGGCTCAACTGACTAAAATATCTTCTCTGTTCCATTTAGTTCAACACATTACCTGGTTCTGGACTTCCCATACAAGTACACCCTTGTAAGTAACGTAGACAACATTTCACGACGCGACAAAAACAAAGACAGTCTCAAATCAAACCTATAACAACTACATGTCAGTTGAATAGGAAATTTCTCACAAAATTAGAAGGCATTTTCCGTTGAAGAATAATTCTATTTTAATTCTGCATCACCATTTAAATGCATACGTTAATCTTTTTGGGGGTATATATATAATAATAATAAGTGAGTTTAGGATTTCGTTTCTTATATATTTACTCAGATTTCATATACAGTTTTACTCCACAGTTTATTAAGTAGACCGTGGCTTAGAAACATAAGATCAATAATTTTTCAATCCTCGATTAAAGGCTTTGATATAAAATATGCCAGTCATTGATACAAGGCTAATTTTGTATACCTGATTACTTAATATAAATATTATTATGACGCCATCAAATTCTACATGATTTATTTCTCTTTTATTGAATACAGTATAAACGTCTCATTATAAGTACTGAAATTATGTTTTAACGAATCCATCTCTCTCTCTCTCTCTCTCTCTCTCTCTCTCTCTCTCTCTCTCTCTCTCTCTATATATATATATATATATATATATATATATATATATATATATATATATATATATATATATATATATCAACTGGTCGATTTGTATTTAATTATAGAATACGAACTTTAGATTAAAAGCACATATATCCATTTATCTGACAGACAGACAGAATAACTGAAAGACAGGAAGTTATGCATGTACACTATAAACACTTGGTCTGTTCCTTTTTTGTGATAATCTTTCTTTCAAACGATTCGATATAACACGTAATCATGACATGATCTCCCCCCTCCCCCCCCTCTCTCTCTCTCTCTCTCATTGTCAGGTATCAAAATAAGATTGATGAAATGAAAATGCTGTATAGGATGAAATGAAAATGCTGTATAGGATGAAATGAAAATGCTGTATAGGATGAAATGAAAATGCTGTATAGGATGAAATGAAAATGCTGTATAGGATGAAATGAAAATGCTGTATGAGATTGTGACTTTTATTACAATCTAAAAATTTTAGGGTTAGAGTATGAGTTAGTAATAAAGTCTAACATTTTTTTCGGGGATTGGTCGGTGTGCATGCAAAAGGAAGTCAGTAACTGTAAGAAAGAATAAGTATATCCGAACTTAAAAAGGATTAGCTGTTTGTGTTTCTAAATTTCACTCAGAAAAATATAGTTTTGATGCAGCCGTTTGTACAAGATCATAAATCGGGTAGACAATTCATATAAATATAAAAGTTATTAAGTGCGTTTAGATGGACTTCTTGAGCATGGTTGAATACAAATTACTGCAATATTATACTATATTACTTATATCTACTTGTCAGATATTAGTTGCTGAGTGTTTTCTTTTTGTTTGTGCGTGTTTTCTGTTATAACGGATATAACTCCATTATGCGAGGATTGGTTGTTGTTTTGTATTTGTTCCCGTTTCATTATTATTATTATTATTATTACAAGTTCTACTTCTGTCTTATCTATTGTGAAGGAGCCGCGGTAGCTCAGTTGTTAGAGCGTCAGACTAGTAGTGTTTGTTTAGTTGGATTAACCTCGCGTTCGGTCATTCGACCATGTGCGAAGAGACTAGTAATCCAAGGGTCTCGGGTTTTAAAAAGACTAAACGCCAGTCAGGGTCAGCTGACTCACTGTGTCCTTGGGAAAGGCGCTTAGCTCCCATTTCCCCGGCATGATATGGCCATCATGTGTTAAAAGTGTTGTTAAAACCAACAAATAACAAACCTATCTTTTGTCGATAAATGGCAGCTGTATAGTTCTTAAATTGTGCTTTAATGATATAAATAATGTAACTTATAGATTAAAACACTATGGAATCCAGACCAATTTGTCATAAATACGCAGATACTGCTGCATATAGTCAAATGAATGGATTATTTATGTCTGAATTATTTTAAAAGTCTATTTATATCTTTGCCATACTTTATTACAAAGATTCAGAATTCACGTATAATATCATACATTGAAGTAATTTTATAAAGAATTAATTAACGATAAATTTAATCTTCCTAGGATGTGAAACGTCAATTCAAAAGCCACTGATTTATTTTTCATTTCTTGTTTTTATTAGACAATCACAAGTTTAAGGTAATCATCTGAGAACCAAACGCCGATTACTTATCTATCTCACCTCTCCCTTCTTTTTCTTCTTATTTTTCTAACCACTCGTACTACCAGCTCTACCCACCTCCTACCATCGACAAACTACCATAGCTATGGTAAAAAAAACTCGTACTACCAGCTCGACCAACCTCCTACCATCGACAAACTAGAACAGATATGGTCAAAACAATATACTAGAACAGCAGCAGCAGTAGAAATAGAGTCTTAAAGAACAAAACCAACGACTCAGACAAGTACAGCAGTAGAAATAGAGTCTTAAAGAACAAAACCAACAACTCAGACAAGTACAGCAGTAGAAATAGAGTCTTAAAGAACAAAACCAACAACTCAGACAAGTACAGCAGTAGAAAAAGAGTCTTAAAGAACAAAACCAACAACTCAGACAAGTACAGCAGTAGAAATAGAGTCGTAAAGAACAAAACCAACAACTCAGACAAGTACAGCAGTAGAAATAGAGTCTTAAAGAACAAAACCAACAACTCAGACAAGTACAGCAGTAGAAATAGAGTCTTAAAGAACAAAACCAACAACTCAGACAAGTACAGCAGTAGAAATAGAGTCTTAAAGAACAAAACCAACAACTCAGACAAGTACAGCAGTAGAAATAGAGTCGTAAAGAACAAAACCAACAACTCAGACAAGTACAGCAGTAGAAATAGAGTCTTAAAGAACAAAACCAACAACTCAGACAAGTACAGCAGTAGAAATAGAGTCTTAAAGAACAAAACCAACAACTCAGACAAGTACAGCAGTAGAAATAGAGTCTTAAAGAACAAAACCAACAACTCAGACAAGTACAGCAGTAGAAAAAGAGTCTTAAAGAACAAAACCAACAACTCAGACAAGTACAGCAGTAGAAATAGAGTCTAAAAGAACAAAAACAACAACTCAGACAATTACAGCAGCTACTATACTCTCATATTCTGCTTGTACATCTTCCATTAAAAACACCACCATTGTGCCACTGTTGGTCCTTGGTCGCGTAATCTGAGGAAGTGAGTGGGAGAAAGGAAGGAAGGTCATGAAATAGATACTGTAGGTGGGAATAAATGATTTTATCTACCAAAAGCTCGAATATTAGTTCCAATGTATGTATAGTTATACAAGTTCACCTATCTAACCCTGACACCTAATCTCATATGTATCGCAGTTGATCGTTTGATGGATAGATAACAATATATGCAGACAGACGGACAGACAGGCAGATGAACTGTTTAAAGCCCTAGTATCCATATTTGCAAATTACCTCTGTAGTCCTCGGGAATGAGTAGTGTTTCTCCAACTTCCATGTACTTTCCCTGGTTTACACAGAGACTCTTAGCTGGAACTTTCCGGATCTTTCTCTGCTTAAAAAGTAGGAGTTCTTGGGTCAAGTCAAAATTAAAGCGATGAAAGGGACTTCTGCTTTTGTCACATGTCACCACCACAGGGAGTGGGAATTTCTTCAATAGTTCCTGTAGAGAGTAGCTCCCCTCCAACCACGTAATATCAGAATTAGGAATTGTCGCCTGCTCCTCATCCATTTTGCTCTGTTACATTTAGCGCATGACTTTCTACTCACACATATCTAAAAAAAATTTTCATTGATTAGATCAAATATCATGAATATTCATTTCGCACAATAACACTGAACTGTTAGCCTGTGTGAAAAATTTAGTGTCATTAATTTTAAGAATGCTCCACCGTCAATTTTGTTGTATTGAAAAGAATCCAAGCGCGCATAATAATTTATGTCCCTTTTACCAGGAACTTTATAGACATATCCATTCGCATACAGTTTCAATGCAGTTCATATAATAGTGTACTCAACACTTCTTATCTTCACCGACAATTGCCTGTACACGGCTCACATTCATGTGTACCAGTCTATGTGGCAGGAAATCCAGATTTATTCTGAATTGTTTTGATATATCTCAAGATATACCCACACTTCCTTGCATCTATACAACCAATAGAACGAAGGAAAGTATGACGAATGCTGTAACAGTCCGGAAGAGGTCCTCTGAAATCAAGTGTTTATATGTTTATAATTCCCTGTACTTATACATTATTCTCCGAGATGGGGTTACTCATACTTATTCTCCAATACTTCAGCTAGAAGACTGGTTCGGCTGAAGTTATTAATTGGTCATAAATACCGATCCTTTTCAAGCATGTATAGCTATTAGATGACCGTTGCATTGCCCATATTACTATCCCTGAATCAGTGCATATATCGACACATGCATTCAGTTCTTCCTGTTGTCGATAATAATACATATAGTTTCGTTTCCTTGAACATAGCAGGTAGAGATGGATGTATTTCACATTTGTCCTCCTTTTTACTTAAAATCAGTCAAATCAAATCTAGTAGCTGACGTATCTGAAACTGCCTTCTGATATAATGAATGTATCCGTAATATCACCAGTTATATCCCCGTAATATCAGCAGTTATACCCTCTCCCCCGTAATGTCACCAGTTATACCCCCTACCCCTTAATATCATCAATTAAACCCTGTTCTCGTAAGGCTTCTAATCTTATTATAAAGATGCGTATTTTCTCTGTCATGATGTATGCCTTCTTTTAAAGTAATAATGAATGAGACCTTTATATGCAGATTAAAACGTGACATGAGGAACGAGGAAGTAATGAAGCTACACGCATCTAGAAACAAAGTTAACAGAGCATAACTTAGCAATCCACCAGATCAAATAGCGGGGGGGGGGGGGGGGGGGGGGGGGGGGGCAAGGAAGGGAAAAATCGCTGACTTAATGAATGCTGGGACTAGAATTACACAAGGATTGGTATCTAAGCCCTGTCTGATCCAATACCTGACTTTATATTGATATGCAAATGAGTCTCACAGTCGCTGCTTGAGTACTTGAGATCAAAAGACTAATTATGGAACAGTACCTATTTCGTGTGCTTTTTTTACCTGTCAATTCCATTCTGTACATCTTTGCATATTTTGTAGCATATAGTGTTTTAAAATAAATATACAACATGACATTAAATGGCATCAAAATTATCCCAAATGTGAGTTGTCACTTCTTTTTAAAATTGCAAAAATTGATAAAAGTAAGGTATTCAAATAAAAGTGACATTTTTACATTTTAATGCCTGTACAAAATACCAGTATTAAAGTGACATTGTTACATTTTAATGCCTGTAGAAAATACCAGTATAAAAGTGACATTGTTACATTTTAATGCCTGTAGAAAATACCAGTATAAAAGTGACATTGTTACATTTTAATGCCTGTACAAAATACCAGTATTAAAGTGACATTGTTACATTTTAATGCCTGTACAAAATACCAGTATAAAATGACATTGTTACATTTTAATGCCTGTACAAAATACCAGTATAAAATGACATTGTTACATTTTAATGCCTGTACAAAATACCAGTATGAGTTTTATTCCCCGAATACAGATGCAAAAGGAGCCAAGCGGTTACAGAATTGTATATGGTCGATTTTTAAAATTTTCAATTAACTAAAAGGTTTCACTTTCATCTCCATTTTTCTTTAACTAAAGTAAATTACATCAGTACATTTTCATATCTCTTACAAATGTAAAGATACTTGTATAATCATTGTAAATAAATAAATAAATAAATAAATAAATACAGACACAGTGTGGTGTATAAATCAGGTACTGTGTCAAGAATCTCTGTGGTGCGACAGAGATATTCAGTAAGGCAGAGAAGGATAGGTAAATCTCTGTTTAATTCTAGTCCCAGGGTAATTTTGTTATAGGCACACAGGTTGAACGCACGATTCAATTTGTAAATTAAAAAGTCCCCATTATTTCTTCCTTGTCTTTTCAGTAACTCTAACTGGCAGATTTCCAAACCGCATGTTTCACTTATCTACAACAATTTGCAGCGACTCCAGAGACATTAAATAGAAAACCAATTTGAGTTTACCAGAGGTATTATTCACATTACCTATGAATATAGCCATGGCCATAGAAAAAGGAACAATCCTAAGTTAAATTGTGAGTAAAGACAAATTTTTCCCACAGGTAAGATATAAATATATTGTCTGGTGAAGCGTATACACCACGCGTAACATCCTGTAATACCTTGTAATTATTTGTACGAAAGCTTGCAGTAGTGGGTGTAATGACAAAACTCGGCCATACTGAAATTTAAAGCAAAAATAATACTCAGATTCCAGTTCTGTTAATATATCCACTGCCTTAACGCAGCTGTATCCTGCTATCATGCTATATTAAATCTTGCTAAAACAAGTAAAGATACCAGTACAGTATCATTGCGGGCGCCCTTCAGAAAATCAACGAAAAAAAATGTGCACCCCTGCATTAAAATCTGATTGTTACATTTGCAATAAATTTATTTCATAGCCAACTATATTACCTTAATAGTTCACAAAATTTTGACATTTCACAATACTTGATAATACCACTGACAATAAGTAGTATTCATACAATACTGTTATCTTACAATACCAAATTCCATTTTTCAGTAACAGTAACTCGTTTATGTCTGTTTGATTTTTTTTTTTTTTTTTTTTTGTTGTTGTTGTTGTTCCTTTACATGCATCTTCGGTTGCATTTTGATCATTTGCTGACTCGTTTTAATTCAATGTGGTAAATTTCGTTCATTTACGCACATTTTCTTTCAGTTTATATTTGACTAAGTTTCATGTACCCTTAAGGAGCTCCACTGTGACTTAATTATCTCGACGAGAATATCGAGAGAAAATTATAGTCCACTAGCCGGTTAATTAGTGAGGTGATACCACCCCTAACCTCACCCTCTACGGAATTTAGAAGACATTTTTCTGGTAGTTCATCTCGTGAGTAAATGAAATTCATTTGTTGGGTGGTTCTAAGCTACAGTAAACACTGTAAAATACGGATTTGAATTTTCAAACGTAGAAAATATATCGCACAAATCGCCAACGTTAAAGCTGCATTAGTAGTCCATTCACTGTTGTTTTTCTCATTATCTTTCAGAACACCTATGCAAATATTCATTTTCTATTAGTCAAGAGATTAGTATTGTAGATGTACAATTGTGTTTAGTTTTCTTGATATCATGTTTGTGTAGCCATTTATTGAAAATACTGGGGAATTGTCAAAAACATCCTGATAGGAGCAATATCATACATGTATTGGTTAGAGCATATAATAAATATCATAAAATGATAAGAAGTACTTTGGTTGGCCTTAACAACAGAGCGATAATTCAGGTCGGAGTCTTTCTCTAAAAAAAAATGTGTCTCGCCACGTACAAATAATAACTGTATTGTCTTACCTGTATTAACTGTATTGTCTTACCTGTATTAACTGTATTGTCTTACCTGTATTAACTGTATTGTCTTACCTGTAATAACTGTATTGTCTTAGAATGTTCTGGAACTACATGTCACCTTCTTCGTCTCTGAAAATTATGCCATATAATTTTCAGAATCAACGTTCTATTCGTCGACATAATCATCAACATCATCACTATTGTCAATAAAGGTGTCATGTACTTATAAAATATCAACTAACTCGGGCGGAAGGATGAACTCTTCTATCTAGTCGTAGATGAGCTCTTTATAATCCATCTTCCATCCGCTGTCGCTAAGCCATATGGAACGAGCCCAAAGTGATAGGAAAGTTCTTTCTTTATGCTGATGTTGTTTGGTTCTGATAATATCAGAAGGTAACCGAAAAGGTTTCGTTCCGCTCGTATTTCAGTTTATCTTTCAAGTATTCATTTTTGTAGTTTGTATTATGAAACTCCAGACTGTTTTGTTGACTACTGGACAAATAATTCTCTCGAGCATTGTTATGCGTCCCGTATTTGCAGTTTTATTTCATATTAGTCTCCACATGCTGACGAATGTATTTAAACACCTGAGATTGCGCCTCTAGTTGAGTGTCATCAGAACCTACCTCTGTTTTATTTTTAGTGTCTATGGCCTTTTGAATGTAATCCTGAGGCATGTGTTGTGGTAATCTGCTTCTTTAGCTGTGAGGTCATCGTCTTAAATTCCTTTCATGAGATATTCATTATGCTTACTTTTCTCAGCATTTATTACGACACACTTAGTGCGATATTCATATTATCACAAACCGATCGCCGATGCTTTTTCCGAAGGCTTTCTGGACAACCTACTGCGCTTGGAAGTGCTTGGCATCTTTTGGATTTTGGATTTTTAATTGATGATTTTGGAATTTATGTGAACTTATTCAGAGATATTTTGGAGTACTTAATTTTGACATCAGCACATTAAAGACTTCTAGTACATCAGGACTTTAAAGACCATTGGCATATCACAACATTCAAGGATACCCGTGAATTCGGAACATTCTATATTAGGACTTGTGATTAGAACACTAATTCTTATTGGATTATTTGGATTTGAATACACATTACTGTAAGTGTCTTTTTGATTTTTCATTTTAATCATCTAGAAATAAATTGCTTGTTGATTTTTACTTGATTTGTTGGTTTCACTTTCTTTCTGTTACATTTTTTTAGACCATAGAGTCGTAACAATATATATATATATATATATATATATATATATATATATATATATAAAGAGAGAGAGAGAGAGAGACAGACAGACAGACAGAGACACAGAGAGAGCATTGCAATCCGAAAAATACTCCAAATATGATCAAATTTAGTAGGTTCTTTTCCTGATAAATTCAAAGAAAGGGAAGCTGATCAAATATGAATTGGTCAAAGTTCTATCGCAAATGCTGGTGCATTTATATTCATAGATAAGTATGTTACATGTGTGTATGAGGCGATTTACTATACTCTCTCTCTCTCTCTGTCTGTCTGTCTGTATGTCTCTCTCTGTCTGTCTGTCTCTCTCACTCTCTCTCTCTCTCTCTCTCTCTCTCTCTCTCTCTCTATATATATATATATATATATATATATATATATATATATATATATATATATTCATCCTGTCAAAGTAGCTGATGCAATCTTTACGTCAGGGGGACAGAGCATACAAGGTTTTAGTTCAGATAGGGTGATGAGAGCAACTTAATCTAATTTTATAATTGCGTGAAATTCAAGCAAAAACACGGAAAAGTTTACAAAAGCTGGCTTAAATTTGTGAACATAATTTTCAATGAAAGATTTATTACGAGAAATGGCAGCAATACCCAAAATCATCATATATATCGCATCATCCTACTCGAACTGCAGATATAGTTTTGCCGGAAAATTCAGAAATATCACTGTGATTGAAATTTTAGTACTTTTAACCTTGTAGACACCTCTCGTGGACCGCATAGGAATAAGCCAAAAATGTGTTTCCCTTCTTGCGTTATGTGGAGAAGTTAACTACTTTGTTTTATTAATTTTACCTAGCGGCTTAGAGGAGATAAGATAACAAAGAAACAGACAGACCAACGTATAAACGGACGGAAATGCAGAATCCCTGACGTTGTTTAAAGATAGCGCGACTTCAATGAACAATAACGTGGAGTAACATACAAGAATATTTGTTTGTGCTGACACCACTGAAGCATTCTATGTCAATTATACATTGGAACTGTAAAGTGAATACATCCTCTCTCGAATTCTCAAGTAATCGGTCACATTCAGTTCTTAAAAGTTTGGAATTATGCTAAACTTTGAGTTAGTCCCTTTGATAGATCATCATTCTTTGAAGCTCTCCTAGACTAAAGATTCTGTGTGTAGACTTACATTTAAAGACTGCACGAAGGTGGAACCAAAACTACTAGCGACTAAGGGTTACTAGCGACTAAGGGTTACTAGCGACTAAGGGTTACTAGCGACTAAGGGTTGTTCTTGGTCAACTCTAATTAAACATGATCATAATAAGTAGCATCTAAGCCTCACATTCGTTATCTTTTATCTTATTGCAGTAGAGAGTATGCCACATATGTATAGTTGTATTATATTAGCATTAATATATGAATATGAGTATGTGCAAGTTTACGTACAATAACGAGAATAACGATATATCGAAGAATCAAGCTCTAATTTGTGCAGCAAGCACCCACTGCAGAAAATGCATAAAGTAAATAAAGTACAGCCACGATTCATACAAACAGTATAAATCAAACGAACAATTTGATATATGCAGGCACAGTGACTGTAAGACGGCCACCAAGGTATAATCCATGCATCAAAAGAACTTGTCAGAGACAAGCACTTACAGCATGGAAACACGGGGTTAGAAGGTAACTGAAACCACACACAAAAGAATGGAAACAAGCAACAGGTTGAAGAACATATCTAAACAAGAAATACAGTCTACGCTGTGAGACTCAGAAGGAAGTAGTCAAAGAATTAAAACAGCAAAGTAAGGCAGTATCAGTAAAACTCAAGCGGTACGAAGATAGGGTAAAACGGTAAAAACAAAACAAACGATTCGAGACAGGCAGGTATACAGAGAGAGCTCAAGCGGGAAGATAACAATAATTGTAACACTATGCCGAATAAACAGGGAACCACAACATAATGAAGTAGCAGATGAAAAGCTCCTGGCCCAGACGAGGTTCGTGGATTCTGGCTCGAAAATTCACAAACATCCATAATAGATTATCGGTTCAACTGCAAAACTGCATTCACGTCGGCAGTATTTAAAAGGTCGCACTGTTCAGATGATGAAAGTCATGGAGAAAGTTTCAACAGTGAGCCACTATTGACCAATAACACGCCTAGCAATGTTATAGGAGTTACTGGAATGACTGCAAATAAAGTGTATGACCACCTACGTTGCAAAAGACTACGTTCAACAGAGCAGAAGGGCTACAGATGGATGTCGAGATGCGAATCGATAAAATGCTGCTCCGGAACTAAGGTATGTCATTATCAAATGTAATATCTTACAAACAGCACTGAGACAGCAGAAGAGAAGGTAATAAATCAGAAAAAAAGTCAGGAAAGATATATCAGTCCTACTGTTCACAGACGATCTCAAGCTCTACGAGCGAAAGCAGTCTAAAATAGACTTCCTGGTCCAGACAATAAGGATTGTCACTGCTGACCTACAAATGGAATTTGGAATCGATAATTGCGCGTATCTAAGCATCAATCGTTGCAAAATTGAATAGACAGAATTCATAAAGCTACCAGATAAAAACATCCAGCGGAGGGAACGACTACAAATATTTAGAAGTTCTTGAGCAAACACAACATGAAGCATGAAGAAATGAACCGTAAAACTGGACATGAGTACTTTCAAAGGTGAAGAAAGAGCTGTGCTCGAAGCTAAATGGAGGTTGGCAGGGTCCGTCATCAGGTGCACAGCCGGCATCGTGGATTGGACCAAAAGAGAACTAGAAAACATGGATAGAAAGACTGAAAAGCTACTGACCATTCTTGGTGCACTACCTTCAAGAGCTGATGCGAACAGAGTGTACATTTCCATGAAGATCAGGAAATTAACATCCCTGATACTCGTTGAAGACACTGTAAAGGCAGAGAAGAAGACCCTATAAAGTACT
The DNA here is from genome assembly GCA_029931535.1 of Margaritifera margaritifera. Lineage (NCBI taxonomy): Eukaryota > Metazoa > Mollusca > Bivalvia > Unionida > Margaritiferidae > Margaritifera > Margaritifera margaritifera. The sequence continues at coordinate 854,348 of JAQPZY010001611.1, forward strand.
TTGGAGAAAGTGATGGAGAATTCCTAGCTTTAGCCAAGGAAGAAGACCGTCTGAAAGAGAACAATGGAAAGAATGATTGCCAGCGCAAAAGCGTATAAAGAGAACATTTGGATGGAGGGGAAAGACAATGCATGGACAGTTTGTAAGGAAAACAGAACAATAGGCCGATGAATTGCACATGGACATTGCTCCACTTGGGAGAGATAAATAAAGAAACAGGATGATCGGTAATGACAGCGCAGGACCAGACACTCACGGTCAACAAGGTGAAAGCATGTATACAAAATCAAGACTCCTCACCATTTTTGCAGAATGTGCAGTAGTAAGAATGAGAAAGTTAATCACCTTTTCACCGAGTGCCGTAAATTAGCCCAATGTGAGTTAAAAGATCTGCGCTACTAACTAGTCTTAGTTGTCCACTGGCAGCTGTCTAAGAAATATGGGCTTGATTGCACAAATAAGGTGTATTCTCACAAGCCAGCGAATGTGAGTTTGAACAATAATGCTTGAATCCAGTGGAATTTCAACATCCAGACCGATCACAGGATACAGCAAATGAGGCCAGACATAGCACTGCTTAACAATGAGATGGAACTGATCTACATCACAGACACAGCAGTATCAAGGGGTTCTCACGTCAAAGAGTAAGAAAAAGTATTAAGGTATACAGAGTAGAGCAAAAACATTTAGGAAAGTCTGAAAAACTCAGAGATCGTACCAACTGTGGTGATGGCACTAAGAGTAATACCACACAAGCTAGAAGAAAAGCCTGAAAAGGCTACGAATAGCACAACAGCCAGACTACTACAGAAAGTGGCCCTCGTCGCAACAGCACGAAAACTGCGTAAGGTCAATGAGATCTAAAGCCAGGGAAAGTGGTAGGATCCCAGCAGAAACGACCAGCCAGAAATAATACTAATACTAATACTAAGACTAAAACTATTATTATTATTATTATTATTATTATTATTATTATTATTATTATTATTTTTATTATTATTATTAAATGTTTGCAAGCAAAATATACACGTAAAGGTATCATTTCGAGAACGCTGAAAGAGAAAGAAAAAACGCAAGTTATTGAAAATGTCTCAAAGACTCAATGAGCATACAAAGTATTGGTTTACACGTTGAATTATCCCTTGGTTGTTAAAAGAAACATGCTTCATGCAAGACCAAAACAAAAATGGCAATTAAAAGGAACAACAAAATCCACGTCAACAAGTAAGAACGTATTTATCACAATTAATCATGCTAATATATCATATATTATGACTATGAACACATCAAGTGGTAGTCAATATTGACTGGACAATAAGTATTCCATAATACGTCTTGAACAAGGTTAATAAAACTGTTATAAAACTTATAGACTGAGAAAATTCATCCCTCGGATACTTTATATACAATTGTCATTATCTCTCAAATATGTTTATTTACATACATTTAACGAATAAACCTCTGAATCCCTTTTCTATTTACTTATATATTAAATTGTAGGGTTTTTTGTGTTTCTTTTTTTTTAAACGTATGTATACTTTCTCGTATGCAATGTAAGATTCTATTGCTCATGTTTCCTCATATATTACATGTTACATAACATGTAGTTTGAGAGAAATTAAATCTATGGACCTAACTGAATTCAAAACATCTCGCTGACAATGAATCATTTAATTGCTCTACGGCAGTAAAAGGGTACGTGACGTAGTTACAGCTTTATTTACAAAGATAACAAGAGCAAATACTACAGACTTTTCAGGTTCACAAAAAGAAATCGATAAAAGATAATAGACATAATAAGCATATGGCATCATTAAAAGATAGATAATAGGCATAATAAGCAATCGGCATCAATAAAAGATAGATAATAGGCATAATAATCATATGGCATCATTAAAAGATAGATAATAGGCATAATAAACATATGGCATAATTAAAAGATAGATAATAGGCATAATAAGCATATGGCATCATTAAAAGATAGATAATAGGCATAATAATCATATGGCATCATTAAAAGATAGATAATAGGCATAATAATCATATGGCATCATTAAAAGATAGATAATAGGCATAATAAACATATGGCATAATTAAAAGATAGATAATAGGCATAATAAGCATATGGCATCATTAAAAGATAGATAATAGGCATAATAAGCATATGGCATCATTAAAAGATAGATAATAGGCATAATAAACATATGGCATCATTAAAAGATAGATAATAGGCATAATAAGCATATGGCATCATTAAAAGATAGATAATAGGCATAATAAGCATATGGCATCATTAAAAGATAGATAATAGGCATAATAAGCATATGGCATCATAAAAGATAGATAATAGGCATAATAATCATATGGCATCATTAAAAGATAGATAATAGGCATAATAATCATATGGTATCATTAAAGTTACAATTATTGCCTATACATCATGCACATGAGTGTCACATTTAATTGTTCTGTACTTGGATATACTCTTTGTCTATAATCGGACATCTTTAAATGTGAAGAGTTCATAGACATAAAATATAACGAAGCCTTGCTATTTATTGCTAATTCCTTTCGATTAAATATCGGCGCGCATGAACCATTGAATTCTTAAAGATCTCCAGCAAGAGCCGGTATCTATTTACCTTGAAGACCATGTAAACACGAATCTTGTACTATACTTTTCAAATGACATCATAAGTTGTTGTTATACTCGAAAACCTGAACGTCTGTTTTCGCCTCCTTCTGAGTAATCTTTCCAAGTGGAATGCATGCCAGAATTATATCCATCAAAATTTCAGCGATATACAGAAGCCTAACTGTCTTGCAAAAACCTAGAATGCTTAAAAGTGCTTAACCAAATATATATTGCTGACTCATTGTAAATATGCCATCAACATTATATTCCAGACGAAGACAATGGTAAATTATTCAGAACTTCGTTTAGATAAAAGGAGAGCATTTTCACTTGAATCATAATTTCATAAGTGCAATTAAAAGCTATCACTGGTCCCTGTATTTGAATTAAACTAATGCAGGTAAAACTGATAACATTCTTTAAATCATATTTGGATACGATAAAGTGAAGTGTAACAAATATCGATAAATTAGTTATGAAAACATGTAAGATTTGTTCAAGATACTGCTTTACAAACTTTTGTTCGAACAAACAACAAACGAGTTTGAAGGATAGCATAATAAACCCTGGTTTGGCTATAATTGCCAATATAGAAATCACTTGGCCATCTGTTCAATCCATATTGTTACTATGCAATTCCTAGTCCCCTTAAATTCAATATACGCTCTGCCGGCATAATATAATATATATATATATATATATATATATATATATATATATATATATATATATATATATATATATATAATATAATATATATATATATATATATATATATATATATATATATATTATCATGTCTGAAATTGGTTAATACTATGACCTTAAATGCAAAGAAACTCGGTGATAAGCAAAAGCGCAAATATGTTTTTGAATTTTTAAGAAGATAAGAAAAGTTCTAGATAATTATTGCCTGCATGATGTTCATTTTACGGAGACATTAGAACCATACACAGGAACTGGAAGGAATATAAATGTTTATTTTAATTCGAGTACAAGCAGGTCACGGGGACTGTTTACATTATTTGCACATAATATAGATTTTAAAGTGCTAAGAAACTTTGAGGATGACATTGGAAATATTTTATCGTATGTTACGGAAATCGAAAGTCAGCAAATAACTTTGATAAAACTGTATTGTTCAAATGAAGATACTATAAGTTTTTTGATTATATTTAGCTTATTACACACTTTGAACACTGCATAAATATTATTTCTGAAAATAGGAATTTTGTCTCAGATAAAGCATTAAAGATTCTTCATTTCAAGAATGAGAAAAACAAAAACAAAAACAAAAAAAAAATAATTATTAAACTAAATATAAATGATGCACCTGGAAAATGTGTTTACAAATATTTTAATTATGAATGTCCTCGAAAATATGGATTGCAGATTAGTGGAAATGTGGTAAGAAAAGGTGGAAGGAACGATAGTAAGATCCAACAGTAAATGAATAGAAGAGGGCGGGAGGAAAACAAAATATTGCAGAAGTTTGGAAAAACATTATTACTTGAGAAAAAACGAATAAAAAATTAAAAATGGAAACGGTCAAACAGTAACTGATCATTTAAGATACTATATGAAATTCCAAACTATTGTGATAGTAACTTCTTCAGAAACCAACATAATAATGTTAATCAGATGAAAGTAGAAAATAAAATGAAAGTTGTGGACTTTAGAAACAATGTATCATTAGAAGAATAGAATAGCCTAAAAGGTAAAATCTCTCTCTCTATCTGAAGCACCTAATTGTCTTAAATATATGTGCTATGGTGAGAGTTCCGGATGTTTATTACGAATTTTAAAAAGATGAACTGTATGTGACACAAAGGGTGGGAATTTAATTTTATTCTCTAATGGGGGACAAGTAAAAAGAGGACAATTGGAAATAAATTACCCTAGTAAATATGCCTTATAAAATAGCTACTACAGTTACTGCAAATAGAATGCGAATATATTTACCAAAAATAAAAATTAATGCCTAATATATATATATATATATATATATATATATATATATATATATATATATATATATATATATATATATATATATATATATATATATACGTATGTACGAGAAGGTTCTCGATTAATATATGATATTATATCTTATTGAAGAAAAAAGTACAAATGTAATTATTTTACAAATTAAATTTGGAAAAAGCATTTGATTCTTTCTCTTGGAAATTTATACAAGAGGTATTTATTTTCTAATTTTGGTCACAAAATTAAGAGTAAATACCTGTATTTTAGTGGAATGTAACAACGCGTGTAATACAAATTTGCATCATCTTTCTTAGCACCAATCGTTGTCGTCGTCAGGATGATGCTATTGCTTCTTGCTTGTTTCTTTTGATAGCTGAACTTGTATCTATTATTGTTTAAAATAATATAATTAGAATTGAAAATAAGATTGCATTATAAGCAGATGATATTTCCTTTATATTTAATGGAACATATAATTCCTTATATGCCACTACTGAGATATTAAATGTATGTTCATAAATATTATAATTAAATGCTAATATTGAAACAGAAAAGAAAAAAAAAAGATTAAAATTGGAGTTTATAAATTCTCAAATACAAATTTGAACCATTTAAAGTTTTAATGGATTTCTTCTTTTAACCTTATTGTGATTCTTTTTTCAACAAATATTGAAGACATGATCAGTATTAAATTTGAAAATAAAATAGTAGTTATAAAAAAGCATGTATATAAATGGAACCGTAGAAAATTGACACCATATTGAAATCTGGTAGTTGTGAAATCTGTGGCATTGTCTTAACTAACACATTGTTTTTTAACGTTGCCTAATACATCAGCGGATATTGTGAAAAGACTTGAGATGTTCTAAACATTTCGAGTGAACAACAGTCTATCTAGATGGAGTAGTGGAACAATTGTAAATAACATCAAAAACCTAAGCTGAAACATTTGAAACATTTGTAAAATCTTTGAAAATATCTTAGATCAAGCGGTTAATTTGTATATATCAGAATGGAAAAAAATAGTATTTCTCATTTTCTTTGCATATTAAGTGTAGATCATTGTACATTCTTTCAGTTAAATGAATCTTGGTAGAGGATTTCGTTGGAAAGGTCAGAAACCTTTTTGGAAAGATGTATTTTTATGCCTGGGCAGAGTTTATGTTTATTCAAAAGGAAACGAGTTTATGGCAAACTTTACGTGAATGTCAATGGAAAAACAAGAATATAACCATTGATCGGAAAACAATATTTTACAACCTGTTGCCGCTAAAATGAGGTTTGTTTGTCTGAACTTTTGTTTAATGAAGATGGTTTGTTTGTTTCTTTCAAAAGATTTTGTATATTATTCAATTTTTTACCACCAATTATTCTCATTTGTAGAATTATATAATCAATTAAATTTGCAACAACAAAAGAGAATCGTTGGTTTGATCCTTCCAAAAAATGTAAAACGATTTATAAAAGAAACTGTAAAGATGAAGGGGTATATATGATATTTTGGTTAAACCTTTTTGTTGATTCCGAAAGCTCAAGAAAAGTATTTTGTGAAATATGACATAGTTAAAGATAGATATTGGTGGACAAAATTATATTAAATTTCATATTAAACACTTCAGAAACAAAGCGATATTTTCTTCAATGTCGAATTAAGCATTATATTCTTACAACAAATAGTTCTTTTGTTCAATATAAGCTTTGTAAATGATAAGACCTGTGTATTTTGCAATATTGAAAAAGAGACCCTAGACAATTGCAACTGTTATATAATGAAACAAGTTTCGTTGCAGGTTCTGATTTAAAAACAAAACACAATTTAAATTCGGATTTCATTTCATTTGAAGCTTAATTGGACTTTGGAGATGTTAACGGAAAGAATCGGTCTTCTTTAGTGGCAAGTTATTCATTTATAGATTGTAATTTAAAGTGAAAAAAACAAGTATTTACGAATAGCTTTCTGAACTGGTTTTCTATTTTAGGTTTAAAATGAATAAATTAAAGCTCGGTGAATCAAAATCAAAGAAGTTGTTTTTAAAATTAAATGGTGTAATAGCGTTCTTTGATCATTATGAGTAAATTTGGGTATATTATACAAGTTTTGTGTTAATTAACTTTCAGTTTCTGTGAAAGTATTTACAGGTCAGGTGGAAAATTAGTGTATTTTGTGTAAAATTATTGCCACTGAAAAGGTGAATTAACTAAATAAATAAATGCCGAAATGTTACAAACGAATACAGCAGTGCAGAAATAATACAAACAGAATGAGATTACAGAAAGGTAGTGTATATATATATATATATATATATATATATATATATATATATATATATATATATATATATATATATATATATATATATATATATATATATATATATATATATATATATATATTGCTGGAAGATCAGACCGGATTACGAAAATAGTCAACGATTGCCTATCGATTTGTTCGATATTTAAGATATAAAATAACACTTGTATTCATTCATTTTAAAAACTTTTCTAAGGAATTTCGACTCAGTATGGATATTAGGCCAATGAAGGAAATTGATGCACAATTAAATGCAGTGTAAATGCTTGCACCTTTTTTTAAAAAAATATCAGTGTATAAAAAGTTAAGTCGCATGTAGTTGTTGATAGAGCATTCTCTAAAACATTTTATAGATGAATATGGAGTTAGAGCGGGTGAAAACGGATTGCCATTGCTGATCGTCATCTTCGTTAATGATTATAAAACATATTTGTTATAAATTAAAATGTTAGGAATATAAATGCTTTTCTAAAATAATGATAACGTTACTAACGTAATTACAATTGTTGTAATATTTATATGCAGATGATGCTGTTTTGATAGCAGATTCCCCGGCACCTTTGAGAAAATGCTTTGAAAACTTGTATTATATATTTCAAACAATGGAAACTGAAACTTAATTATCATGAAACAAAATTTGTCATTTGTGGTTCTAGAAAATCTGGGAAATATTATTTTAAGATGGAAGATTGTATTTGCAGACAGGTATCAGAGGGAACAACTCTAAGAGTTTCCAATTAACCCATACTTTAGTAAAATACATTCAAATTCTACAGAGAGAAATATATCTCAAGTTTTTTCTAAAATTTACAACAGGAACAATTTCCTCCCTGTGGAAACGGGGCAATGGGACTGCATCGAACGTTCGAAAGGAAAATGTTAACTTCGTTATAAAGTTAGATATCGATGATGGTGAATTATATTACATGTTGATTTGTCCTGAATATTTTGAACATAGAGAAAAAATATCTTAAAGATAATCTTATACACAGCCGAATATAATGAAATTTAATGAGCTGATGAATTAGATATCTTTCAATAATCATTCAAGTTTAAGTATGTTGATAGCAGTAATTCTTGAGCGATTTAAAAAAAATGAATGTTCTGAAATCATTGCCAGGGCATCATAAATTTGACGATATAACTTAATTCCTCTTAGCGATAAGATGAATATATATTACTGGCCACTAAACTTCCTCCCACTATCGGTTGTTATTAATTTTTCCACACTCACCCACCAACTTACTAGGGTATGCTTTTTAATAAAGACCAGACACTAGAAAATATATGTGTTAATAGAAAGTGATTGAGAACCATCAGCTGTTTTCTTTTCTTTTTTTTTTCTTTTTTTGTTCCTACTTTTGTTACAACTTCAGCTATTGTAAATTTAGTTCAGCAAATCAATGGAAACTATAAAATGTAATAGTTGTGAAAAACAGAAGAAAATAGAAAAGATAAAAACTTATTATCACAGATGCCAGCAGTGCGCATATAAACAACAAAGTGGTCGTGCATATTCAATGCCTTATTTTTCTGTATCAGAAGCCAGTGATGAAGAAATGTTTAAATGCAAAGCTGGTACGATGATTAAACATTAACAAACATTGCAAAACAAAAGTACATCACAAATATAAAAAAAAAACTGTACAACTTAAAAACTTCGAATAATAAGAATGAAAATATGACACGGATATTGAAATGAGCTAGATTACCGAAACGAATGGAAGAGTAAAATAAACAGTGACGAGAATAAATGTTTAATTGTTTATGATTTAATGGAAGTATGAAAATTTGTGATATGTAAATAATGGAAATATTACACAAATATTTAAAGTGAACAAATATACTACACAGAAAGTAACTACTTACATACAGGCCATTAAACAATTTTGATAAATGCGCTCAAAATGTGACAATGATGATTCAATAAACATATACAGAGCGCTGTGTTTTATGAAATGACAGTATGGATGGCAAGAGCGGAATGCGGAATATCTTACTGGCATTAACATATCAATATATACCAGCATATGTAAAATCGATAAATAGGTTTCACGTTTACTTTCAGCTACGAAACACATTGTCTGAATGATCAATACCATTACCTGACAAACAAACTTTTCATTGAAACAACAATATAGATTGTAAACAATTTAACATAATATACTGTAATGTCTGCAAGTGGGCTGTTTGAAAAAGCTCCAAAAGCAATACTTGTTTTACCACATTCAAATGGAGGCAAACAACGTGCGTTTTCTATGATGAGGCAGAAAAAGACTTGATTTCGAGCAACACTACAGTTTGACAGCACGCTTGCCCCTCTGATGACCAATAAGTTGACTAACCCAGAACCATGACATCAGTTTGAGCCCACAAATGGGCTACTGGCAAATGCAAAGAAAGCAACATGGAACTAAAACAAACAACACTGAATATGAAAACCCACTCACATTGACATTGTGATTATTTTTTTTGGACACTAGGTTTATGACAATTTTAAATAATATCAGGCAAGGATTCCAACATTTCGGTTTATTTTTAATGTTTCTCAGCATAAAATATGAAAATTGTTATATAAAAAAGATCCGTGAATAAGACCTGAAGAATGCCTCAGATTGCAGCCTTTGAAGTTTAAATTTCAAACTTTCCCCAAGCAAACATGCCCCCATGACCTCCACCTCACCCCACCCCTCACACATTCACCCCAAGCAAGACACGCCTTGCTTCGCTCGGTTTGACTAAATTTGAACCATTTCTCACTCTTTAACACAAATCTACCTTGAGAGCTATGTTATGTAAAGGGCTTTTGTATCAGGGTTCACAGTTGACTCACATACTACTAATACGGAAAAGTTGATAAGGATGAGACTAGCTAAGATTTCCAATTTTTTTTCTTAGTTCGCAACGGCAATATAAGTTCATCTAAGACCTACTCCTCCCTACTCCTTCGACGTGATTTGCTTGGTTTTTTTTTTTGGTTTTTTTTCTCAGTGACTACTCCAAAATCAACCACTATTCAATTTGTTCTGTGTCCAATCTAAACCTAAAAATAGTTTGATCAATCAAAAGGCTGCATTAATTTTACAATTTGGGTAAGATTTCCGCGTATGGAGTAACAATTACTAACAACTCAACATTATTGTTGAATAAAGTATTAAAACGAATGGACCGGTGCTGCTATTAACGCGCATATGTACACATCCTACACAATCATGACGTGTCATGTATCTTGCTCATGTATTCAGGATCTGCCTTTTACTTAGTGAGTCAGCTGACAACGTTGGCCCCGTGTGTATGACGTACTACCTTAAAAGTCATCGACCTACCTTCCATCTGTAATGTATGCTACTCACAACGTATCATTCCTCGTTATCTCAAAGGAGACTGAGCGAACAAGTAGCTGACATTGTAAGGGACCTAGAATTTAATTTCGTGGGGGTCGTTGGGGGGGGGGGGGGGTCGGAGGTAGAGTGCGAGGTACTAGGGACCAACAAACAAAAAAATCCTGGTTCGAAAAAAAATTCCCAGGCCTTCCCTCCCCCCGTACTTTGAAAATTAAATGGTTGGTCCCTAACGTAATACAGATCTTAAAACATACACACAGTGATTCCTTGATGATATATACCTGTGGTGACAAATTCCTCATTCAAAGGATGCTCACTGAATGGGGTTAAGACCTATACACACCTTGAACAAAAATCGGTCAGTTGTAGTTACAAATGCTAAAGCTAAAATACGAGGAGTCATCTTTTCTAATTCGCCTCTCGTATCGTTAGAGATGTTCCAAAATAAGTCAAGGAATGGACCACTCTCTCTCTCTCTCTCTCAAGTTGATGGACATGAATGGAAAGAACTTTACGATGTCTAGCTATTACTATCCAAACATGAACTAGCTGTATTCACACCCGTTATCAAATCATAGCTTTGTTCCCTCACGACTATTAAGTTGGACTGATACTTAAAACAATTGCATACATTCAGGCCTATAGCATTAATTTTGTACAAGATCACAAGGTAATAAACAGAATTTAAGGCGGCCCTTACCAGGCGAAATATTTTGTAACAACAATATTTGTATCTTTCCCTCGTGCAAATTATTTATTAAAAGAGATAAGAATGTTTCTAAGAAACGATAATCAGTATGAAAGTACATACTGTATTTCTGTACAATTTTAATATCTTACACATTTCTTTTAAGATATAAAATAAATTAGATTGTAGTCATTCTGAATGTCATTGTTGTGCTGAAGTTTTTGCCATTAAATCTTGCTGGGTGAGTGATCGATTATTATTATAACAACAACAACAACAACCCGCACCCTACATAAATAAATAAATAAATAAATAAATAAATAAATAAATAAATAAATAAATAAATAAATAAATAAATAATAATAATAATAATAATATTTAAATAAATAAATAAATATAGTGTTTCCAGAGAAAAAAATGTTGTCAATATTTTTGTATATTGTTATAGCAATGGCCTTGCCGAATTTCATGGCTATTCTTCGTTATTGTCACATTGATCAAGCAGACCCTTTGATTTACAATAGATGCAGTCGACCGTATCAGCTTTTACGTACAGAGAGTTCAATTTCAGGGCCCGCTTTTTCCAAGGAATCTTGAGATCAGTCTCATGATCATATTATCCTTTATTTACACCTCAAGGGTTTTTGTCCAAATTTTTCCGACTTAAATTCTGTATGTTTTAGATAGGTTGGCTTCACAATTTCCGTTTAAGATAAAAAATAAACAAAATTCTTAGATGTTTTTAATGAGATATATTAAGAAAAACTTGGATTTGTAGATAGTCTATTAAATGCGCAAAATTACCATATAGGGGAGGCTACTACGGTACAGACAACAGTAACAACAAGCAAGTAAAATATGCGTACTTATAGATTGTGAAATTCGAGCTGATACTGAATATCAGTACTTTTTTATCAGTGAGTAACAACTTGTAAAAACATATATCCATATATTATCTCTGTTAGTACATGCAAAAATATGTTATTCGTTTAATAAAATGTATTGATCTTAGTGAAATAAGTTAATTAAATTGAACTAAATTACGACATGATACCTGACTGTACTGATGTCCAGAAGATTTGATGAAATCTTCCACTTTTCGATTAGAAATTATGGCTGACTGCCACCCTCGAGGACACAAGTTGAAGAAAAGAAATGCGCACATTTGTTTAGAAATCTGCCCCAACATAATTTATAATGTCTCTTCATAAAATAAACATTAGCTCCATTGGAGTCCATGGTATAGTGATATTGTTTATTATATACTTAACTGCGAAATGTAGAAAATTATTACTGAAATAATTTTCATCTTTTTTCATTCCTATATTTTCACGTGTGAAAAATATATCCTTATGTCTGTGCCTTCAGAAGATATACCTGCAGCAACACAAACGAGCACTATGTGAGCAAGAGCGAATGAATAGAAACTTCATTACATTTCAGATATGGAAATACATTTTTGCTGAAAAAATTTGACTTGACGCCGTTCGTGTCTCTATGAAGTTATTTCCCCTTACTTCCATGACAACAATGATAAACCCGTTGTCTGATATGATAAAATAGTTTGCAAAAATGTAATTTACTGCGACAGATTAGGTCATCCCAGTCCTACCACTATCTTAATTCACTGATATTTATATGATCAGCCTATGAAAGTGAGGTTATTGTACGAAAAGGGGGAGGGGGAGAGTGCTGAAGAGTGAGTTAAATCTTATAAACTTCGATTATGGAGCAAGTTTGGTATATAATTAAAATAAAATTTTCTTTTCCTGCATAAATTGCCACTCGTTAAAATTTTCTTTTCCTGCATAAATCGCCACTCGTTAAAATATCATGTTTTTGGTAGCACATGATGAAATATATCCGGTATTAACGTAGGAAAAGAAAATATCCTCTATATACGAATTCATGTACATGGTGGCTTTGAGTACGGAGGTTACATTACATGTATTTTTGCCAATGAATCTTTCCTATCTGAAATAGATAAGCTAAAATTGAAGGATAAAAGTGTAGACTTTTATTTTTGTTATTCTAATATTTTTCCTTTACATATGTGTCAGGATAAATTAAAAGACCATTCCATTAATATTTCTTTCAATTGTCCTGAAACAAAAATACCGTGGCTATATATAATAATTAAAACATATGCTTTCTATGTTTGTCTTTATCATTTGTGCAATTTGTTTAAATGCATTATTCTTGATGCAAAATTATATTTTCATATTGGTTTTAATTTTTGAGGGGTTTCATTCAATACATTCCTCAAACATGACTACACGCAAAGCTCTAAATGGGTATTTGTTTGTTTTACCCTCTCCGGAAAAACAGAGAATATATATGTATGATAAAATAAATTTCTTACAAAAATCCTATGATGATATAATCCCATGCTTGATAATAGACTCATCTCCAGTTGTACATAATCATTTGTAATTTGTCCTGTAGAAAAGAAATTATGTCGAAAGAAAACTAATTTCCTCTCGGTAAAAGAAAAATAAAATACGTGGTGCCTCCAACAATAAGGCTCACAGATATGTACATGTATTACTTTCTGCATTCAAAATGTTGTGAAATTCTTTCTAAAGAAGAGCCAAAATTTTCAAGCAGTAGATTCTTTTGCGAGAGGTCTTTATTAAAATTATGATAAGGATGATCTGTACATGCTATTTTTTTTTTTTTTGAATGTATGTAAAATCCTGTAGCATGTCTTTATGAAAGTAAATTTCCAGCTTAAAATGAAAATTGTTAAGCAGTTAAAGACCACTTAAATGACAGTAGTACATGAGCAATTGCAATAACCTGTCAATGCAGATTTACATGTTTTAAGCATGTAAATATAATATGTCATGAGGGATTTGATATGCATGAATATGAATGAAGAAAATGTTTTAAAACAACTCCCTTTCCTCCATGACCTAAAGCAAACCCAAGAAGTCCTGAATAAACTATTCTCATTTACATAATATTTCTTTTCAGCTTATGTCCACTGTAAAGTTTCTGTTGAGAGAATCAAACATATTTCTGTGATGTATATGTTACAAATATGACCCTCTAGCCAATCCTGAAAGGTATGAGGAAAGAAGCAGAACCGAAAATAGCTTAGAAATAAAGTTATAACACAAAGTTGAACCAAAGACAGTGAAACATGGACCACAAAAACCTACTTTTGTACGAGGGTGTATGAGTCATCAAGATCCACCCCCTCACCAAGTTTCATGATTGAGGTTATACCAGTGTGCATACAGAGTGCACAAATCCTCAGCTAATACAAACAAAATTTACCAAGAATATACAAATACTGTACATGTACAAAGTTAACCCCAGCCCCTGCCCATGAGGCAGGTGCTATGAAACCCAATCCAAACTACTGAATAGGACCTAGGAAGAAAGAATGGTTGAGATGCAGTGAGGCTGTACATACATGTATATGCTTTACATATGTTCACCCTGACGACATCGAGGATAGTCCAGTAGTCCTCCTCTTAATAGAAGCGAGGTAAAAAAAAAAAGAGAGTATTTGTAAAACACATATCTCCATGCTCCCACAATTTGTCACCCACCCCCAATTATTGCAAACTATATAGTAATAATATGAATTTATAAACGCAAAATGTTATTATGAGATTGCACGTGCAGCATTATTCTCGAGTCATTATACGATATCGAAGGGACGTAATGAATAAGCGTCTGTGTGGGTTACCTTCCTTGAGGTTTTATGCTACAGAACGTTCAGATACTTCTACCAGTAATGCTTTCCTTAATACGGACTCTGAGGAACCAGTATATCTATCCCCATTCATCAGATTGTGTGTGTATATATATATATATATATATATATATATATATATATATATATATATATATATATATATATATATATATATATGTATATATATATATCCCTGTTGTTTGCCACCTCCTAGTACAATAGTAGGGCTAAGGTATATTTCCCCATCATAGGCTATGCATCAAACAGCGTCGGAGTTTACATTTCTCTCTTGGAACAATTTTGTTCTTCCCATTAACTTGTTGAACGTGGAAAGTTCTTTTACATACTGTTTAAAAATTGACCCATTTGCTTTGTATATATTCAGTCCAAGGCTCGCTGTATAGTGGCATGCCTGATACTTGTCGTCCGTCGTTGTTAATATTTATAGTGCGTGTTTAATCTACAGTGGAATTTTTTTTAAACAACCACATCTGACACGTTAGAACAACGACAGCACAATGCAGATTGTTGCATTATAGGGTTTTATTGCTACTATAAATTTGTGTATAGACATTGAAAAAAATTACTGTTTAAGACAGGTGATTGTTTGACTGTTGCAAAACTGTATGCCTACAATACACTGTCGACTTGCAGTAAATAAAAATGGACAGAGAGAGAGAGAGAGAGAGAGAGAGAGAGAGAGAGAGAGAGAGAGAGAGAGAGAGAGAGAGTGAGAGAGAGCTTTTTTGGGGTTTGGTGTTTTGCGGCACAGCAAAACAAGTAGGTTATTTAGGGGTGAGGCCATTGGAGTAAAGTACCTTGCTCAAAGATACATCGTGGTAGCCGACCCAGGCTGATCCGATGGAAGGATTCGAATCTTCATCCTCTATATCGCGTAACCTACATGCTAACCACTGAGCAACCTCGGCTCCAGAGAGAGAGAGAGAGAGAGAGAGAGAGAGAGAGAGAGAGAGAGAGAGAGAGAGAGATTACAAGAATGGCTGACAATGAATACTGTATATACCCGTGAACAACCATTCAATTTCGATCAGACCAAGACCCACACTGAACAACACAGATCAAAATCCTGACTGTCACACGGTGTGCCGGCAGATCAGAGTATACGTTGCTTGTTTGAAATCATGAGTAGAACAAACAGCGTCAATCATGATCTGCCGTCGAATCGATCCATCGATTGAGGGTGACATCTGTCAATCAACTATTTTATAACAGAGATTCCAATGGTCCGCTGACCAATTCGATTAGCAGGTAGGTTTGAATAGTTGCATAATCAGGTGGCCGGATAAAAGCTAGACCCCTAATGTAGGATAAAGAAAGAGGGGTTACAATATAACATATACAAATTCAACTCTTTATAACTTAGAATTTTTTTTTTTTTTGCAAGTCAACTTTGAATGAAATTTTCACAATATAGTTATCTTGTTTAAAATACTGGGAAGTTTTTTCAAAACCAAAAACTCACCTTTGAAAGAAATAGATATGGAAATAATTAGGTAGAGAATTGTGTATTTTTCCCAGGATTCAATAATGTGACAGCAGGTCTGGCCCCATATTAAAATAAAACTCATTAGCTTGAGTCTCCACTCAAACTCAGATATCTTGTTTCTATGATCAACATGGAGTTTGTGAAACATTACTAAACAAACAAAACTGATTTTACAAAATTCTCGTTCTAAATATATTGTAGCATTTTAAATTTTAGCATATAAATTCATTCCCTCATTACAAGCCTTGCGTCTGCGCTTTTCACAGTCGGCCGTGTTTTACACTTGAGCAACCACGGTAAACAGCTGAATATGATACCGTGTCATTAAAATTTAACAAACTTTTCCTGTTTTGTGCAGCAAAGCGTTATCTGATAATATACAGTTATATACCTCTGTTGATGTGAATATCTGATAATATACAGTTATATACCTCTGTTAATGTGACTATCTGATAATATACAGTTATATACCTCTGTTGATGTGACTATCTGATAATATACAGTTATATACCTCTGTTTATGTGACTATATGATCCAATAAACTTCAGGTTACGCTACACAGTTTTCACAAAATTTCACTTCATTACACGTATGTCGTCTGCATGAGGTTCAATTATTATCCGGTGAAAACTGCCCAATATTGGGTTCTTTTTTAATCTTTTTCATCTCTTACGATCCAAAGTAAAATGTTATATCTGCCTAGCTTATGGCTTTATCGTATTTTTTAAGTCAGAATTATTCTGCCGTCGTTTAAATCCAGTTTGTGCAAAAATACTTCAAAATAATAGCCGACATTTGTTATTTTTACCCTGTCCCTGTTCGAACAAACGAACTTTCCTACAGTTACACAGATTTAAATACAGCTACACAGATTTAAATACCTGAATTTGACTTTATCTATTAAAACAAAATTGAAGAAAATCTGAGCAGCTAAACATTTTTAATTTCATCTCAAACATTTGATATAAATTTAGCAAGTAGAATATTCTTAAGCTAGAAAAAATACAAATACAAGAATTACGTTTAATGTATTAGGGCTCTTATGAAGAACAGCTTACAAGGGCATGATTATCAGCAAGCGACCTCGAAATATGGCCTTAGAAGTTTATAAAATCGTAGAGTGAGAACAGACAGGTATGGCAAAGCCTCATTCAGGTTTGCTGATCCTCATGTCTGGAACACCATGCCAAAGGAGATTCGAAGTGCGAATTTTCATCTAGACTATAATTAATATTTCTAAGTCAGAATTTGCATGTTAGAGGTAGCCCTGAGACACACAAGAAAATTGTTTTGAAATATTCTAACTAAAACAAGTTTCCGTTCAGTTTCACTCAAATCGTGTAATCCCAATTATCAACTTTGACAATAACCGGTAAAGAAGAGATGATTGTATGCGTTATATCCAAATGCACCTAACTCTTGTATTAGTTAATTATCACCTCGTTTGCATGGTCGCAGGTGGGTTTGAAGCGAATTACCTACTCAATCGCCTATACAATATATGAACCATCAAAAGTATCTACCAAAAAGCCAGTAAATGTATCAATCGACCAAAAGGCCAGTAAATGTATCAATCGACCAAAAAGCCAGTAAATGTATCAATCGACCAAAAAGCCAGTAAATGTATCAATGGCAGAGTTTGCAAAGCTTCTTACCTTTATCCACAGTAACGAAATAAAATTCTTATATAAAAGAAATCACCAAGGAAATCGGTAGTAGTAGCACCGATTCGTCTTTTATATCATTTATATTTTTCTGCAGTTCATCCTCCAACTTGCAGTATGTTTAAGTACCAGAGACATTACAAAAAAAAGGCTGTTAATGTTGGAATTCGATTGGAACGGCAAGTTCAACAATATACATTTTGATTATGCAATATCTGCACTTTTGCATTAGTTATCTGTATATCATTTACACTGGGAAAACAAAATTCGTATAATACGGACAAATTAGAGCACATGGTCAGCCTGCAGTTGATCAGGGAATCAGTTTTCTCAATCTGTTTATTAATTCTTCCCTTTTTGTATATTCTGTATGTGTCTACCATTGAGCAAAGAAATTGTAATTCTTCTGTCAATATGTATGTATGTGTTTGAGTATGTTAGGTAGGTGGGCAGATAAGAAGCAGGGAGGTGCAAAGGTGAATTAATCTTATATAGAGGCTTTTGTTAATATCAGCCTATGTACTGCCTGCCAATGCTGCTGTTATAACCACTACTATAACGCTCAACTGAGGTAGTAATAATGTAGTGCTACCACTGCTACTACGATTATTCACAAAATAGCGTCTTCACTTTATAACTTGAAAATGTTTAAGGTTGTTTCAGCAATGATAGAATTATGTAAAAATAAATAAATAAAAGAACCAAATGAAAGTATATTGTGAAATGAATGAATGCCAGACGAGACTTTCTGTCTACCCCATATTTACCCTCCTAATAACAGTCTTAACATTTCATACTGCTTCTTTTCGCGGTCCCATATCAGTTTTAGGTAGCTCAATTTGCTCAAGGGCGAATGGTCTAGTAGACACATTTATTCAGGGAGATGGCGTTAAAATACCCATCGGAATGGTGAGTAAGAAAGTATTTATGAGATTTCGTTATAGTCAATGCGCATTAAAGAGAAAACGTTTACAATAGAGGGTTCAGATGCGTGAAGAAGAATGTATAGACTTTGCCAATAAAGGTTAATATACCAACCGAGTTGTTCTTAATGTGAATTCATTTCCTATTCAGTTCTTGTTGTATAAATACGTCAACGAAGATGAATAAGGGTATGTTTATTCGTTGTACACCTACCTGGTATTGAATTAATAAAACTATTGACAAATATGTAAATCAATCGAATGGCGCAAACAGTAAAATTCATATATACAAGCTGGTTGGGTTGATTAATCTCATTTTGCCATCTTTTTGAATTAAAAAGAAAGAACTTAGAGACACGAGCAAAGTATGGAAGGAAGAACACTTAAGCGAATAAAATACGGTGTGTAACTTGAGTGATTCAAATTCTATTTTTCATTTGAATCGGAGCACGGTGATTCGTAGAAGTGAGCATCAGTTTATGAAAGGGACTTCTCCTTTCCAATGGATCTACCTTATAAGTGGTCGGAGAGGCCAAAGCCCCTAGGGGACATTCTCAATGAAGGACATCTCCCAATAATAGTCAAAATGCATTCCGATGGGAAGGCAAAGCCTACTAAAGAAGGTGCTTTTGATATGGACCAGCCCTTTATTCTCTATAAGGACCTTAAAGGGGTCAAAGTGTACGCCCAGAATGTTTCCAGCGTAGAGGAGACAAAGTCTTACAGAGAATCGAATGTCAAGGACGCGGGACCTTTGATGGTCATACCATTGGAATACAAAGGTAGGTGAGTAGGTAATCGATTGTACAAAATCTGAAACACATACTGAGGAACGGTAGACTGTTATATCAAACGAGTAATTATTGGGGATAACTTCACCAAATCGGTCAAACAAAGTTATTACACCTAATTAGTGTATGCTCGATGGTGATAATGTACACACGCGGTAAGAATCTGTTGATAATTGCAGCAGCTTATTCTTTGTTTTCCCCAATATTGACTCTATAATTAACAAATACCATTTCCATGAAACTCCAGTTACTGTTGAATCTCTAAAACACCTACCTATATGTGATCTCTATATGTGATCTCTATATGTGATCTCTATATGTGGTCTCTATATGTGATCTCTATATGTGATCTCTATATGTGGTCTCTATATGTGATCTCTATATGGGATCTCTATATGTGATCTCTATATGTCAGTACGGAAACTAAAGTGATTTCTTTAAGAGAGTTATTCATATGTAAAGACAGCATAATGTCCAATGCATGTGAGTTCTTTTAAGAAAAAAAGAGACTCAAGAACAAATAATTTAGTGTCATATCGGTAAATTTCGCGTCCGTACTGGGCTTGAACCTGGATGTCCCTCATTCTAGATCGGCGTTCTACTGCTTAAGCAATTCCAGCCGATACTTCCAACCCATCAATGCTACATCGATAAAAAGCATTTAGTAATTTTTTTTTTTTTAAGTCTTCCAAAAATATCAAAAAGCTAGGTATCAAAAGTTGTATTAAAGGACACTTTGCTAAAATGCAAAGATATCGAGGTATATAATAGGTTGAACCATGCTTTAGTTTGTGCCGCAAATTGATACCCTTTAGGTGTCATTAAAGAAGTGGGGAACTAAAATTATAATTGTTTCAATTTGTTTAGTTTGTATGGTGAATTCCACTATAAATTTTCCTGCAAATTCATCCAAGGGAGAAACCAATGAAAATTGAACACCGGGTAACTGGAAAACAAAATTTCCATACCAGCCACATGAATTGTTTATTGTTGGTTTTTATAGCACTTTTAACACATTATTGGCTATATCATCCCGATGACACACTGATGTAGTCGATCCTGGCTGACCTGGGCGGGTATCGAACCCACAACCTTTAGATTATGACTCCAACACTCTATCAACTGAGTTACCGCGAGCAAGTATGGATAGTGTTGGCAGGATTCAAACCAAGATTAATATTATAAATCAAACTTGACGCAGGAATGTCAAAAATTTTACATAAAGCTGGCAGACCCGTTTTATTCATGACTGAACAATAACATTTTTTCTCGCCATTCTTTTACTTTGTTATTCGAATTTATCCTTCTTACTTATGGTGGTGGTGGTGGTGGGGTTTGTGTACTATACATGTACTGTACACAATATACGATGCGTTGCTTTGTCGTAGATGGATAATATTTGGGGAAAAAATACAACTGTATGATTGTCAGTCTGTCTACCTGTGAGTGATTGAATATGTCTGTCTGTATGACTGCCTGTATAGATCGGTCAATTAGCGACATATATGATAAGAATCGTTCTAAATGTGATATCAGCATACCTTTTGGCAAGAGGGTAGGTTATTATATCTAGAATAAATTCAGCCACAAACCTAAGCCTTTCAGACATTGGTTTAGTCATATGACGTCACTATTCAATATGGCCGATGTGTTTCAACAACACATTAATGAAGGCGTCAGACATACCACGCTTAGTAATATTCACACGTATGGTACCAGGTTATGCCATTGAATGGTGAGAGGAATTTCCTGGCATGAAGTGTAGAATTAAAATATTGTGCCAGGAATGGTATGTTGTGTTTTATTTTACTTTATTTTCAAACATATAAGAGCTTGTTTAAAACCTGGGGATTGTAGTGTCCCGCAATATGTTCCCCATCAGAACCGCAGTTAAATCAAGGTCTGATTCGTCAGAAATCTCGAGATTTTCGCTTTCTTCTGCGATCCGCGAAGTGAAAAGTTTTCTCCGACAGTCACATAAATGCCTTCAAGCTTAAATGTGGATGATATATGGGGATTTCTGAATGTTCGGATGAACATTTTTACTGTATTTGGATACAAGGAAATACTCCGGTGCTTCAGTGATCAGCTATAAGATCAGACACTGCAGAAAAGGAATAAAATGTGAGATGCTATGAGCGACATGACTGGTTCTGTATGGGTGGATCGAATGTAGTTAGGAAGACTACAATCTGGCGTGTAATTGTCTTTTGATGACCACAGAATATTTCAAGAAATTCCTCAAAGGAGAACTCTTTCAGATTACAAGGTACTCGAAATTAATTAGAGAAGTTCTTGAACTGAACGTGAAAGACGTCACAAAGATCTTGTTAACCAAATTTCGAAGTATTTAGAAGATGGGACCAAAGTTGAAAGGATCATCAGAAGTTCACCGAGATGGTAAACTCGCTTTTAAAATAATTAACTTGATAACACACGATTTTGTCGTTGCAAACGGTTCACTTCATTATTTATATGCCAAGATATACATCAACATCATTTTTTTTCTCGGTCCAATGAAAAGTTTATAGAATAAGTATGACTACTTTCAATGCAGTTTAATAAGTGCCGATTTTTTTATGTATTATTATTATTTTTGTGCAGGTTTATCAATTTTCCGTCAGTCCTCTTTTGTAATAATAGTCCTGAATAGAAATATACACATTGTGACGAAGACGACTATGTGATTTACTGTTAGGGTCATGAAATGTATTGTTTGACATATGCGAGAGTTCGAATCCTTTGAATTCGTTAGTAGAATGTGTCGAGAATTTGCTCTCACAGTTAAGTGACCAATCACAGCATTGGATATAGAGTAACTTAATTAAAAAAAAAGAATTTTCACCTTTTTCTTATCCAAGTGAAGATTTGTATTGTAGCCAATTGAAGTTATATGTGAGATTGTACGTATTTCCTTGTATCCAAATAAAGGACAAATTATCCAGACATTCATAAATCCCCATATGCCATCCAGATTTAAGCTTCAGTGCATTTACATGAACCTGTTGGAGCAAGATCTTCATGTCTCGGACTGCAGATAAAAGCAATAAAATATCTCGAGATCTGTAACGAATCAGACCTTTGTTTGAGTGTGGTTCTGACGAATCAGACCTTTTTTGAGTGTGGTTCTATCGAATCAGACCTTTGTTTGAGTGTGGTTCTAACGAATCAGACCTTTGTTTGAGTGTGGTTCAGACGAATCAGACCTTTGTTTGAGTGTGGCTCTGACGAATCAGACCTTTGTTTGAGTGTGGTTCTGAATTTAGGGGAAACACATTTCCCCGATTTTTTTTTAAACAAGCTTTTTTATGTTTGCAAAAGTGTACAATAAAACACAACGTACCATTCCTGGCACAACATTTTGATCCTCCCACCGATTTAATGGCATAACCTGGTGTTATGCGTGAGAAGATTACTTGGCGTGCATATTGCCTTATATTTCCATTCCGTAAAATTTGCGAATTATTTCTGACTCCTCCTATTCAATATCGTATCCGCTTCTTTAAAATCAACCACTTTGTATATTAAAAAGAAACACACAGGCAAAAAAAGAAAAAACAACATTCTAACCAAAACATAGCCTATATATTTCATTATCACTATTAGGAACTATGTCAAATTTCGTAAAAACTAGGCAAAATGGTTAAGCCATTAAGAAATGAATTTGTGTTGTTTTTTTTTTAGCGAAGCCTGCCTAGGTGTTAAAGTCCTAATCCTCTCACATTGCCGTAATCTAATTGGTCAGTAGTCTACTGGAATCACTGATAAGCAGCAACTGATTGGCAGTTGTCGATAAGTCAGTTTATGGTGTAAAATATCACCGTTGAAGCGAAATATTGTCTGCATGCTACTGAAACAGTTACTGACGTCTCAGCTTAAATTTGTTGCAAATTAAGGCAAATTATTAAGTTGGATACGTTTATCAGCAGGACATTCCTGGATGACACAATTAAAGAACCAATGAAGTAATGAGCAAACGAGGAAAATAAATGAAAGATGGACAGGCAGAATTAATAAATTAATAAAGGAATGAATACTTATTGAATTAATAAATAAACGAATAAATAAATAGTTTTTTATTATTAGTATGAAACTCGAGCCATATGCAAATCACTAATGCAAATTACATAATTAAATTCTTTTCACAAGGATTGTACCGCGTTTAGGTCACGTGACGTCATTCTTTTCTCTGGATTTAAACAAGACTGCTTTGCAAGTATCTGGGCAGGTAGATATTGCTCTAATTCGTGTGCAGTAATATCCAATAGACACATATGATCTAATGAGATCTCACTATACGTCCAAAGAATCACACAAAAGCATTGGCACCAAAACTTATTAAAAAGTATCATGATAACATTCTATCACAGGTAAATAAAATAACTGACGACCAAAGTAATGACACGTGTCCCAAAATCCTTGCTTTAATTGAAAACTTTAATGAGGAAATCGGCGAATACCACTTTCTGGTTATTAATTTACGGTAAGCGGCCCTTTGCGGTGAAATCAGATTGTATCATGAAATAGAATGAACTTTCAGAACGAAAGTGTAGATAACTGGATCTAAAGGCACGGCATGCAACTCGCCGAATGTACCAAGTAAACAAGTAATCCGAAGCATGTTATAGAGGAGAAGAATCCACGGAACCCTACACATGGAATTGATCTGGAATGAACGAAGCAGCTGAGGACTCTCAGCAGATTTTATTTGGATTTGAAAGATCTAGGTCTGTTGAACTCAGAATAAACCATAAGATTTGAAAGATCTAGGTCTGTTGAACTCAGAATAAACCATAAGATTTGAAAGATCTAGGTCTGTTGAACTCAGAATTAACCATAAGATTTGAAAGATCTAGGTCTGTTGAACTCAGAATTAACCATAAGATTTGAAAGATCTAGGTCTGTTGAACTCAGAATTAACCATAAGATTTGAAAGATCTAGGTCTGTTGAACTCAGAATTAACCATAAGATTTGAAAGATCTAGGTCTGTTGAACTCAGAATTAACCATAAGATTTGAAAGATCTAGGTCTGTTGAACTCAGAATTAACCATAAGATTTGAAAGATCTAGGTCTGTTGAACTCAGAATTAACCATAAGATTTGAAAGATCTAGGTCTGTTGAACTCAGAATTAACCATAAGATTTGAAAGATCTAGGTCTGTTGAACTCAGAATTAACCATAAGATTTGAAAGATCTAGGTCTGTTGAACTCAAAATTAACCATAAGATTTGAAAGATCTTTATTATGATCAATATCTGCTTTGCCGTGATGCGTGAATGTCTGGGAGATCACCGAGCAGTAGCCTTAGATACATATTGGAGCTCATCTTTCTTCAATGAAACAGAGAAAGAAGCAAGCTCACTGTGATGCATGCAAAGTGGAAATGTTTTAGTGACTGCACCATCGTAGAGAAACCCTTCGCTTTGTCTTGTATGCCTTCCAAGTTGAAGGACCTTTAGCTTTTAGTAATTCTCAGTAAGATCTTTAGTTAGACGCGCTCCTTACACATGTCTTTTCTATCAAAGGTCTTTCTTGAACAATCTGGGCAAGGATGAAAGACATCCGCCCCTGGTGGCATGCAGTTCAGAAATCGTTGTAATTTTCGCCAGAACCAGAGAGTCGTTGACCAGTGATTGTCAAAACTCAAAGGGACAGCGAAATAATTTGTTAATTTTAATTTCTTATCTTCTATAAGATCTTCTCGATCAGAATAGGGGCGGGGTGGGGTGTGCACAGTTGTTGATCCTCTCACAATCGTTAGACGAAGTATCCACGGTCCAAGATTGTGGATCCAGGGCTGTCGAGATGAAGGTGGAGAGTGTAAAGCATATCTATCGTCATCATCTATAGGTCCATTGCTGCAGAAAATATCGTTGAAAGGCAAATGGGTGGAAGGAGCGGAAAATTATCAAAAAGCAGTGAAATTTAGTTCAAACTGTCTACAAATCTTCCTTAAAATATGGCGTGCATTTCTATTTAAGGGAATCTTTAACTAAAGTTACTCTCTTCACTTCCCGCCCTGCCTTCAAAAAGGTCCAAAACGTGTGACAAAATGATGTATAATAACAGTCTTGTTCAAATAGCATCAAAGCATTGTACAACGTTCATGTGCAAATGATGTGTTGATGATTATGTAAACAGTCAAAACTGATTGGCTTCACTTATCCTGATAGATGATGCAACATTAAAAAAAAATAAAGAAACCGGAATGCTGCGGAAGAGGCACACAAGGGTAACATATATGACCTAGATGAAAACAGAGATTTGATCATATACAATTGAAAAGAAAGCCGCGGACATACAATAAAAGGTAAGAAAGAAACCGGTATGATGGAGAAAAGGCACAGATAAAGGGTAACATAAGCTGCCAACATGCAATACATAAGACAATATTATCTCGTGTGATACCCGCTTTATCTACCAATATCCTTTTCTTCGCCCCACCCTACGACATATCTGGTATTCAAATAGCGCATATCGTCTAACTAATACTTGTATAAACATCCAAAGGTCACGAAACTTTTGGGAATCGATAAATATCCGATGGTCTAGATGAACGGGAATAAATCAACGATACGTTTTCTGTCCTCATTTGTTCCATTCTGACCATCTCGGCTATTTCTACGAAACAAAAATAAGCCTCGGACGTATGCCAATGTAGTAATTTGCAGAAAAATAATAATTTTTGTTTCCGGAAAGCGCAATCAGTTCGGAACACCTCGGCTAGTTCTGCCTTGTGATAAAAATACATTCGTAACTTCTCGGTCAATCCTACCCGAGGTGGTCCGAATGCACAGGATAGTTTGATGGTTAGTTGGAATGCTTTGGAGTGGCAGCTATTGGCATACATTCGAAATAATGATCCATAGGATTGACCGAGAAGTTTCGAATGCATTTATTTCACACGTAAGTCGTGTCGTGAAAGAAAGGTCATTAAGATAATGGCCATGATATTGCTCTGTCAGTTTAATAGCCATACTATTGTTCTATCAGTTTAATGGCCATACTATTGTTCTATCAGTTTAATGGCCATACTATTGTTTTATCAGTTTAATGGCCATACTATTGTTCTATCAGTGTAATGGCCATACTATTGTTCTATCACTTCATATGAAATACATCTGAATAATTCAACATCATAAAAATCTAATATCGAAGAGTTTTGGGCGCCTTTATTGAATTTCCATTTTAGAAGACCAGGGGCGGTAAGCTGGTTATAACGTAATATAATATGGTAAAATAGAAGCTCTGTCAGATTGGGTCTGTATATGAATTCACCCAGGACACGCTGAACTTACTTTGTGCCAAATAGAATGTATGTCCGCACATATGTTTTATGCAGTGGCGTACTAAGGGTAAATGGCGCCCGGGGCGACGGTGATGGCCCAAAGGGCCAGAATACGAGGCTCGAATTTTTAGCAGCTGTTTTGGCGCCCCAAGACCTCTGGCGCCCTAGGCAACTGCTCCGTCCGCTCCCCCCCCCCCCCCCGTTAGTACGCTACAGGTTTCATGTATGTATGTATGTATGGATATATTCTTAATAAAATTTGATATAGCCTTTATTAATGTTTATATGCTGCTGAGATTGTATCATGTTTTCACACGGATATGTTTATTTTAATATATATTTCATAGTGAGATATTGAAATATATCAGTTGGAGAAAAATGATATCGCCACAGTAGCGATACCACTTTTATCGCCACTTTTATGGCGATATCACTTTTGGAACTACTTCTTTTTCCATTTAGGAAGTATATCTGCCCTTATGTGTGTTATACAGACACGTATTTCCATATTGAGGCCTATTTCATTTTTCTTCTTCTTTTACTCCTTCTCTCTCTCTCCCTCCCGTCACCTCTCCCCCCTCCCCCACCTCCACATCAGGATGTATGCAGATCTTAAAATGTGTCAACTGTTGGCCCTCAAGTCCTCAAGTGTACATTTATGCAATCAATGATGTGCCATCAAGAAATGCCAAAAAATGAACTCCAAACGTACAAAAGTTGACTTCAAGAATTAACTTTTTTATAATTGGTTTTCTACATCAATCATGGAAACTATCAGTGACTGAACTTACATGACCTATTTCTATGTGTCTCTCATACAGTATTGTATATCTGTAATACTCTACGAAAAACGGTACACATTTTTAGACAAAAAAATCGTGATTAAATATAGTAATAAAACTTTTTAAGCAACAATTTTAAATCGCATCACAATCGTGTTTGAAAATGATGGATAAATGAGGCGTTGAATAGTGTTGATTGCAAACCGAAATTAAGTGACAATCGAAAATGGGATACAGCGTCTGATACCGAGCAAGACTGCAAGCTTGCCAAGGCCATAAAAATGTACGTTTGAATGTAGAAATAAACAAAACAGAGAACAAAAATCCTCACAAGTAAACTCACAATCATTAAATTCTTTTGTTTAAAGATGTTACGCTCTGAAGTCTGTCAGATTCAGCTGCTCTGTTATGTTTCTAGTTACCCCACCTAAACAATATCAATCCGCGCATTAAATGTGTTAACAACAATAAAATGTCTTCTTTTTTTTTCGTACGAATACAGTAATTATTTTGACAAAATGCACAATTTGAAGCATGATATGTATAAACTAAGTTTGTAAAATGTTGCTTTCCCAAAATTATTGTAACATTCAGGAACTTCTTTTTATCTATGTAGTAGTGCAACTGTTAATCACATTGACACAGAATGGAAAAACCCATGCAAATCGACGGCTTTTGTCTTTAAAATATATAATAAAAAGAAAATCTACGTTTTTTGAGTAGATATACGGAAATATTTCACTCGTGAAGTGGAAACATTTTGTATTGTCACGAGTAGCGAAGCCACTCGTGACAATACGATGTTTCCACTTCGCGAATTAAATATTTCCGTATTCGCCACTCGTGTCAATACAAACTGTGTCCACTTCACGAGTGAAATATTTCCGTATATCTACAGGGGTTGTACAAGACATATGTCAGTTTGAAAGTATTGATTACTTTCATGGTCATCCTTCCGTTATATAGAAACAAAATCGCAATTTTTACTAAAAGTAAAGGTAGCAGTTTTCATTAAATACTGTATGTCTGCCTGTATGCATTTTCTTATCATATCATAACGTTATTATTTTTAAAAATACACGTACTTTAACCTTGATATTTCATGCAAGGCGTACACAGATGAAACGACCATGAAATCAGCACGGAGCATAAATGATCTGCTAAGTCTGAATATAGCATTCCTCTTTAGCTATTGTAAAGATGGCCGCTTTGGAAAAAATGTTAACAATTGTTAGAGTGACCAATCCACGGTTAAGCAGGGCCTACTTCAAATTCAGTGTGTCAGGTCATCTTCTAGGCACAATGTATGTCGTCAAGAGTTATTTCCCATGTACCGTTAACATGTTCTTGTTGCTATTAGCTGATAATAGTTTAAGTTTTTAATGAAAAAATGTATTTACACATAAAAAGACTCAACACAATACAATTTTTGTGGCAGATTGAACAATTTGAAACCATGTAGTTAACTGACCTTAAAGTACATTTGGGTGTCGCGAATATCACGACGTTGCTTTCATTGTGCCACATTGCATTATGTTTTATTGGTACCCGGCCTAAATTGTGAAGCCAATGTCATAGGCCGATAACTTGTAAAATCATTGTCCCTCGATTAGTTAGTCGTGTTGCAGAGTGCGTAGCAGGTAGTATACGAAGGAGGAAACCAGAGTAATAGGCACGGTGCATCATGGGGAAAAATACAGAGATTCCGACTAAGATGGAGGATGCTAGTTACCTGCGGTCTCACGGCCACCAGAAGTGTGACACAGTTGTCAGCGAATACATTATTTGTGTGTAATACGACAACAATTTGCGATATGGCTTTTATTATTATAAATAAGATGTAGTCATGTGATAAATATCATTTATGGCCTCTGCGTTAGAGGTGTTGCTACTTTAAATTGGACAACAACAAAAAATGCTTACTGGGTTTTGAGATTATGACTATTGCTATTGCTGACTTATCCCACTCGGCAATCGAAGCACCGCTGTCTTAGCACCTTTGATAATTGCGGGTGTTGGTCTAATGAGAGAAATTGTATTAGCAACTAATAATGTGAACGAAGTAGAAATCAATATGGAAATGGCACGTAGATACTCAGAACGATTAAGGGAGTTCAAAATAAAATGATATTCGAGAAGGGGGTTGGGGCGGGCGAGGTCATAGTCATTGTTTTAATTCACGATCGATAAAGGGTAATCGCAGAAAAAGTTTATCAATTCAACTAATCTACGTTTCGATTTTCATTCAATAGGACACTTACTACGTATTATTCTACGACTTTGGTACTAACACGGGAATTTCAAACAATTGAGGAACATTTATAGATAAGTATGTAAAATGCAAAAGACAATGCTAACATTACTAACATTAACGAATAAAAATCCAAGTTTATAAATTCATTTTGTTTTTTACTTTAGTTTAGAACAACTGTATAATTTACGTAGAATGACATTACCATTTTAAATGTATGTGACATATTTCATTTCCAGGCTGGTTTCGTATTATGGACGAAGAGAATATACCTTTGAAGACGATAGCGAATGTGGCTCGTGTGATGCCCGCCGTCATTTTATCCTCAAAGTATGTCACTGCCTTCCATAGGCTCCCGCCCGCTTCTTCTGGAAAACAAGATGACATCTACGACAAGGTTGATCTCGCCCCAGGGACATTTTCAATTCAAACCATCATGGAAGACTATGTTCGATACACAGGGACTCTGGGTACCGTTAAGAAAACACTGCTTCGTTGCCTCAGATGTACATCGGAAAGCGGTCAAGAAATCTTGTTCCCTTTTGATCTAGATGGAGAATTTTATGTTGTCGAAGCAAAGAAAACGAAGTCTAAACATCTAGAAAAAGAAAGATATTCATATGCTTACACTATAGATGCACTTGTCAGAATGGGAACATTTACCAAACCAACGCTTCTTAAACTTCTTTGTGGCGAGCCACCAAGCAAACCTTGTGGTTTTACAAGCATTCTCAAAGTTATTGATATCGTGAGAGACAAGACAGTTGTGGCATGTACTCTTAGTCAAGACCGAAAGTTACTGGAACTTCCGGTGATTCCATTTCCGCTTTTTAAAAAGGCCACAAATGACCATCTTATGGAAGAAAAGTTTGTTAAAGAAGCTCTTCAGTTTCTGAAGTGCAATGCCGACAAATATGTGTGCGAGATTAAAGTCAGGACTAAAGTAAACCTAGAAGCTAAAGACAAGAAGGAAAAAAAACCAAGACCTGTGACAACATTATGACACTAGATGATCATTAATTAAAAGTTTATTGACAACATTATTGACACTAGATGATGATTAATGAAAAGTTTATTTACAACATTATTGACACTAGATGATCATTTATGCAAGGTTTATTGACAACATCATTGACACTAGATGATGATTTATGAAAGGTTTATTGACAACATTATAGACACTAGATGATCATTAATTAAAAGTTTACTGACAACATTATAGACACTAGATGATCATTAATTAAAAGTTTACTGACAACATTATAGACACTAGATGATCATTTACGAAAGGTTTGCTTCCTTTTGGAAATAGTATTACACTTAAGTATGTGCAGTTTATCATGAACACATGAAGATTGATCCACCACAACATTTCTAAAAAATTTTTGCAGAGAGTCATGTGTTACAATTTGCATCTATTAATGTAACTGATGCATAATGCAGCAAAAATGGAGTTAATACAGTAAGTTTTGTACGTTTGAAGCTTATTCAACCATTAAATTTTTCGGCTCTTTAGAAAAGCTGGGCCTGGGGTTGATACCATTGCTTTCGCAAAGTTATAAACAGTCGTAAAAAGGACTGATTTATCTTCTTCTAATGAATTAACCTTTTTTTTTTGAAGCTTTAACTTTGCTTGGCAACCCAATCAGGGGATTGCACAATCGGGTTAGGTTGAGTGTCAACCAAGGTTTTCAACCTTACAGCCAGATGCTTGGTAAATTTAAATAACCTGAAAATTACTAAATACTTTCTAAATTTTATGAAGAAAACATTTGTATAAATTTTGGTCTTTCAAATATTAACTCAGATTAATAAGTAATTTTATATAACATATACTTCATTTTTTTTAAAGAATTAGAGAATAAAAAGCAACCAAATACTGGAAAGTTTAATTTATTGTTTTTCTATTATGTTGTTGTTATTAGTTTTGGTTTTTAGCACAACCCTTGAACACGAACTTTATTACTTATTTTTAAAAAATGTGAAACCGACTTTTTCTTAGTTTGTCCAGTTATTTGTTCACAAGCCAATCAACAGTCGAATCCGTTGTGATGTTGTCCTGGCTCTTCATTTTGAGATCCAAAAACATGCATCCACGCACTCGCAAAAACAGTACTATATAATTCTGAAGGGACAGGCCGGAGTTAAAGCATGTCAACTGAGTGGATGATCATTTTACGACGAAATTTGCAGATAAATTCACAAACTTTTCAGTCTTATACCTTTTTTCTTCTCTTCGAAAAGTGTAAGAACTGACTTCCATATATTTTTTTTTAACTTGCGAGTATCTTATACACGAGAGGCAATGTATTTCTTTTTTTTAAAAATCTTACTTTACTGGTTTTGGCAAGAAAACGTTTCCTCAGTCAATGTCTTAAGTATAATCCACTATAACTATTACGCAACTATTTATTCTTATATAATATTTCTGTTAACTTGTCCTCATTTACATATAGACGTACTCGATGATGTACTCAATGAAGAATACACAAGAGTTCTTTTCTGGAAGAAACTATGAATTGCATACTCTACCACTGAGTCTGGAAGAAACAATATATTGCATACTCTACCACTGAGTCTGGAAGAAACAATATATTGCATACTCTACCACTGAGTCTGGAAGAAACAATATATTGCATACTCTGCCACTGAGTCTGGAAGAAACAATATATTGCATACTCTGCCACTGAGTCTGAAAGAAACAATATATTGCATACTCTGCCACTGAGTCTGAAAGAAACAATATATTGCATACTCTACCACTGAGTCTGAAAGAAACAATATATTGCATACTCTACCACTGAGTCTGGAAGAAACAATATATTGCATACTCTGCTACTGAGTCTGGAAGAAACAATATATTGCATACTCTGCCACTGAGTCTGGAAGAAACAATATAGTTCATACTCTGTAACTGAGATAAAAACATGTGATGTTGTCCTGTGCCTCTTGCGGTCCATTTAAAAAAAACAAAACAAAAACAAAAACAAACAAAAATTGTTGCAAAAGATATAATTTAAATGTATGCCGCCCTAGCTTCTCTTTCTGGTAAGTACTGCAAAAATGAAATAATGTTCCACAAACATTCCGAAGGTACACGGATCCTCAATGCCAAGTCTGCATTCGTCTTTTAGTCAAATAATGATCAGTAATCTCAGACGCCCGCAATTTTTAAATAATAATAATAATAATAATAATAATAATAATCACACCACCAACAAAGCTTTCATTTTATGAATATTTATATGGCCTGCTACTGAATATCTACATAATTACGTCATAATTAGCTAATTGTCTAACATTTAGCTGAGTCGGTTGTTCAGTTGGTATAGCGTTGGACTAGTAATGTGTGTGTGTGTGTGTGTGTGTGTGTGTGTGTGTGTGTGTATATATATATACATGCATACACGTGTATGTGTGTGTGTGTGCTCGAATTATAATATGTATTTTTCTATCTATTTCTAAACAAAACCAGGGTCATAATTATGTGTGTGTATATATATTCAATTAATATACAATGTATATTTTAAGTTGCATTATTATGTGTTTGTACGTTTTATTTATGTTCCATGTATATCCCGAGTTGCATCTTTACCTCGGCAAAATGTCTTCCTGAATTCGTACTGAGTAGTATGGGGGTAGGGGTAAATAGGGCAGGGGGGTCACTACGGGGCAGTAACGGGAATTTAACATGGTGGGCAGTTGGGGGCACTTGGGGCAGTTGGGGGCAGTAGGGGGCACTTAGGGCAGTTGGGGGCAGTAGGGAGCACTTGGGGTCAGTTGGGGCCACTTGGGTCAAAAGGGTGAATGGGGACAGAAGTATTTTAGAGGGATAGAATATACACATACACCTAACACACAAACACAAAACATAGAAATACTAGGATTGGCAATGAGATTTCTTTTCTTGGCAATTGGGTGGCCCTGAAAAGGGCCGTTGGATTATTTATTTCTTCCTCCAACATGTTGTCAGGAGGCCTACTTCTCCTGGACCTTGATCCAGTTCTCGTTCAGAAGATGGAAGTCCTGTTGTTTCTTTACCTGCTCTTTCTCCTTTGCCCAAACCTTCTTGATGGTGACCACCTCCTTCTCCAGGACTTCTCTTAGAAGACTCTTGGCGGCGAGAAGGGCAGCCGCTTCCCTCCTGACGCTACTGGGGGGTGGATACAGCCACAAGTCTTCCTGTACCTTGTCTAGGAAGCACTCCACCCCTTCCAGCAAGTCCAAGGCTTTTTCTTATCATGCCCACTCTACAGAATGAAATAGCAGAGGAGGTCTTTTGGGCTTCTTCCACCAAGACATCCTGGACAAGTCTTCTGGCTGTTGCTAGGGCTGCCACTTCGTTTGTCACATACGGATTGGTAGTCGGGTATCGCCAACAATACTCAATCTTTTCGAGCAGGGACTACACCCCCACCATCCCATCCCAGGCTTCCTGCTGATTCTTTACGCTAGATATTCTAGTCTTCTTTTCAGTTGACGATGAATGGCGCCACTGATGATGATTTTTGAATTTGACTCGTGTGCGGCCATTCGGCCATGTACGACTATTTACCCCTAGTGCGTGCGAAGCACGCACTAGGGGGTTGGGGTGTGTGCTGACCATACTAAGATTATGGACAGGTGTGTTGTGTAATTTATACCTGTGCATAGGAATAGAACCACAATGTTTACAGGTATACAGGTGTGCGCGAAGCGCACTTAATTAGTTAATTAGTTTGTTGATGTCTGGACTAGGCAAGGGAGGCGCGAAGCGTGACGGAGATCTGAAACGCCATGAACGTACATGATCAAATTCTGCCCAGTTAGCTAAGTCGGGCTGTCCCTATTACCAATTGTGTATTAGCCACATATTGTAATTACGGTCACATTTAATCAGTTTTATCAATTTTCCTAATCTCTTATCAATTTGAAATTTCGTGTACAAGGTGTACATATATTTTCCGAAAATAATGAATAAATTTTGGTTTAAGTAACCCATTCAATTTTTGTGATCTTAATCAGATATTATCAAGTTATCATGCGATTCGGTGGGTACGTGATCATATTTGTATTGAATTTAAGTTATATTCAAAACGATTTTCAAGCCAAAATGAAAACCAATAGGCATTTGATAAACTCCTTTAGTCCTTAGAAGGACTGAGGGGCTTCAATTGAGACGACTTCGGGTGGTCCGGCAGGACTTGCGTGAGCGTCAGTCTAATACGCTCTTTCTGGCTGCTCGAATATATGAAGTCTTACATGTCGAATTCTCTCATGGATGTGTCAAAGGTAAAAATTCCGGTCTCGAGTCCGTGATATGCTGCCATGTGGTTACAAATAGACGCAGCTAACGTTGCTGGGCATTCGGCAAACTCTTTCCCCCAATTGTTGTACAGTCTCGGCTGCTTTTTTGGCCCGTGTTCTGCTAACTTTAGATTGTCTGCCACCAAGCAGAGTTTGATTTTTCGCTTGAATGACCATTCTGACCTCTTCGATGAACTTTTTGCTGCATTCTTATCGAGCCATAAGTCATTCATCCCCATTTCGTATGATTTGTCGTATAAATATTGTCCACCCTGCTTCCTTAACTCGGCTTCACTCAATTCCGGCGGCGGGATCGGTTGTGGGGTGGGTGGTGGTAACTTGCTCACTTCCACCACTGCCTGAGTTTCCGTTTGTTTAGCCGGTTTATTTTTCATAGACCTTAGTGTTGAAGAGGTTGGTGGCACTATGGGGGCAGGTTTCGTCCCTTTCGTTTCCTGTGGTTTCGTTCCCTCGGTAGTTTCTTTCCTACCTTCAACAATTACAGTTGGACTTGTTGGAGTTGTTGGTGTTGTTGTTGTTGTTGTTGTTGGTTTCGAGGTAGGTGGCGGTGTGGTAGTAGTTGGGTTCTTGGGTTCCTTGGGAGAGGCAGTTGGCATGAACTGGCTTTGCTGTGCGGTAGGCGTCTGCCTATAACACCCTCACTGTGCTTGTGGTCTTCCTCCCTGTCCCGGTCTTCTATTAGGGCCTCTTCTTTCCCATGGGCTTCTCTCAGTTGGGTTACTTCTTTCTTCCTCCCAAATAAGGAGAAGAGTCGTCCTCTTCTCTTGAGCCCGAAGGCTCCACCCAGTTGCGACTGAAAGGCCTAAGCCTTTCAAGGCATTCAGGGCGTGTGCAGGGATTAGTACTTCCATAGCTAACGCTTTTACTACGTGTTGATACTTCTATGTTCGCTGCTGACTGAATGGAATGAATATATGTATGATGGCGCCACTGGGGAATGCGTCGCTTTATATGCTTGAAGCACGGACGTGAAGGAAAACATCCTTCCCAAAAAATGCATACAAAATCCTGATGATTGATACTTGAATTAGAGTCGTTTTCGCCCTTCGGGCATGTACGACTATGTACCCCCGCAGCGTGCAAAGCACGAATAGGGGGATATAGTGGTATACAAAATCCTACCACACATAAAAAAAACACACACCAAGTCCGCGGACCTAAAAGAAACACTTTTTATTAAAAAAAAAAATTTAAATTTTTTTAAAACCACATACACCAACGTACCTAAAAACATTTTTAGAAGAGTTATTTTTTATTTTTATTTGTTAAAAAACACATACACCAAACACACTCTATACAAACACACATCAAACACATACAAGGGAATAGGGGATTTTTTTCGGAGTGGGAAAGACAAAGACAAAACATACATACATACAAACACATATATGGCAAATAAGATTTTTCTTTTCTTGGCAATTGGATGACCCTGAAAAGGGCCGTTGGTTTTTTTTTTTTTTGTACACCTAGATATGTGGGCACCTCCCTGGTCTAGCCCCACAGGCCGCACACCTCCCACTCCATCTATCTTCACGGCTGTTGTTGGAGATAGGGAAGGCAGACGGGGGTGGAGTCGCTTCACTATCCCAATCCTCTGTCATCATCCGATGAGGTCTTATTGGTTCTTTCTTTTACTTTTCCTCCTCTTTCCTCTTCTTCTCCTCATTTCCTCCAGGTTCCTTGGGAGCTGCCAGGCCATCTCTAGGTGTTCTCTCAGTGCTCTAAGTTTTTCTTTCTTGTTCATCTAGATGAGTGAACGGTGGTAGCTCGACTGTTAGTTAGTTAGTTGGATTAACGACGTGTTTGGCGAGTCCGCCATGTATTGAGTTAATAGGCGCAAAGCGCCCTATTTAATTAGTCGCCAATCGGTTACCAAGCTGCAACCCACTGGCGCATTAATGTGTGCAAGGCACACTACTTAATTTACACCAATGAAGGCGCGATATAGGAGGGTGTATAAAATTACTTCAACCTGCACATAGGATTAGTGCCGCAATGTTTACAGGTTTGAGAGCAATGCATGCAAAGCATGCTGGTAAATCGGTGTGTCTGGAGCGAGGCGGGCAGCTTGGGCTCGGCAAGGGAGACGCGAAGCGGAACGGAAGTACTGAAACGCCAAGATGGTACATGGTCAAATTCTGCCCAGTTAACTAAATCGGGCTGTCCCCAATACCAATTAAGTGTAAGCACTTGTTTAATTAAGACAATACTTCAAGTTTCAAATTGTTTATTTATCGCGATTCATTCAGGTAAAAAAAATTTGGGTACATAGTGTACATGTTATTTTCAGAAAACAATGCCAATCTTTGAGTAGAAATTACTCGTATCATTTTAGTATCACGCACATTTCTAATTTTCCAGTATTATTTTTAGACGGTGGTTCGAAATGGATCAAATTTGTGTTTAAAAGAGTATAATCAAAAGAGGTTTTCAAAAAATTCCAAATGGAAAACCCCACTGATTCAATTTTGTCAGCATTCCTATACAGCAGTTCCGGGAGTCTTCCTGGACTTTTAGTTGGGTTTTTCCTTTGTCTTTGTTGATGTTTTCGAGGGGGTGGAGGGTGGGGTTAGGTTGGCTGCTATTCTACAGTACGCCGAATTCAGATGGTCCCCTGACTTCCGTTCCATGCGTAGTAGAGTGATCCTATCTGTTCGTAACTACCGCACAACCCCCTTCCCTCCTCATCTCTTGCAGCTGCATAGTTGTTATTCTGCGCTGTGCTGGTTTTCATTACTGATGGTCCCCTGACTTCCTACGTAGTAGAGTGATCCTCTCTGCATAACCCGCACGAGCTGTTTAGCCAAAGGCATTCACCCTCCCAGTCTGCTGTATACCTCCAACCGCTGTGCCCAACAGCGGCTCCGGTCTCGGTCTTCTCTCTTCGAATGCTGACTCCTGAATGTGAATGAATCGGAATGGAATCAATGAGGAGCTTGACTGATAATGATGATACTTGCATTAGAGACGTTTTCGGTCATTCGACCATGTACGTCTTATTACCCCTAGAGCGTGCAAAGCACGCAGTAGGGGGTTGAGACGTGTGCAATGCACACTATTTAATTGTGGTCAAGTGTGTTGCCAGCTTGCAACACACTTGACACGTTAAAGCGTAAAGACGCTATTATCACACCCCTCCATCGCTGCATGGTTTCCCCCCTAATGGGGTTCATTGAAGGCGCGATATTGGGGTGTGTCTAGAATTAATTATACCTGTACATAGGACTAGAACCACAATGTTTATAGGTTTGCAGGGGTTGATGTCAGGAGTGGCAGGCAACACGTGCTAGGCAAGGGAGGCGCGAAGCGTGACGGAGAACTGAAACGCCATGAACGTACATGATCAAATTCTGCCCAGTTAGCTAAATCGGGCTGTCCCTAAAACCAGTTATGTGTTAATCACATATTTAATTAAGGCAATTCTTAGAGTTACAAATTTCTTTATTTATTTGCCATCAATTCAGTTATAACTTTTGCGTACATAATTTTTCAAAAAATAATACTTATACGCGAGTACAAGTTACTCATATCATTTTAGTATCACGCACAAATTACTAAATTCAAGGCTATAATTTTGACGGTGGATCAATTTGTATTGTTAAGAGTCTAATCAAAAGGGGTTTTCAAAATTTCAAAAGGAAAACCCCATACAGTCAGGCAATTTTGATCAGTCTGCTCGGGTGGCAGAGCCCTCTTGGTAATATCTCCCCTCAGGCTCTACCAGTATCTATCGGCAGGCTGACTCGAATCCGGCCGTCCTCAGCAGAAGAAGGGGCTGTGTGTGTCGCCTGTCTCTACTGGTGGGCGCTCGGCTAACCTGGGTCTGCGTCGTCGGCTGCGTCTTCGTAGCTCGCTCCCCTGGTGCCTGCGTTTTCCCTTCTGCTCCTTCTTACATTCAGCTCAAGCATAGCAGGCTGCACCTGCTGCGTCGGAGTACTTCCGGAGGGTCGATGACAGTCCTTTGTACTCCTCGACTCGGCTGTGGCTCTTAAGGGACTTTGTTTTGGTTGTGAGGGTAGGTTGGCCATATATTGTGCCGTACTGCCACGTATCAGCAGGTATGCCTCTGGCTTCCTGTATACCAATAGAAGGCTGGTCATTACGTGCACGTGGCAGTCCGTGTAAGTCACAGGTGACCCCCTCCCCTTCATTCTACCACAACAGGTGTCGACGGTCTTCGGGACGATCTGACTTGCTGGACGGCTGGCTCCTGACTATGAAAGGACAGCTCGACTGTTCATTGTTTGTTTACTTGTATTAGAGACCTGTTCGGCCATTCGGCCACGTACGTCTATGTACCCCCAGAGCGCGCACTGCGCGTATTTCCGGGGGGTTGATTAATACACACCACTCCCTCGCTGCATGGTTACCCCACTAATGGGGTTCATTTACGGCGCGATATGGTAGGGTGTGTAAATTTACTTTTCCTGTACATAAAATCGTCAAAAATATAACCTCTAATTTAGTAATTTGTGCCTGATACTAAAATGATACGAGTAACTTGTACTCGCTTATTGGTATTATTTTTGGAAAAATTGTGTCCACTATATACGCAAAATTTATAACTGAAAGGATTGAAATAAATAAAGAAATTTGTAACTCTAAAGAATTGCCATAATTAAATATGTGGTTAACACATAATTGGTTTTAGGGACAGCCTGACTTAGCTAACTGGGCAGAATTTGATCATGTACGTTCATGGCGTTTCAGTTCTCCGTCACGTTTCGCGCCTCCCTTGCCTAGAAAGTGCTGCCTGCCAACCCAGACATCAACCTGTACACATTGTTGTTCTAGTCCTATGTACAGGTATAAATAATTATACCCCCCCCCCCCAATATCGCGCCTTCAATGAAGCCTCTTAGGGGGGAAACCATGCAGCGATGGAGGGGTGTGATAATAGCGTCTTTACGCTTTAACGTGTCAAGTGTGTTGCAAGCTGGCAACACACTTGACCACAATTAAATAGTGTGCATTGCACACACCCTAACCCCCTACTGCGTGCTTCGCACGCTTTAGGGGTTAATAGACGTGCATGGTCGAATGACCGAAACGTCTCAAGTTCAAATATCAATCAATCAATCCTGGTGGCACTCAGCCCTTCTAAGGGCTAAAATGAGTTGCCTCAATTGCTAAGGTTAATCCCGTCATATACTTTCCAAAGCTGTTCGCAAGTAGTGTTTTATCAGTTTTAATTCTGTTTATGATTTTGTAATCGTAAGGATTTGCCAGGATTGGGTGATCGATGTTTCTACTGATTTTCTTCTGCAGATATTATAATCTGCGTCCTTTTTTGGAATTGTCCCATTCCGACTGCCATTTTTGGTGAATTTTTTCCTGATCATACTGTATATTTCATGGACACTATAGTCCAGTTCTTGGGTTGTGGACTTCATTAATCTGTTTTTGGCTTCTTTGTCGGCCCTCTCATTCCCAGGGATGTTGATATGAGAGGGCACCCACATAAATTCCACAGTATGGTGGTTTTGTTTTAGGAGTTTCAGTTTGTAGCAGACCTCTCGTAGTAAGTTCTCTCTGCTGGTGGAGTTTCCTGATTCCAGGGAACGCAGCACACTGAGGGAGTCGCTAATAATCACTGCTTTTTCTGTTTGGTTTCTTGAATCCATTCAATGGCTTGTTTAATGGCCCAGAATTCGGCTGAGTATATTGAGCAGAGGTCCGGTAGTCTCGCCCCCAGTGTGATACCTTCCCCGGGAATGACCACTGCTGCCGCAGTGCGTTCTGGGTCCGGGGGATTTTGAGCCATCGTGTATATTATGGTGAATCCCTCATATCTGTTTTCAATTCCTGCAGGAATTTTAGCCCTCATTTCCATGGGTTGTTCATGTTTATCCCCATAATGTAGTGCATTTAAATTTATTATTAGGGGCTTATTTATCCAAAGGGGTGATGTCGGGATATTTTATGATTTCCGCCTGGATATTTGTGATGTTTAGATCCCTCTTTAAGTCTTGTATTTTTTCCCCCTGGTAGATTCATTTTCAATTTGTGTCGGAATGGTTTATTGCATTTTTCGATTTCTGTTTGAGTAAGATGCGACTTGGGATGGACTGATATTCTGACCGCATATCTTAGGAGCAACTCCTCCCGTATCAGATTGAGGGGTGGTTCCCCTGTTAGAATTTTGAGTTCTTCCCCGGAAATATTCCGAAGGGCACCGGTGCATACAATCATGGCCTTGCGCTGAATTAGGTCTAATTTCTTTAGGAAACTGGGCGAGCCGAAGCGTAGGCTTGGCACCCGTAATCTTTTTTAGGCCTAATCAAAGTTCTATATAGTGTGAGGAGTGTAGACTGGTCCATCCCCCAATCGGAGCCCTTGAGGTTCCGGAGGAGGTTAAGGTACCGTCCACATCTTCTCACCAATTCTGTTACATGATTGTTCCACGTAAGGTGTTCATCGATGAGCATGCCCAGGAATTTGGGAACTTTTTCAAATTTGATTATGACTCCGTTTAAGTATAATTTTGGGGGTTCCCTATGGATTTTTGTTTTGGGTGTAAACATTACGCCTACAGTTTTGCCTGGGGATATTTTGAACCCCCACCTGTCAGCCCATCGACCGATCCTGTCCAGCCCCACCTGTAGTTGTCCAACCACAGTTCGCTGTCGGGGTTTCCCGCTTTCCAAATCCCGCTATCGTCGGCAAACTGAGATACGTCCAGGCAGGACGGGTCGATTGATTTCTCCAGATCGTTAATCATGATGTTAAATAAGGTTTGACTCAGAACGCTACCCTGGGGGGTTCCATTTTCTAAATTGTGACATTCTGAGTATTGATTGTCAACCTTGATTTGTATGTTAGGACCCGTAAGAAAACCTGTTATCCACTTGTGCGTGCGGCCTGATATTTCGTAGTGGTTGAGTTTGGCAGCTAGAACTTTGGTCCACATTAGATCGTATGCCTTCTCGAGATCCAGGAAGATCGCGATCAGGTTACGATCCAGTTTCCTCGTAGCATTAAAAGCAAGTCTAATGCTTGATTCCAACCGCATTATTTGGTCTAAAGTGGATCGTTTATTGCGGAAGCCGCTTTGATTGTGCGACAGCAGGTTCTTGCTTTCCAGGTGGTACTTTAGCCTATTATTTATCATTATTTCCATGATTTTACATAAACTATTTGTTAGGGAGATAGGCCTGTATGAGTTTATGTCTTCTGGATTCTTCCCTGGTTTCGGGATTGCGACAACTATCGCATGTTTCCACTTTTGTGGAATTTTCCCCGATCTCCATGTCGCATTCAGCATACACAAAATCATCAAGGCCGTTTTTTCTGAGAGATTTTTATAGATGTCATATCCCAGTGTATCCTACCCGGGTGCTGTAGATTTCTTTTTCCTATTGAGCGCTTGTCGCCATTCGTATATGGTAAAGTCCATGTTTAGCGGGCTTGAGTGGTCGCTCCTATCTGTGAACAATTGGGGGTGTTTTTCCTCTACTATTTTTCGGTGTTTTTTAAAATTTTGCGAATGATTGGAGTTACTGCTCATGTTAGCAAAGTGAGAGGCTAGTTTTTAGGCTTTTTCCAAATCAGTGGTAAGCCCTGGAAGTCTTAGGGACGCTCGTGCTCCTTTCCCCCTAAGTTTTTTAATTTTGTCCCATACTTGTTTAGAGTTTGATCTATAGTTTAACGATGAGCGGAATGTTTTCCATGATGTTTGCTTTGCTTGTTTTATGGTGTTTTTAGTTAGTAGTTCCTTTTCCTTGTAAGCAAGGAAGTCATTGGAGTTTTTGTATGTCTAAACCGATTTAGAGGTTTCTTTTTCTCCTTTATGGCTTGCTTACAATCATTATTCCAGCATGGAACGGACTGTTTGCCGGCCGTGACTGGGCTGACAAGCGCATCGCTTTATATGCTGGAAGCGCGGACAAGATGGAAAACATGACTCAGATCGATAGAGAGAAACGTGAAAGAGTAGGTTACCTCAGAGGGATAGAAAGAGTGAAAGAGCATATCTATTTCATTTTTTCAAATAAAATAAACAACACAACACCATTTTTTTTTCAAAAATCAACATTTTTTTCAATACATAATAAGAAGTTTCTCTAACACGAAATGCAAACCAACAGTATTAAACATGAACGTATTTACAGGGTTGACAATGTTGTGAAGTCAAACTGGACTTCCACTGTTCTAAATCATTCTGTCCTCGATGCACACTACGTTTCTGAGCTAAAGGCAAGAGATAACCATAATGTTCACAAAACCATCTTTCTACTTTAGCATCGTTTCGAGCATACTCCCTATCAAAACAAGTCACTAAATATTCTAAGGAATATCCGAGACTGCGTTGATGAAGAAAATGTACACAATATTGTCCACACACCATAGAATCTGATCCTTGCAATCCGGCATTATTGAATCGAGTGGAGACCGCATTTCTTCTCATAAAGTCAGTGATGTCGTCTTCCAAAAGAGGTAATCCATAAAAATCAAAATATTCCACACTGTGATCGTTGGGAGAGTACAAGGCTACCCAATTGGTTCCTGGTCGATCACTGTCGTCGGTATTGATGACATAGGTATGAACGTCTTTAGGTTTGTGATGGGGAAGTTCATATTTAGCACACACCACAGGATTCCAAGAAGAAGTGTACGAATTGCAAGTCAACAGGTAATGAAGTTCCCAGGTATCCATTTATTTATTTCTTGGTTCACAGGTAACGATAAGTCATCAATTCCCACTTGACTTTATGCTTGAATTGGTCTCTCAAGTAAGTCGATGAATCACGGACAGTCTCTATACTCTGTTGCAAGTGAGCTGCGTCGGATCTCCAGAGGAGTGAGTGGAGGGGAAGAACGATCCTGCAAGTCTTTATACCACTTTCTCAACACCTTTTTTTCCGAGATCTGAGACCATGCGTCCTCCAAATACTCGTCCATTGTTTCTTCTGCACTCATCATCAAACATTTGTCGTGTTGTTTCTGGCTCAGATGATTGATTTGACATCCTTGACAATGTTCTATAGACAGATCTGTAATTCTTGCAGCCAGGTCACGAGCAAAACAGGAGACTAAATGTTCTTCTTGTTCTGGCCATTATGACGGCATACATGGGATAAATCCAGTAAACTTGGGAACATTACTTTTCTCTTCTTCTTCTTTTGGTTCTGGATCAAAAACATTATCATCACTGGTGGATTGTGACTGTTGTGGTTCACAAAATCCCTCATCTTCTATCTTCATGGGTTCTTCGTGTTGTATCTTTTTTTCTTCTTCTAATAGTCTATAATCACTTCTCTCAAACTGTTGATCTCTAGAGTATTGTCGAATTCTGCGTACAAGATGACGTTCACGGTGTTGGCTAGAGCTGTAGCAAACTGAAGTTCCACACGTTGTTGGCCTGATTTTATAGGGTGGAAATGTCCTTCGTCGCTGCCTTGGTCAGGAGCGAAATCAAATCCCACAAAGCATATCCTCGTGCATAATCCTCATACGAAATGCCGTGGCTGCTGTTGGTGCCTAACTGTCCTGTGGCTTCAAACAGAGTCAAGTAAGATCTCAAGTAATTTTTCTGGGCAAAGTTAGGTTCAAAAGGTCTGGTACACAACGTCTGGCCATCTCTAGTGACTTCTATCTTGGAGATATTGAAGTGTTGAAAGTCAAAAGGATTTTGATCGATGGCTCCGTTGAGGGCTGCATTACTGACGATGCCAATCAGCAAACGTTTGGGGAGCTGTCCTTGGAAGACGTGATCTTCGAGTTTGGATCGGAGTCCAGAGGCAATGGTTAACGTTTTAACTTCCACTCGTCGCACAGGATACTTGGCGGTGGTTCTGCTCAACG
The DNA here is from genome assembly GCA_029931535.1 of Margaritifera margaritifera. Classification (NCBI taxonomy): domain Eukaryota; kingdom Metazoa; phylum Mollusca; class Bivalvia; order Unionida; family Margaritiferidae; genus Margaritifera; species Margaritifera margaritifera. The sequence goes on from JAQPZY010001611.1 coordinate 899,343, forward strand.
TTTAACTGATGTCGTTGGCTACTTTAGGTAAGACTTCAACACGGCGCACGTAAAGTCTGGCTTCTTCGATGATGGTTTTGTACTCGTTGGCATTGGCCATCAAATGGAAGACGGTACTACTGCGATTCAGTCTCAGGCGTACATCCACTCCGTTCAACAAATACTTGTCTTGCAACCACATGTCGAAATGCAAACGATCCATCAGTTCTAAAGTGCGCCCTTGTCTGATTTTCTTTCGTCGGTCGTTAAGTCCCACATTATGCTCGTCTGTACCATCATCTGCACGCAACTCTGTGTCGCTGAACTTTTCCGAGGTGTTAGGTTTCCATACCACGGAAGCATCCAGATGGGTGTTCTTGGCTTCTTTTCCGTTCGTCAAGAGATTTTCCAGGCAAGCACGGTAAGGGTAAGTATCCATGCTGCTGCTGACCAGTTTGTTATTCAAGTACAAATCCACTTCGCTGAACAAGGAATGCATGAAATTATTGACAGGAGCGACTCTGGCATCGGCCCCAGAATTGGTGTTGTCCGTTTTGATTACTTTGAGTTTCAGATACAAGTGACTGCTATTCAGATCGATGTAATCTTTGTTTTGTCCTTTGATTTCAAATTCGATAGGAGCTGAAGTCGTCAAAGACGATACAGGATGAAATTCGACCCATTGGGATTCTTGCATCGTCATCATGGTCAGGATCATGGCAAACAGATCCGGTTCTGACTTGGTACATTCGCAAGAATCTCGGTGCATCATTTTTTTCACAGTTAGTAATCAAACACGTCTAATTTTCTGACCGTTCTTCTTTTCGTATTCTTTTTCTGAACACCGTGTGTTTTTTGAGCTCGTAAGAGGTGTCGACGTCTCTTTCTGCCTTGTCCTTGCTGTGTCGTTGAGGAAGAAGTAATGCCAGGCCCAGAAGCGTGAAGCGAATGTATAGGAGTCTCTCGGCGACCCAAAAGATCTTTTCCAGTTTGTAGCAACACATTTTTTCCCGCTCTCATAAAGGCTTCTTTCGGATTTTGTTTGTCGATGAAGACGTTTTGACGTTTTCCTTGCGTCAAAGCGGCATCTTTTAAGGCATGCAATCCTCGAGTGACCTTGGGTTTCTAGATGGGGGCTAACGTCCGAAAAGCAGATTTTAACATATCTCCTAAACCATGTCCTCGTTGTCGATCCACTCCTCGGTAGACAGGATACATTTTGGTGTTACAATTCGCAGGAGAACCTTTTTCGAAAATGTAGTTTTACCGTGACTTTTTCTTTAATGAATAGAACACTTTGTCCCAAATCTCCTTTTATACTAATGTTGACACTGTCAAAATAGGATTTACTGACTGGAAGATAATGAGGATGTACAAATTCACAGTGAACGTGATACGTGTTTCCACCTTCCTCGTACGCGGTGACAGCTGAATCCGCTTTGAAAGGAATGACTCTCAGTAACGGAGTGGCTGTGTTTCCCACCACGTTGTACTCCACCACATCGGAGTACTCAAACAATAAATTCAGTCCATCGTTCAATTCGACAGGGTAGCAAAAAAACTTGTAAAATCGATCGTTGCTGTGGATGTCTTTCGTGGGAACCAGTTTTGTGTATCCACCCAAAATATCAAACAACTAAGGACAAAAAGTGATGGACAATATTTTGGCGTCCGAAAAATGCATTCTAAGATGATGTGACACTTTATGGTACTCGATCGTTACAATTTTCTTGGCTTTGTCCAAGGCTTTGCCAAATTGGTCGTTGAAGATAGCCGCAATCGTCTCCACCAAATGTTGAGCATTAAAATAATACCCCACAGGAATTCTCATGGTATAGCTAGTCAAAGAAGGAGGATTGGTGTATAATGATTTTTTGGATTCGTAATGACTAGGATCATTTTTGTTCAAGTGTTCTTGCACTTGCTCGTTTATGATATCCACGATGAAAGTGCTTTGGCCTTCGTTGATATTGAGGGCTTGCGTAGGATGAATGATTTCTACCAAAGCCGCTTCCCAATGAGCTTCGTGATCCAATTGTATGGATTGAAGCAATTTGGCCGTGAAACAACATAAGGTGTTGTTGAGAAACACATCCATAGTACTGTCACTGGGTAAAGTTAAATAAAATTGGTTATTCATAGTAGTTCGAGGGTTTGGTCTCCGAGGAGTCACTCGAGTTCAAAGGAGAATGATGTTCAAACTGTTCCAAAAGATGGCTGGTATTGTGGTGACTGGAAGAAGGTGGACTGGCGTTGGTCGTACCGTTGTGCTGGCTGCTCTTGCTGTGACCGTCCGTCGTAAATTTCAAGGATGGACTGAGTAGAAGATAACCGATGCAACTGCTGAGTAAAATGGTCCGCAATTGTTTGTCCCCTTGTTGCAAACTCAAATTGGCAATGGCTGCTCCGATGACACAATACATTACAAAGATTTGGCAGAAATAGACGATTTGAAATTTAGGTACACGTTCTCGGCATCAAACCCAAAAAGGTTGTTTCTGTAATTCTTGAAGAGAGGAACTCTTCGAAGGAGAAGCGGTTATTGCTGTTTTGAACGGCATGCTGGCTACTTCTTCTTTTTATAGTCGACGACTTGGGAAGCGGCAATCCAAGAACCAAAACTAGGTGGATATCCCTTCCAACGCACTTTGACTTCCTCCACGTTTTCCCACTTTGCGTGTTCTTCGTTCGAGAATGATTTCGATGTCGTGCAAGTCGTCTTCTTTTTTGGTCACTCGTTGTAACTCAGGCAAGTAAAAAGTTCCTTTTAACACTTCTCCGTGCATGTCTTCCAATTTATAGACGGGAGGATCACGTCCACGCACTGGTCCAGTGACACGAAACAATTCGGTAGTCCAGTTGGGTAAATAACCTTTGTCAAAAGTGCGTTTGGTTTTTCCGATGCGAACCCAATCTCCCGTCTTAAGCACTTAAGTTTTCTGGTGTCTCAATTTTGATGTACCAAACAATTTATAAAATACTGTCACTTCGTTTTCAAGGATGACCTCATCGGGGGCACATACGATGCTACGATGTTACGATTGATTGTACGCTTTGACCAAACGTGGTTATACGTCGATGTACTTGAGAGTGTGTTGATGTGTAAAATATTTCCACATGCGTTCTTTAAAAGTTCTTTGAAAACGTTCCACGACACTGGCTTTGGTTTCAGGATTTTCGGTGGTAAAAAAATGAATGTGCCTTTGTTTCAATTCTTTTTGAAAAGCTTGGTTTAAAAATTCGGTGCCTTTGTCGGTTTGCCATCGTAAAGGGTGACGACCACTTTGTTTCAACACCAGTTTTAAAGCGCGTACTAACTCGGTACTGCTTTTAGAAGTCAAAGGAACGAACCAAGCCAATTTGGAAAACACGTCAATGACACAAAACAAATATTTGTAACCACGATTGTAGGCTGCCAAATGAGAGACGTCTGCTAAATCTGCTTGCCATTGATGATCGATGCCATCCACTTTGGTTTTGACTTCTAGAAAATTTTCGTCGAATGGGTTTGTGTAACGTGTACGTCGATTGTTATTGTAACCATCGTCGTACGTCTGGCAAACGTACACTTTTCAATTTGGTTTTAGCAGCCCGATACAATTTTTGAACTCCTCCGTAACCAGCAGCATGGGCAGGATTGTAGTAAATGCTAGCTAAAAGTTTCTCCATGGGTTTTGTTGTTCCTCAATAAGTTACTCACTGTTCGATACTACTACCACTTTTGGTGTCGTGAGGTTTGGACGAAACGGCTAGACGCGTTCGACGAGCCACAGGAGTCGGTTGTGACGGGGTGATGGTAGGTTTCTGCTTGGTGTCTTTTTCACTTCAGTCTTGCTTTCTTTCTTTTTTTCTTCTGCTGAAGAGGGAGTGAACATCATCTTTTTAACCCAAGCTTTCATTTCTTCTCGGTGAGGTGTAGGAGAGGGTGTCAACAAGCCAGCTGCAATCTTACTAGAGATGGGAGCAGACGGAGTTTGAAACACTTCTCGGGGCTCGTCTTCTTCTGTCGTCCCAGTGGCGGTGTCTGTTTTAGTGGTGGTGGTGACTTTAGGTTCGCTTTTCATCATGGCCTTGAAATCTCTCAGAGTGGGTTTAGCAGTTTCGTCTACAGCTTTCTGGTGAAAGAGTTGAAGACGTCGCAAGAGTTGACCGTACCGTTGCGATTTTTCTGCTTCTGACGAATCACTTCGATCCATGAGCGATTGTAATTCTTGTTGTAACTGGGACATCTAGTTGAGATTCGGATTGGGAGGTAAATGAGGTATCCGTTGTTCGTACCAACGATGGAGTTCCATCTATCGTTTGTAAGGAACTAAAGTCAGTTTTCGTCCTTCCATAAGATCCAAAGGTACAAGTGTGTTGTCTTTCCAGAGAAGGGTGTCCTTTTTATCTTCTTTTTTCTTCCCGTCTTTATCGCATGACACCTCCTAAAAGTGGTCCAGCAATCGTTCCTAATAAAGGAGCCGCTATTTTTAACAACAGTCCTATCAGCATGGGTAGAAATCCTCCTCATTGCACTAACATTTTTTTCCTTTGGCTGAGAGGTATTTTATTTAATTTTTTGACCATTTGGCGAAGAACGTTCCGATGTTTGCAAAATTTTTGTTTCTGCATCTTGGACAAAGGTACCGTTCCTTTCAAAACATTCAAACAACATTCGCACACGGTATCGATGATTTCTTTGGGGGCTGTTTGAATGAGTTGTTTTTGGATGGAAGGATTGGATTTGGTCAGGACGGACAACACGTCCCAATGTTTGGCCAGACGAGGTGGAAGTCCTTTTTTGGTTTTGCCTTTCTTGGGACGAGTAGAATGATGTGCACTTTTGGGGGTCATCTTGGATGTCAGGAACAAACAATAGAACTGAGGTCTTTCGGAGGTCACACTTCTTTTTTTATACTGGAACAGGTCTCCACTGATTGTTCGCACGGTGTACCATCTTCACGACAGGCATCACTCGACGTTTAGGTGTTTTCAACGGACTAAATCGTCTCAGTTCTTCTTTGGATAAATCCACTAAACTTTGTAACACGCCGGTTCTCTCTTGGACTTTGGTTTTAGATGAGGGTATTTTTTAGCGGCAGCCGCAGTTGCCAGAGCAGCCGAAGTCGATGTCCCCGGAGTGGTGACTTTCGAAATGGGTTTCCATTTTTGCATCAAATTAGGAAACACGGATCTTAAATCAGGTTTGGCAGGCATCATGACGAAGGGCGAAGACGAAGATGTGGACGGAGAAGAAGGAGACATCGTCACTGCCTCTCGTGGCTTTCGGGAGTACGTGCGCGTCCTAGCAGTAGTACCTCTCTTTCGGGCAGCAGCAGATGTGGTGGTGGTTGGTGTTTTCTTGGAAGGAGTTTTCTTCTTCTTCTTCTTAGGGGCTTTATTCTTAGGGCTTTTCTTCTTCTTGGGAGTTTTCTTTTTGGTTTTTGTTTTGGCTTGGGCATTAGGATCCCATTTCAAAAGAGAAACGAATCATGACACCTCCTAAAGAACCGCTACCACCAGGGGTTAAAATGATTTGTTTTTTTAGTGCGTGGATCGATTCTAGGATCTGCCAGTTGTGACAACGCCACTTTATGTTTTTCAGAAAAACGTTAGGTTTGATGAGGGATGTGAATGATGCCTTGAAGTAATTGACGTGCCGTCAAAGTAAACCGTCTTAACACTTCTTTGAGACTAGCTTCTAACAAATGGGCACTAACTTGTGCATTTTTTCGCGACTGATGCCATACAGGGCACGAATCAATTTGGCTGAAGGATGAGATTTAAAGGAAGTCATCTTGAAGACTGTGAGAAAGAAATAACGCGGTGGATGTTTTTATAGGTTTTTTTCTTTCAGAGAGTGGCCGAAGGGGAAATGACGGGATCTCCTTCTTGACACCAGTGGTGAAACAATTGGGTACGAAATCTCAAATAATTGGAAGTGGTGGGTTTTAAATCGATGAGTAAATACGCATGAGGTGTTTGAGTGGCATTGTCGTACGCATAATTTAGCCAAGGAGTGCCTAACTGTTTGGCTAACACTTGCACTTGAGATTTGTCTCTGGGGCTTTTAAACAACACCACGTAATGAGCGTTGAGACTGATGGTACGATGGGCTTTACTTTCTTGAAATAAATTTTGAGTAATGTAAATTAAATTGGCATTCCGATGATGTCCTTTTCGTGTAAACCAAAGTTTAATTTCTTCTTCGTCTTCTCCTAACATGTCGTCGAAGATGACCAGATGCGTTTGACTCAAGTCAGACACAATCCCATCGTCTTCGTGAGGAATGCCTTCGACAAACGAAATGGCTTCTCCTTGACTTTCACGAAGTAACGTGTAAGACGATTGCCACTCTTTGTAATACCACACGATACGTTGAGGAGGACGATCAAACAAATGAGATTTGAGGTCGATCAAACGTTTGACAAATTCGGTTTTGCCTGAACCACTCGGTCCAGCAATCAACATGTTAAATGGATGGCGCAGATACAAAGCTTCCCAACTTTGACGATCTAACTTTTCGTCAATCACTTTGACCACAGAAGAAGAAGAGGCAGAGGAGGCAGAGGAAGATGAAGCCATGACTGTGGTAGGAATAATTTTGAGAAGAACACGAAAGACACAATACATTTTATTCGTTTCATACACGTTTAATGTTTTTCAAAAAACAACAAAAAATATATTTACAGGTCATGCAGTACGAAAACGCATACAGCAAAAATGGTGAGGTACAACAATAAGGCCACCACTAAAAGAATCAAATTTCTGTATAAAAAAGTCAATGTACAACAACACACTTGATGAATATGTGTCTCGCGAATTGGGTGCACATGCACTGGTATTCTTGTCTCCGTGGTGGAAGAATGAAATGTCTTTGACGGAAAGGTGGTTTGTTCCTCAAGTGTTTCTATGGGTACGACGGTGTGGTTTTCTGCTTCTTCTTGAGGTTCGAGTGTCATGGTGAACTTGGGTTCCAAATTCACTTTTTGTCTTGGAGAATTTGTGACGCGCCAGGTCCTTGGCAAAGTGTGCCACTTCTTGTAGCCAAGCATCGAAACCAACACTTTTCCAGTCACGTACATCTTTCCAATCGTAAAGTAGTTGGTGTAACCAACTAGCGATGCACACTTCTTGAAACGTGTGAAGTGTAGATAAAGTTTGACCAATGTCTTCTTCACACGGAGGTACACAGCTAGTGTTCATCACGATTCTCAACACTTTGAGCACAATTTGTCTTTCGTGCGCCGATAAAGTGTGAATGGTCATGTCTTTTTGTATGTACCGTTCATCAAAATAATCCACAACAAACACGGGTTCTCCCAAATAATCCACCACAAACACAAACACTGTTCCTCCAAAATAGTCCACAACGAATGTCCTGGGAAACGAAATCCAAGAACAGTATTCACTAACACACAACCACACCGCTTAGCGTCCAAAATTCAATGAAAACAGTTCCTGTATCAGGTGCCAATAATCCTCTAAGGTCTGAACACGATCGTTGACTTCCTTCCACGAAATACGTTTCACAAGTGAAGACAAGGGTCCTGGCATGGTTCGCTTTTATATCCAGGTTTCCAAGGTTGGTATCTTTTGTGATAGTCTACTCCACAGCATCTGTGATAGTCTCTCCCAAGAATCAGTCTTCTTATATTGTGGAAGTAAGCATAGTTTAAAAATCGAGAAATGACTTTGAGTTTGCGTTTCACTTGTATCTTGACAAACTCTTTGTAAATGCGTTCTCGTAGCTCCAAAGGCAGATTTTGAATGTGTTCTTCTAAACTAGTCATTCACAGGCACGTCTTTCTTTTTGAGAAAATAGTCATACTTTTGCCAAACGGAATCTTTATCTGGTGGTAAATTATAAGAAACCACGATCAGTCACTAACTCACACACCACACACTGTGAAGAAGTCTCTTCTTGAGGTGACACTTGTTGCAAACGTTTTTTGTAACCCTCTAAGTCTTTGTTCTCTCGAATTATGTGTACCACTCCAACCCTGTAGGTAGAAGTTGTAGCATAGAAATCCTTATGAGTTGTAGGGATTTGATCAATGCCTGACTCTTTATACGCTATGAAAAGAACCAATGCTCTTATAGCATTCAGGTACCACTGGTTAAATTGTCTGTGTAGTAAAGGATGTAACTGTTCTTTGCGTTTCACTTGAATCTGAACCAACTCTTGGTAAATGCGTTCTCGCAGCTCCGGAGGCAAACAATGAATGTGCTCTTCTAAAGTATCCCACATGGTTATTTCTTGGGACTGACCAAAGGTAGGTACTGACATCGCGGAGACCATCTGGCATGCTTCAAGTAAGCTGAGTCTTTATACTGCCATTCGTGAAGCGTCACACCGCAACTGAAACACTGAACTTTATCCCCTTCTCCCAAGTAGATAAATCCAGCTCTGGCTAAAGCTTTGGAAGTATGTCCTTGCAGATAATTAGGCCACTTATCTTTGAACGTCTGGAATCGTCTTTCAAAGTCGCAATAGCCAGGCATAGCCACAGGCAGCGTCAATTCTTTGCCCATATAAGGATCTCATCCGCAGGTAGGTACACGCTTTGCATCCCCAATAAAGAAGAAAGGGCGTCCTGCATCGCTTTGGCTAGTGTGGCGGTAAGGCACACGCACGGCATCGCTGATGTCAAGGCGTACGGCATTTGTCTCGTCGCAGGGCACCGCATCGCACTCGATGTCGTGATCGCACTTGGAGTCCACAGTAGGTTCCTCGCTCGGTGGCTGTGTTGAGTTCATTAGCATCGGTGCCTGTGTACTAACCTCCGCACTGAACTTGAAGTTCACAGTGAGTTCCTCACTCGGTGGGTGGGTGACATGAGTATTCATCTTCTTCTTCTTCTTGCTCGGTCAACGTTTGGAGTCACAATGAATGGTTGGTCTTGGAAGTTGTTCCTTTTTATACTGAAGATCGGCGTGTCCGTACGGTAAAGTGGGGTGGTCTGGAAGTCTCACTCGTTTCTGGTGCACAATTTGATAAACTTTTTCTGAAGGAAGACTGACGATTTGGTGATTGGGTAACCGTACGATCTTGTTTTCACTCGAAAGTCTTGGGCTTGTCCAGACTGCAAAGCATTTTTCAAGAGATCAAAGTTCACCACTTGGCTGGTTCAATAGTTCAGGGTTAATCCTTTGACTTTGCATTTGGTGTGAAGTTGGCCTTGTCGGTCTCGGTATCGGTATCCGTAATTTTTAGGGCCACCGCTGGCAAAACCCAGGATCGTCTCTTGAGGGTGCTCGTCCGTCCATGCTCCTAACCAATCTCCTTCGATGGTAGGGTGTGGGCAACCAGGGCGATGGATGTACATACAACTGTCGGTGTCAAAGTACGGGACACGATTTCCCAACACTTCTAAAGCCTCGTCGTACAATTTCAAGCGAGCAAGGGCTGTCACGTAGGCTGCAATGACCACATTGCTAAACTCGTCGGGGTGTACAAACTTGGATTCTTCTTCGTAATTGACCAAGATCAAATATTCACGGATGATTTCCACGTGTTTGACTAGTTTTCCTTTGTCGTCCACCAGTTGAAAGTAGCGAATGAGATCTGCCAAGTATTCTGTCTTGGGCAAGATCGTACGTTGTGCCATTGTACCCCACAAGCAATTCAACATGACTTTGGCAAACGATCTTCTTCCTTCGTTCTTTTCTACGTCTTCCAAAGTGATGCCTTCTACGGCACGGTACTGTTCTTTGAATTGGACTTGGTCTTCTGGCGTCCGACACCTAGAGGGATAGCCGCTGGCTTCTTGTTTCAGTTTAAGAAATTCGTTGACATACCCTGAGAAAATGCCTGGATTCGACGCGTCGTCTTTTTGGTATTGTGCTGTGGTTGGAAAGTGCCAAATTTCGAATACTTTCAACATGCGGTATCCCCGATCCAGAGCCCGAAACAATTCGGCGCTGACCCACGTTCCTGTCAAAGCGCGTTCTTCCTCCGTGTGGTGACAGGGGTGATCTTGATTGCATGTTTCGGCACACGTACGGTATAAAGGAAACATCAGTTTTCCTTGGCAATGGTGGGGTAAGACAAGATGGTACAAGTGGGTCGCCGGTACGATTTTGCATTTGATCAGTCCTTCGTATTGACGAATGTGTTCCACGTCGATGTGTTCTGTCAGGATTTCAGGGTGTCCGGTAGGGAATCTCTTGCATTTGCACACCCAAGGATACAACAAACACACGTCGATGTATTTGATTTCTACTCCTCGAGATTCGTCTACGTCGTACAGCAAGCGTGTGGCATTGGTTCGTCCTCCAAACAAACTGTGGCGTGGATCCAAAGGTTCGATGTCGACCACGTCGTAACTTTCGGCAATGCGTCTAAATTCAGGATCGGTTTTGAAACGTCGTGCGTACTCGTGCTTCCACATTTCTACCACTTGGTATCCTTGAGTTTCTAACTTCAGGCGACGTTGGTAGGTATTTTCTTACAACTCTTACATGATGGAGTCTGAAAAAGGACTTTTCAGGTGTCGTTGAGGAAAACAGGTGGGGCATCCGCGAAACAAGCATCCCTGAAATTCGTAGATCGTCTGAGGGTTTTCTAAGTCCCAACCATCCACTGAAAGACTGCCTATTTTCTTTTCTCCTCCTCCGTTTCTGGCATGTTATATCCATTTGTCTTCCATTTGGCACAAGTAATGCAGCCAACGCAATGCTTTGGCAGAGTATTGACGGCTGGCGAAGAGAGAAGTGTTAGGGTCTATGATGGCTAGTTCGTTCTCGGGCATGAACGTTTTTGTGTACACTAAGGTACAGGCTTTGGGTAGGGTGCAGGCTTCTTTCAAAGGATCGACTTTTCCGTGATCTAGAAATAATTGTCGAAACTTTCCAGAGCAACGGCGTAAAATGTCCACATCGGATCGACAATACTTTAACAATTCTTCTTGAAAGTCAAACGGTTCTGAAGCGTGAGCGTGGTACCAAGCGTGAAAGGCTTCTCGGTGTTCGGTGTGCATTCCGTCGGGGTCGTAATAGTGAACGTCAGGCAAATGCTGCAGCACTACGTGTTGATTGGCTTCCGTATTGAAGAAGTGGGGAAAATGTCCTTAGGCCATTTCTGTCATTCCAAATTTTTCAGGCATTCGACTCAAAGGCGTAGCCAAATAATTCATGGAATCTTTGAATTGTACTTGTCCCACTTGCATGTAGATGAGTTTGGCTCCGTTCGTGGTGACTTTGGTGCATTCGGTACCTTGTTCTGAATAATATTTTAACAGAAACTGTCCATCGTATCTCGAGCAAATGTGAGCCATGACGGTAGCATAGCGATGACAGTCTCCGTAACGTTGAATGTCCTCTTCGCTCCAAGTGTCGTCGGTAGGGTCTAAAATCCATTGAGCAAACTCGTTCAGAGTGTTGGGTCCACGAAAGATTTGTTCACGTCCTCCTGGAATCCTACTACAATGAGGACAGTGAACATGGATAGGTTCTTGGATGCACTTCTCACGAGCCCGATGAGCGACGCAGAAATTAGGGATGTGAATGCCCGTCTTTTGCATGCAAAGTCAAAAAAGATGAAATCCACTTTGGTCTTGTTCTTGTTGGGATCACCCTTTAATTCTTCTCCTGTGAATTGTCGTAATTTTGAATGATCATAATCCACGAATGTTGTATCTTTTCTTTCCGGCACAAGTGTGTCTCTTGGGGTCGTTGGTTCGAATCAGGTGTCCACACGTGGAACACAATTTCAATAAATCACAAGCGCTTTTCTGCTGGTGAGCTTGTGTCCTGCGATGTTGTTCGTAACAAGTGGGACTGACAAAGGTTCGTCGACAAGTCGAACAATGCACGTGTTTTTCAATAAGGCATGGTGTGGAAGCTAAACAGCCCCGACATCTCTCTCTGCAATGAATGTGTCGGTCCCGACTGTTAAATCCTTGGTCGCATTTCTCGCAGTAGTAAGAGTATCCAAGAAATCCTGTGATACTCGTGATGGCTTCGAAATGTTCTTGATGATAATACACGTGAATGTATTTTCCCTCCGGGAAATCGGGTCATCGAAACAGAGCTCCGCGAACTTCATGAGGGTGTACTTTCAAGGTGTACTGAGGAGCCAAGACGTCTTGAAGTTCTTGCATTTGAGGAATGCCACACGCGGTGTCTATTGGTATGCCTGCTTGTTACAACAGAAGTTCTGCATCTTTTCGTTGTTGGACTCTGTCCGACTTTCGAATTCTATTCCATGCTTTTTTCCATTCTGCGGTCTCGTTTTTGTTGGCATTCATTCGCCCCACCACGATGGCACGGACCAAGCACATCTGGTCCTGAGATGGATGGATGGAAAGTCTCAAACGATCGTCCTCTTTGGCTCCGCATTGTTGTTTCAAGGTCTGTAACAAGGGATCCCACAAATCGGTAATTAACCCTGCAGCTGTCTCGGGAGGTACTTCAGACTTGAAGTCTTTAAAGTGGACGGTGTAAGTGTAAGCCGTGGTTCTAAATTTTCTAGAGGTCATTTTTTGCGTCTCTCGAATGCGATAGTAATTTTCGGGAGCCACGGAAGGACTTTCTTGGTTAGGGGTTCTAGATTCTTTTGGTTTGGTGGAAGGTGTGGTTTCAGGTTCACTCATCTCCTCTTTGAAATCGCTGACATGGACTTGAGCTAGCACTTCAGCGAGCGGTGTTTGAGGCGGCAGGGAAAGTCTCCGTCGTGGCCTCTTCGTTTCTTCTTCTTCTGTTTTCTCATTGAAAGTGCGTGATCTTTTCATCTTGATGTCTGACTTGAATCTGATTGAGTTTTACACAGGCTCTCTCCCTATATATAGAGAGACCATCCTACCCTCAGAATCACTATTCGTTATTCAACTTTCAAACAGTGAAGATTGAAGAGTCAAGAAGACAGACTGCCTTTCTGGTCAGAGATTTGCAGACAGTCCTTCGAAAGTATACCACTTTCAATAAGACTAAGGACTACTCCTCCTCAGCCTCTCGAGATAAAAGTCAAGATACTTGCTATATCTGCCAAGAGAAAGGACATTGGGCTCCAGAATGACCATAACGTCAAAACTAAGGAAAAGAAAAGAGAGACAAAGGGAAAGATACACCAAAAAATCCAACGGCCCTTTTCAGGGCCACCCACCTCTCTAGAAAAGATTACTCTAAGATTGCCTTTTAAAAAAATATTATCTGTGTGTGTGTTAGGTGTAGGTATATATTCTATCCCTCTAAAATACTTCTGTCCCCATTCACCCTTTTTACCCAAGTGTCCCCAACTGCCCCCAAGTGCCCCCTACTGCCTCCAAGTGCCCCCAACTGCCCACCATGTTAAATTCCCGTTACTGCCCTGTAGTGCCCCCTACTGCCCTATTTACCCCCCCCCCCCCACACACACACACTACTACTGTTATGTGTGATACTGGAAAACCTAGTTCATGTCTTCAAATTCCATTTCAGTGATTCGGTGCGCATTTTTATAATATTATACATGTTAACATTCGAAATTGCATCATTCCATCTCTAAATTTCCTATTTGGAATTAACGGGTTTTATTTGATGACATACTGTTAAGTATCCTACTTGTAAAACATTAACATCATAAAAGTTACAATGTGGGAAAGTTGCAGGTAAGGTGTTGGCATAATATATGTTGTAAAAGCAAGCGAAGCGAGGTGTTTTGGTTACGCGCACGGTTGCTCGTATCTTTTCTTGCACTTTACCTATAAATAATACATGTACTGTATATAATAATACAAGGGAAGACATTTCTTCATTTCTCCTGCGATATATTTAAGAATCGATACTATTATTCTCAAACAATACTCCGCGTAACGTGATAAATTTAGCACTCATGTCAGCTTAGGTATTCGACTTTTCAGGCCAACATCACAATGCGACTTTCTTTCCCATCTTAAAGGAATGCCAGCCCGTTTTCCAACGTTACCCCTCAACATGGCTTGATCGTGCTCGCTTGACATGACTGCAACGGACTGAATGGAATACTGTGCTCTAATTGTCGACAGTAAATGACGCACTGCCGCTATTTAAAACCTCATTTTCGGTTCACCAATGAGAGCGGAGTGTTCTATTCAGCGTGTGCCACCGTCATGTCAAGCGGGCATGATCATGGATGTGGGGATAACGTTGGAAAACTAGCTGGCATCGTTCGAGTAATGGTTATATACATTGATATTTGCTTTATTGTTAGAAAATTGTACTGAGTACAAGGTGACCCACCGATTTGGATGAGGCGAATGCCAAGTCAGGGGTGGGTGGGTGGTGGTAAGGGTTACGGAGTTGTACATTACAATTATTTGACGATAAAACAAAATATTAATGCTATTTAACAGTCTTAATGTCAAGTAAAACCCCTACACTGTCGATGTTTAACAGAATTTTTCATATTTCAATCGAGTTTTTATCTTTGTTTCCTCTGTTTAGGATACTCACGCGCGCGCGCGCGCGCGCGCGTGTGTGTGTGTGTGTGTGTGTGTGTGTGTGTGTGTGTGTGTGTGTGTGTGTGTGCTAGTGTATATATTTATATAAGAGTATATATATATATATATATATATATATATATATATATATATATATATATATATATATATATATATATATATATATAGATATATATATAAGTATTGCAAAAGAGTACAATTATAGACAATTAACGTACTACTGGAGATTAAAGCTGAGAACGTAAGTTGAATTTTGATGTAGTTTCACTTCTACAAAGTTTTACCGAAGTGACTTCTATCGGTAACAGAGGTCAGTGAAACATTTTACCACTCATATAGCGAAGGTCTCACAGAGGCACGCGAGATTTCACGCTTCTTACAGCGCATATTCATTCAGAACATCCTCGTCTCTTTCCGATACGAGTCGAGTAACTTAGACTCTCTGAAAGAGACTAAGAGGTAATCCTAGTGATACTTTCAAGGTTGGTAAGTTTTTGGCGGAGGAACATCCGGCTACATGTGGGAAGAACAGATTCATATAAAATGATAGGTGCTGAAAAAGAAACACTAATCGACGTTTCAACAATCAATGAAATACCTGCGCTTCTTTTTAATGTTATTCCTGCAACTTTGTAATGAAAAAAAAAAAATTAAACAAATCATTTGGTTTCAATAGCCTGTAAGAATCGCTTACATTGCTGCTAATGATGACACGTCATCAGGTCATTGTGACGTAATAAAGTTATTATGACGTAATGATAACCACCGGCTTGAGGGAAGTTCAAAATGGCCATTATTTACATCTGATGTTTTTCAAGCATGCTATGGAAAAGGCCGAGGATGTTCCGATTGAACTCATATTCACATTCCTGGGTCATAGTCCATCGCCCTCGCGCATTAGTATACGAACACATTGACTGGATGATACATACCTTCTCTAATCACAGATTGAAATCCGATCAAAAACGAGGAATAAAGAACCAGACTATGTAAGACGTCTCATTGTCACGTCTGCGCATCCTACCTTGTAACATCGTCTGCAGTGGTATTATCATTCCAAAGGAAGGTAACCCACTGTGAGGAATATGAGTCTGGTTGAACGAGACTAAAATTTCTGTCATCGATTTACTCTGTATAATATAAGTACTTCAGAAGAGAATGCAAAGTTCAGACAAAAAAAAAAGAAAGAAAAGAAGGCAGAGAAGTCAAATATCATATAAATCATATAATGCAAATTTATAACTGAAAATATATTTTCCACGTTCAGCGAATAATTGTATATTCTTCCAGAAAAATGCATGCACAGCATTGTTGGATGAG
This sequence comes from Margaritifera margaritifera, assembly GCA_029931535.1. Taxonomy (NCBI): domain Eukaryota; kingdom Metazoa; phylum Mollusca; class Bivalvia; order Unionida; family Margaritiferidae; genus Margaritifera; species Margaritifera margaritifera. Next base: position 915,044 of record JAQPZY010001611.1, read on the forward strand.
GTGCATGATTGTGGCCGTATCCAGGTATTGGTGCCCTTGTGTGTTGTTATATTTTTTCCTTGACGCATCCAAAATAAACTCTGCATTCCATTGGCTGAAAACATACAATGCTGTTACGTTTTCCTGATGCAAAAAAAGAAATTTTCCGAGTAATGAAATAAGGTGTGTTCTTTTCCCCTAATACATCGTATTCACTCAGGGCGATAGAAATAAAGATGTATCCAAAGTGGAAACATCACAGTAACTGGTGTGTATTCTCATTTGCGCATCAATCAAAACACGTTTCATAATCGGGGTAATTTCATGTATTTACCTGCCAAACATCCGGTAGTGACTTATTCCTAAAAAATGACGGATATTATGCTGAACGATTCGCAAAAGTGGTTATTTTTTAAAAAATCTTCGAAGTTGGCTCTCGTGAGACGCTCAGTACATTGACCGTTTTACCATTGTTACGGAATTATGTATCATCTTTTAAATTATAATATAGTCTCATTTGGTTTATGACCTTTTGTATTATAATTTATATTTTCTTTATTAGCCAACGCTGTTAGTGAGTACATGAGTCATTGTTTCTCTCCAAGGAAATCAATAATTATGTCGGTCAACTTAACACAACAATTTTTAGTCACGTGAGTTGTGCGTGGTGATTCGTGACCTGGATCCCATGTCTCAATAAGAAGTCAGCAACTTGTTGATTTGGAATAAGATATGAAATCGCAGTGCGAAGGTACTTTTTAGCGGTGACATGCGTAATCTAGTTTTTGATTGGTTCAGTAAAAGTTGTTTACAATAGATTGAATTGTCTTAGAACGCAGTTCCAGGGTTTAAATTCTCTTTTACGCAGTAAGAGACCTTAAAAATAGATTTTAGTCACTTCTTGGACATTATTTAACAGTTGCTTCAGATAGTAAAGAGAGAGGAAGATTATTTATTGTTTGTGATTCAGCTTAGTGGAAAATCTTATTTCTAAAGAGTACTTTTTGGATTACGTACTAAAGATCTGAACATTATTTAACTCCGTTGGAATTTACCTGGAATTAATATTTGGATTTAGACCTAAAAATTGTTGGCACATAAGCACATTAGTGTTCTTATTCGGAATACGTTGGATAACTTCCGGATTAGTGAATTCTATAGAACAATTAGGACTAATTAAGAAATTCTACACTGTAAGTTATTTTTAAATCTTTCACTTTGTTTGTTTAAAATATTTTTCTATTTTAGGAAATTAAATTTGTATTTTAGAAATTGTGAAAGCTTGTTCGAGTCTTTCTTTCTTTTGTTATATTTTAACCACTAGTCGTAACACCATAGGCTGATCGGCATGCGCACCACGGAAATGGATTAAGCCAACGAACTGGATCAGTGCCTTCACTACGGAAACTTTAAATTGCATCTGAAAAATGTCTCAGTTTTGTATTGTTTTTTGTTTTTTGTTTTCCTCTTTTTTCTATTTTAAATTTTTTTTTAGTAAAGACTAGCAATCATACATTTTTTTGCCCAGAATCAACGTTTGCCGAATCCCTTGGGTGAAATGATACCCTCGCCCTCGTGACTCGAGCTCCAACGACTGCCTAGGGATTTGGCGAACGTTAATACCAGAAACACATGTATGATTCCTGTATTGCACGTAACGTACAAAAAATAAAAAATAAAAATAAAAATAAAAAATTGTACAGGCAAAGAACGCGCATGTGTCCATAAGCAAAAAGATCCCCATGACGTCAGACAACACCAATGTCCTTTATAGGAAATTCTCAAAGCATCATATGTAAATATTTTTTCAATGATCCAGACTTCTACAATCGATATATACAGTTTAATTCGCCATTTCTACAGAGAATTAAAAAAAAAAAAACATTTTTCTCTGAGAATCACGTTGACTGCCTCTCGGTATCCCACGTTACCACTAAGTCTCCTACAAACGAACATGACAGCTTACTAGAATGGATCCGCTTATTTTCATCCTAATACAAATTCATACATTTTCATAAGTTTGTAAACAATTTGGACTCTCTCTCTCTCTCTCTCTCTCTCTCTCTCTCTCTCTCTCTCTCTCTCTCTCTCGATTCATTTTGATGTTAGCTTGATTTTCCAGTGTATATTTTTTAAACTAGACAACTCTTTGATGAATACTTTCTAGTGCTAAAACTAAAGTAGCGCGACAACTAACCGAAATAAACAGAAATACAATGGCGATCACCATGGTCTGTGATTCGAACACGTACATTCGACTTTTGTACATAGTCGAAATCAATAAAATGGAAAACTTAAGTTGGCACGCTTTCCTCCAGTCAGTAAATCATACCGAAAGTGTATTGAGGGCACTGACAGGGTATGTTTTAATTTGTTAAATCTTAACACCCTTACAGTGGTGTTAAGTTCAAGGGCACTTATTGCAGACTGTGAAAGCTCTCAACATTACCACGTACAATAATATCATTCTTACCTGAACGTATGCGATGTGTTCATGTGTGTGTGTGTGTTGAGTGTGTGTGTGTGTGTGTGTGTGTGTGTGTGTGTGTGAGAGAGAGAGAGAGAGAGAGAGAAAGATATATATATTGATAGATATATTGATATATATATATATATATATTGATAGCTAGATAGATAGATGGAGAGAGAGATTAAATTGTGTGTGTGAGTCATAGAGAGAGAGAGAGAGAGAGAGAGAGAGAGAGAGATTAAATTGTGTGTGTGAGTCATTGAGAGAGAGAGAGATTAAATTGTGTGTGTGAGTCATTGAGAGAGAGAGATTAAATTGTGTGTGTGAGTCAATGAGAGAGAGAGAGATTAAATTGTGTGTGTGAGTCATTGAGAGAGAGAGAGAGAGAAATAGATTAAATTGTGTGCGAGTCATGGGGGGGGGATAACATTTTAAAATATGTGCGCGTGACACATGGAGAGAGATAGATTATAAAATGTGTTTGCGTGGGCAATCAGACTCGGTATGAAACAGAGAGAGAGAGAGAGAGATTTCATTATAAAATGTGTGTGTGAATATCTTATTTATACTTATAAAAATGAAATAAAGACAAACATAGACTTACGTTATTGATATCTTTTTCTAATGAAATTTTAAAAAAACACATCACATTAAAAATCACAGCCATAGGAAATCCTATCTTTTTTTTTTTTTTTTTTGTAAAACACACGGGATTAAATTGTATCAAGACTAAAAACCCTTTCCAATCGTGGACGTAAAGTTCTTGCAAAAAATTACATCCAAACACTCCATTCGGTTTGGCATAAGGTTACCACATTTTACATTTATTCAATTCTTACTATAGGACAGTAGTTTTTTTTTTTTTTTTTTTTTTTTGCAAAGTGACTGTATTTCCAGCTTACGTAAAATCACAGAGCGAATATTAATCACGACTTTCTCTGTCGATAGTCTGAAAGCAAATGCGGCTGATTCAATTGTAAAGCGGTTTAAAATAGTCTTAGCCAATATGATTGGAAAGTCTCTCAGACTGTTTTTTCCAAAACTTGTATTTTACCCTAAGTTGAAGATATGGACTGGAGAATATGACTCCCGGTACCCAAATCATTCTTGCACTGTCACATTTTTATCTGTGCTAGTTTGTTGAAAACGGTAGATCTAATGTTAGAAATTTTCTCTTGACACATCAGATACAAATTTTCGACAAGCTAAAGATGGATTGTAACATTTAAAATAACATAGCCCCCTATTTCACGTAATCATTAGGACTACAGCAAATTTTAAGGATAGCAAGCCATTATAACATGCACAAACATAGATAGAGAGAGGGTCTTTCTCCCTTGTCAGTAATATGTGTTGCAAAAATATTCAGTGTTAGGCCAGGCAGATTTTTCAGTCTTTTGTTACAAACAGAAGTATTTCCTTATTTTTTAAAATCTGTTCATGGAAAGAAAGAAGGACGGATACATTATTGATGACATAATAGTACATGGGGGAACCCGATACAAACAGAACGCAACCTTTTGGAAAATAAATGTAAAGTACAATAATTTTTTCTTAGCATCAGCTTACCATAGTAAAAGTATCTGAATAAGAATAATTCTTGTCTACAAGTTTGTATCCTACGATCACGTAGTCTAAATTTATTCAAGAACATCTAATGATATAAAGAGAAGGTTTCGATAAAAGGAAAGAAGAAGGGAAATATTTACATAAAAAAGTATAAAGAATACCTTCATGTATTGAATTTATAACATATGTGTGCGCTTCGTTAATTTCAGAGGGAGTCTTTACGTGAAATTTCTGGGGGAATCTGTATGGAAATTTTCTTATAATGTCTATTAAAAACAAAGAGAATACCACAACCGCACTGTCTAATTAACTAATTATTTATTCAAGACAAATATTCCAGAACTGACCTAGGTTAGTCCACAGGAATTGAGACGCGAAAGGCCTAATTCCAGTCAGTAGGTAATATATGAGAATTTGGGAATCACTAGTTAATTTAAAATCTGGGAATTTAACATTGAGGCAGTAATGTTTGGAATTTGGCGTCTGATGCGTAGCGAGTAGTGGATATACTGAGAGTAATGGATCATAGAAATTTCAATATAGTCCTCTATATATTTTACGCGGGGATTTCGACCAAGTCTAATTAAATAAAAACATGGAGGCATTTCTAGAAATTCAAAATTTCAATTCCGGTCATCATATGCAGTACTCTAAAGATACTGGATCAGTTAGATTCGACGTATTGTTGCACAAATTAAAAACTACTAGACCAATCAAACAAAAGGAATCAATTAGCGAACAACCGTTATTTTCTATCCACCAAACAGTTATTTACTATCCAACACTGTTTCGAACGACCATCACATGTGTGTGTTATTTTATTCATACTAAACACACACACACACACACACACACACACACACACACACACACACACACACACACACACACACACACACACACAAATCAAGACAAAGAGACACTTACGTTTTATTTTGGTATACTCTCATTAAAAATTACAATGAAAGTTTAAAATACAACACAAAAGTTTGTTTCTTCTTCAGCTTTTATTGTCTTACTTTTTTGAAGTTCTTCACCGGAATGGGTTCTTCTACTGCGTCTCTTCTTCTGCTTCTTTTCCTTTTGCAATTTCATCCAGTTTCTCTTTTTCACTTTCTTAGCACACTCTGTAGACCAATGTCCTTTTCCTTTGCGCTGACCCACAATGCTCTCCAGGGGTGAGCTGCCTGAGTTGACTAGAATCAGTCCGAAATCGATTAGTTTTTCAATCGCACCTTTCTTTTGGTCAAATCCAGTGTGAGGCTTCCTCAGCCAGTTTGCCAACCTTGGCAACTAACTTCGTGCGCTAGGTCAAGTATTTACGATGACTCCCAAGGCAAGGTAAAAGGTCTGTGATGCGAAGCTATGGCATCCTATTTCCACGGGTAGATTCCAGGCCTTACATCCTTTCTGCTGCCATTCATTGATAAGTGGCTAATACTTGACCAATTTCCTCTCATGGGCCTCCTTCATTCTTGCTTTCCATGGCACTGTCATTTCCAATAAAATCACCTGTTTGGTACCTCTTGACCACAATACAATATCGGGTCTGAAATTGGCGTCACAGATGTCCCTTGAGAACTTCAGTCGTCCTTTTACATCTGTCTGCATTTCCCAATCCTGCGCTGTTGTCAAGATGCCTTTTGCTTCAGTCTTTTGCCTTTGTGTATCACAAGGTTGATGAAGTTGTGTCTGTTTGTTACGTGACGTTTCTTTCTCCTGGCTATATCCAAACTGGCAGCAATATCAGCAAGAACTTAGTCATGACGCCACCGATAAAAACCATCTGTCAAAGCTACATTGCAGAATGACAACACGTGCTGTAAATTTGCAACTCTCGCACAAATTTGGCAATTTGGGTCCTCATTTAGTCCCTATTCCTTGAGGTTTGATGGTGCAGGGAGAACATCATACACTGAGCATAAAAGGAATCTGGTTTTTAGGCATCAACTCTCCAGATGGCGCTCCACGACGATCTCCTGGCCCTCGCAGTTTCCCAGCGTAGCCAATCACCCTGCTTCTTTATACCGACAGTTTTAGCTTGCCTGTCTGCATCTTCTACAAGATGTTCGTCTTTCTGGACAATGGAACACTTCTCTTTAATGCTTGCTGCTTGCCAGGTATATCTTTTCACACTTAGCAGCCCCAGCCTTCCTGTTGCTACTGTGCTTACTATGCCACTGTGTCTATGTCTGGATTCTGCCGCTTTAACTGCCACCCTATTTCTTCATGTCCGTGTCTCCATTGCTTCCTCTACGACTTTCTCATCGGCACTGTCTTTCAACATCATCACCTGTCTGTCCTTGGTCATCTCGAACTCCGCTGTTACTGATGATAATGGCAACTGAAGCTTGCTGCCGGTACTGTACAAGCCGATACTACTGAAGCTTCTTGGCACTCCCATCCATCGTCGCAGACAGGAATTGAACAGTCTCTCAACTGCTTCTACGACCATCAATTGGACTTGGTACACTCGAAGTAGATAAAGGATTCTAACTAGAATACCATGTTGGTAACACCCCGCCTTGTGCTTCCTATATAGCCCACTTTTGTATATGGATTCCATCCAGTCTTTGGCTTGTCGCTTCATGTCTGCCACACTAATTCAAGGAGCCCTTAAACGAATTGTTGGGGCTCTGAACTGGTTGCTCACTCAGTGTTAGTATCACTTCCTCTCCTACCATGAACCTGTATATATCCTGCACATTCCCTTTTTTCAGGATCAGACTTCTTGACTGTGATGGCTTGAACTTCATCCTGGTCCAGTCAATCAGGTCCCCAAGATCTTTTATCATACATCCTCCTTCTGGTACTAACATGGATATAATTGTCATATCATCCACGAAGTCCCTTGTAGGGGCTGCCGAACTCCAGATGACATAACTGGTCCTTGACTCATCTTCTCTGCTGACTTCACAAGGAGATTCATTGAGGCTGAAAAGAGTACCACCGAAATACAACATCCTGTTGTGATGCCATCTTCTTATCTCTACCATGGTGTTGTGTAGTCTGACATAGTGAAGCGCGTTTTGAAGTTGTCAATGTAGTGTTGAGGCCTGTCCCTGAACTTCTCTAGTACATGATACTTCTCTAAAGTCAGGTTCACAAACTTGTGTGGAATACTCTCATATGCGTTGGCGAGATCTAACCACAACACTGTCATTAGCATACTGTATGATCTTGGTTAAGACACTCGTATGCTCCAAGCAGCCAGATACTCCTGGAACTTCACCTTTATGAAGTGAAATATTGTTCTCCAGCATGTATTTTGTCAGACCCTGGGCAAGGATAGCTAGATATATTTTCCCTTTCACGTTCAACAGTGATATCGTACTGAATTGCTTGATTCCTAAAGAATTCTCTTCATTCGGAATATAGCAACCCTCAGCAATCAACCAGCTCTGTCAACTTGCCTCTTCTCCATATGACCTTTATCAGTTTCCAAAGTCTTCTGGTAAGTCTTAGACAGTATTTGTAAACCTTGTAAGGAACACCGTTTGGTCCAGGATGTGATGCTGCTCTTGTATCTTTTACAATGTCCTTCACTTCTTGCAGTCTAGGATCTGAATTGTCAGTTAGGACTTCTGGTTCTTCTGGGTTTATTAATTTTAGCTGATCTCCAAGGTCTTTCTCTCTGTCTGGATCACTCTTGGTTCTTCTCATGTGTTCTTGTACCTCCTAATTCGAACATTCCAGTCTCGCTGGATTGGCAGTGAAGTGCGCTCTCTTCTGTGTTCTTTCTGATGTTATCTGCTCTTAGTGTATTCAGCCTTTCTCGAAAATTATCTCTGAGATCACTCAACCCATCTTTCTCTTCATCCTGCTGTTTTGTCTGAGCTCACAGGCCATATCATTCTTGCCTTCTATTGACTAACACTCTTGTTTGCCGATGCAGCCCTTCTCTGAGTATCCAAACTCGTGTCTCCCGCTCAAATCCAATGGAGCATCTGTCAACGTACTATCCACCTCATCGTCGGTGAACTATTTTAAACCCTCTTGCATTTGGATAACATGTATCTTTACTTTTGTCGCGCGATTCTCCTGTCTTAGAGGTTCCTTTTCTTTGACGTTGTTGACATTCTGGAGCCCAGTTTCCTTTCTCTTGACACATAACAAGTATCTTGACTTTTATTTGTAGAGTAGTCTGAAGTCTTGTTGGAAGTATACTTTCGAATGCTTCTTTGTAAATCTCTAACCAGAGGTGTCATCTGTTGTGGTTCTTCCATCTTCACAGATTGAAATTGCAGGAGTGTATTCTTTTACGCATGAGTACTATTATATAGTAAGAGAGAGAGGTATCCTTGGCAAATCAAACCCGATTAGTCAACAGTCATGAAACGATCATATCATTCAAAGGAATCCAGAAGCCAAACGACGACTACGTTCTATGCTGCCTCGTACGATAAGAGAAGTATTAGTTTACGCTAGAAATTTGTGAAGAAGACATGAGTGATCCTGAGTCAATACCATCTATATCCATTGGACGGAGAGAGTGAAGATCAACCAAGAAAGAAATCAGTTCCGTAGCTCCTGAATATTATTTTCACATTCCAGCTACCAAAAAAGTGACTTCCAGAAAATTTAGAACGACTGCTAACACATACACTGTTAAATTTAAACAGTTCAAGTCCCAAAGATTGTCATGTCTCTGCATGCACAGTTCAAGTCCCAAAGATTGTCATGTCTCTGCATGCACAGTTCATACGTTTGCTTCAAAGAATCTGCTGGTAAACGAAATCCAAGAAATGTAGTCACTAACACGCACAAGACACGTCGTCCAAAATTCAAAGCAATCTTCTCGTCGTGTGAAATCAGTTCATTTAAAAGTACTTGGTAATCCACTAAGTCTTGAACAGTGTCATCGACTTCATTCCATGGAATTAGCTGTAATACTGATGACGTAAGTCGTGGCATGGATAGTCTTATAATGTATTTGCAGTTGATCAAGGGCTGGCCATTTACAAATTTTCAAAGTAATCAGCCTTTTAATAACATGCAGATACCAATGATTAAAAAGTCTATGCCATTTCGGATGTAACTGTTTTTTGCGTTTCATTTAAATCTGTACCAAGTCTTTGTAAATTAGTTCTCGCAGCTCTAGTGGTAGATACTGAATGTGCTATTCTAAACTAATCATTCACATGAATGTCTTTTTTGATGGAATAATACAGGCTCCAAAGGGAATCCTAAAATTCAGAAAATGTAGTCCTTAACTCACACACGGCACGTCATAAAGGAGTCGCGTCTCTTACTTCTTTCAAAAGTATTTTGCAATCCTGTAAGACTTGAACCTCTTCTTCGTCCAACACAATTCAGTTTAGCACTACACTACTGTAGGTTAAAGTCGTGGCATCCAAAATGTTACAAGATGTGGGTACTAGTTGATCAACGTTTGACTATTTGAACGATTTCAAAGTAATTAACCTTATTATTGCATGCAGATGCCAATGGTTAAAACGTGTCTGTCGTAGTGGATGCAATTGTTCCATGCGTTTTACTTTATCCTTAACTAAACTCTCTGTAAATGCATTCTTGCAGTTCCAAAGGTAAATTCTGAATGTGCTTTTCTAAACTATCCATTGACATGAATGCGGCGCACAGCATCACTCTGGCTGCATGGAGTGGGATCACATTCGCCTTTTTTAACTTTTGGTAGGGTACATCATATTTTTCTGAGTGGAAGTCATCTTTCTCGGTGAACGCCTGTACTCAAAATGATATATATGTCTTGCAACTTTTTATATCAGAGAACAGTACGGTGTCAAAAGCAAACAAGCTCGGCGTAAGGTTTGCTGTACTTTTATATCAAAGTAGGGAATTCCATTATTTTGTGAGAACTTTACATCTTCACTTGGAAAAGAAAAGGATTTTAGTGTTGGGGAAATTCAATCCTATGTGTTTTTGCAACAAAAAAAAAAAAAAAAAAAAAAAAAAAATATAGGATTTCCTAAGGATGTGATTTTGTTAATGTGATGTGTTTCTGAAATGTCATGAGGAAAATATACTAATAACGTAAGTATATGTTTGTCTTCGTTTAATTTTTGTCTTAATTTGATCTTTTTAAATATCAATAAGATATTCAGACACACACACACATTTTATAATGAAATCTCTCTCTCAATCTCTTTTCCTCTCTATCTCTCTCTTGTACACACACACACATTTTATAATGAAGCTTTTCTCTCTCACTTTCTCTCTCCCTGTGTCTCATCACGCTTAGATTGTAACAGTCGTCTCCATTTTAAATTCCTACGCTCTGTTTCACAAACACACACATTGACAGACAGACAGAAACACAAACACACATTTTTTTAAATCTCTCCTATTTGATGCGTGACTTATCTATATATTGACCTCGCTCTCTCTCTCTCTCTCTCGCATTTCAGGTAGAGGGCAGACAAACTCACATTACCCGCCAAACACAAGTAGTATGCGACACTGTTACAAACAGACATACTCCTTTTGTGAAACCTATGAACCAATTTTGAACATTACATCTTGACGGTATAGACCCACAAGATGTCGACCTAATGTTAAAATCCCCTTGTCTCGAGACTTTTTTTTTTTAAATCGCTTATATTTCCATGTTAAATTCTCGTAGACACCCAGAAACTTCTACCCTATTAAACATTGGTGTCCCGTTTTTGGTTACAGAGCCTATGTGAAATTTTCACTAAGCGTACGATAAACACATTTTTGTAACAAGTATACTAACACGGAATAAAAATGTCGGTCAGGATATGCGAGCAGAATGTAGGCTACGATTTGTAACAGTGTGGGGGAGGGGAGGAGAGATAAACCAAATCTGGGACACACCAAATGTAATGGTAACAGAATATTGTAACATATTTAAGAAGCCTATTTGGCACATGCCAAATTGTAAACCAAACTCACGGCTAGAAGAACTGTAACATATTTAAGAACCAAATCTGGCACACGCAAAAAATTCTGCCGGACACGGTTTTTAGAAACTGATACAATGAACATTTGCGAACCTTGAATTTGTAAGATTTTCCACTGAGAGAATTTGCTTGATTTGATACTCGGCCCCCCACTCCCCCTCCCCCAATAAAATAAAAATGGTGGCCGAAATTTTAATTTCTCGTTAGACCATGTAAACTTTTGACCCTGTTTAACATGGGATTCCCTTAGATCCTAAAGTGTCGCACTCTACTACAGGTGCTACCAAGAGTGCGGCTCGAGCACTACTATACGAGGACATCGGGTGGGATATCCTACACTTTCGACGTTATAAGCATACAATTAATAAATTTATTTAAAATGTACCATGGTTTTGTTCCAAAGTATTTAAAAAGATGTAATTCAACCTTTTGGTGTTAACAATGAGACCTACACCACTCGATGATCGAATACTATTCGACCGCCTTGGTGCAGAACTACATTGTATCAAAATTCATTTATGCCTTCTACAATTCAACTATAGAACACTTTACCAATTGAAATAATAAGTAATCCATCCATTCAGAATCTTAGAACCTACCTGAATAGGGGATAAACATAAAATTTCTTGTTGGTGATCGAGGGATCAAGTCCAGCATACGCGATTGAGAACCAAATGCAGTAGCTTAAATTACGATTTAGTCCTAAATTAATTATGTCTCGAACAATAGGCAATGCACATGCGGACAAGTAGAAACAGCTGAGCACCTTATGTTAGAATGTAATATATATATATATATATATATATATATATATATATATATATATATATATATATACACACATACAGCTCTAAGACATTGTGTTCGCTTCACACTACCCTATCGACTTACAACCTGAAGGAAAAAAAATCAAACCGAGTTACAAAAGTTCCTCAGATTACTCCTATGACTCGTTCTGACACCGTATCTATCATACTAATCTGAGGAACTTTTGTCACTCGTATGATAGACAGGGTCCGGTGTCAGAACGAGTCATAGGAGTAATCTGAGGAACTTTTGTCACTCGGTATGATTTTTTTCCTTCAGGTTATTGCTTTTTAAACATTAAGCTTGCGTCGGCCACCTGTGGTGCAAACCTTCATAAACTTATCAAAAAGTTTTTCACTTTAGGATTAGCACCAATGCCTCATTACTCACTGTGCACTGTCACCAAAATGCGCACAGACAGTGGCGTACTAAGGTAAATGGCTCCCGGGGCGACGATGATGGCCCAAAGGGCCAGAATACGAGCCCCGAATGTTTGTCTCTTATATAGTATGATAGACAGGGTGCGGTGTCAGAACGAGTCATAGGAGTAATCTGAGGAACTTTTGTCACTCGGTATGATTTTTTCCTTCAGGTTATTGCTTTTTAAACATTAAGCTTGCGTCGGCCACCTGTGGTGAAAACCTTCATAAACTTATCAAAAAGTTTTTCACTTTCGGATCAGCACCAATGCCTCATTACTCACTGTGCACGGTCGCCAAAATGCGTACAGGCAGTGGCGTTCTAAGGTAAATGGCTCCCGGGGCGACGACGATGGCCCAAAGGGCCAGAATACGAGCCCCGAATTTTTATCAGCTGTTTTGGCGCCCCAAAACCTCTGGCGCCCGGGGCAACCGCCCCGTCTATCCCTCCCCCCGTTAGTACGCTGCAGCACTCAAACAACCACACCATAATGCTCATTTCCTTTAAATCAATACCAAGAATGCCTAAATCTAACGCATGCATAACCACCAAAATGAGAGAGGAAAAATACTATAACAATAGACTGGGACTACATAAGTAATAATTGTGATATCAGTCCTCATAGGAAACAGTTACACTTCCGTTTTATGTCCGGATTTTGTATTTAGTGCGTATCCGGGTATGTCAACCGGGAGTACCCTTATACAAAAGTGACGAACATCCGGTAAACTTGCAAATCGCCACAACAAACAAGATTCAATGGAATAGTAAATCTAAAACGACATCTTTAGGTTTTACAGATTTTCTGGTAACGTGGGCAATAAAATGCCATTTTTTGTCCGAAACAAAATGTTTCTGCACTTTACTTGCTACAGGGAATGATCGAAGGGCGTATCCCTTGAACCTGATCTTAAGGGAATAACGTTCTTGACTTATCCCAAATGGTCATAAAACAGTACATAAACTTTATGATAAAGGAAGTAACTGGGAATATTTCAGATGAAGTCGGTTAGACAAATGATGAAAAATAGGTTTTTGATATATAGGTTATAGCTACAAGGGAAATCATATTTGAAAATAATGGTTGATCCTGGGCAAGCAACTTTAACCCTTTTCATACTGAAGCCCATACAGACAGGCAGTTGTATAGAACTGGAAATTTTTCAGTCAGTGGTTTATGCAGCATGAGAGAATGCAGTGACGTTGGTTAATCTGGCTTTACAGTACAATTTTTTGAAATTATTTTTCAATGTTGTATACCATTTTAAAAAGCATAAAATTTTCCTTAAGGTCATATATTTCTTGACTGAAAATTTTCAGACGTAAAACTTCAGTTGAAAGTAAAGTTATGTAAGCAAAAATAAATGCTTTACATTTTTTTGTAATAACTTACTTTCAATGCAATTTTCCTATCTGCAATATTCATTTTACCTCCTCTATGTAATTGTATGAAATGGGGGGAATTTTATACCATTTAAGAAGGTGACAAAATAGTAAAAATCCATCAAGAATATCTAAAATTATTACAATTTTATTAAATTTACTCGCATGAGAATTGGAGAACAAAAAACAGAATAATCCTTACTGGTAAGTCGACAAAGCTTTTCATTTTGGTTCAGTGTTTGTACTCCACAATAAATTTTAATGTAATAATATGAGTTATATTGGGTGTATTTTGGTCCATTTCCAGGGATGCAGGAAATTTTCATAATATTATGCACACACTCAACATCGGTATATGTGCGAACTTTATGAGAAGTGAAGTTCTCAAAATGTCCAGTTAGCTTGAAAAACATCCACGTCTTCATCATCGTCAATATCCGAGTCAAAAATACCAATTAACTATTTATCATCAGCTCAGTTCATTCGATGCAACCAAGATAACGATCCCCACTGCCTAAAATATAAATTTCCCCCACAAAATTGTCTAAATTTTCATCAAAATCGGTATCAGCATCACGACCGCTTCAGTACTGTCCGCCATTTTGAATTACACACGTTAAAATTCAGTTTTGAAATCAAATTTTCTACTAACCAGTTCTCATCATCTCCGTTCATTTCGTCGAAGTGAAGCTCACGATATGCACTGCTTAAAACATAAAGTTTCCCCACAAAATTGTCTATGTTTTCATCAAAATCGGCATCCACATCACTGCCGTAAATTGCTGTTTCAGCACTGTCCGCCATGTTGATCTCCACACATTAAAAGTCGTGTTTGAAATCAAATTTTGAAATAACCAGTTATCATCAGCGCCGTTCATTTTGAAGAAGTAAAGATAGCGATCCCCACTGGCTAGAATGTCAATTTTCCACGTGAAATGGTCTTTATTTTTAACTAATTCAGCAAGCACATAACTCTCTTCAATTCCCTCTTCAGAATATCACCGCCATATTTTATCTTGGCACGTTAAAACTCGATTTTGAAATCAAATTTTTACCAGTTTTGAGGTCTTTTAAACACAATCATGCAACAACATGTGTAGGTTCTACCTTTATTTCCTTCTTTTCAAAAGAGTGCACGTAAACTGATGACGTTTTATACAGTTAAACACGTGTCTGCAAATGTTGGTAAGGAAATTTAGTGAACATACGACCGGAGTCGTATCCCGCTGGCAAAGGTAAAGTACGACTGGAGTCGTATCCCGCTGTCAAAGGGTTAAGGGCTATAGGTAATGCACATTTCTGTACTGATTTGGTCTGATTACGGGACAACTCGGCCCATAGCAGAGTCGGCCCACTAACGTTCTCGGCCCATAACGAACTCGGCCTACCCAAATCGGCCCATAACGTACTTGGACCATTTACGTACTCGGCCCCATTATGTACTCAGCCCCATTACGTACTCGGTTGACGATTTATATAACAGTAATGTTGATGTAATGTTTTTTTTTCAACAGTCATTTCTTATGTCTTTTAATCTTTGTACGTTTCTTTATGTTTAGTGCATCTGTGTATGATTTTTACACTTTAATTAACTTCACGAAAAAACAGTTGTCAAAAAAATGAAAAACATGTGATATTGTTACTTTTTATTTCAGTTTAAAAAAATACTTTTGTCTACATTTTCAGTTCCGAAAAATAACCATCATTGAGCAAAAGATATTGAACTGTCATTGTAAACGAAATTTGGCTACCAAAAAATGATTGTAACATACCTGTATTACAAACTCTATGTTGCCATGAGTTTCAGTAATCGCAAGCAAGCACATGCTGCTTTGCAGTTACTACTCTTGAACACTCCACACAGTGGTCTGTACCCATGGGAGCGTTTATATGATCATTTTATTTTGGGAGGCAGTTTTTATTTTTGTTGTTTTTTTTACTAAAAACGCCCTTTTACAAAAGCATGTGACTGTTAATAAAACCCGCAACGTTTGCAGAAGCATTAATGAAGAACTAAATAGTCGGTAAATAACATGTATCGGGTAAATATTTCTTGTTCAATAACAGCAGTTGTTACGAACCCATACAAGATCAAAGGCAAGGATAAAAAAAAAAAACTATTTGGTCCGAACCGGACATTGTTTGCTATTTCTTGTGCAATAACAACAGGTATTACGAAGTCATACAAGATCAAAGGTTAAGATCACCAAAAAGAACAAGTGTTTCGAAGCCATACAAGATCAAAGGTAAGGCTGACAAACAGTTGAAGGCAGCACGTGTCTACTCTGCTACTTGCGATTGTAAACATGTGTTGACACATGTGAATCTGATTACGGTCGCACGTCCCATCTGTATACCATACATTTTTTATCAACAATTAAATAGATATTTAAATTAAAAAAAAGCACAGAGACAAAGCAAATATATCTAATTCTTGTGTGTCTATTTTTTTTTTAGTGTAACATTTTTTTTTCTTTGCCCTGTCTTATTCTTTCTCTCAATACTAACCCTATTTAAATATTTTATTTATATAAATTGTGCGCAATGAGACATTCCAATTAGAATTAAGAGAGTTCTTTTTGCAATCTTTAGTTATTATGGGCTGACTTAGTAATGGGCCGACTCCGTAATGGGCCGAGTATGTTATGGTGTTAAATTTGTATGGGCCGACTCCGTTATGGGCCGAGATATCCAGTCACCATTTGGTCTGTATTGGCAATTCGTTACACCAGTAAATTAATGTGGTTGCCCTTAAATTACTGTAATCAGAACTATTCAACAGCAGTTTTCATCTAACACCTGTTAACCTTCCAGAGAGTCAGGGGTAGAAAAATCCATTGCCCAGAACAACTAAAAATTGATGCAACTGCAGCATTTTTCCCAACGTAAAAGCCCAGCTACCCTAAAAATATGATTAAAAAATGAGTGTGTTAAAAATTATCCAGTGACAAACATTTCATCATTGAATTTGACCCACTGGGTACCTACAGCAGGCTGCCGGAATTATCTCCATATAATTCCATGGTTGAGTATGTGTTGCATGATTCCTGTTTGTAACAGGCCATACAAATCCACATGTGTCTGCTATTCATTTGTCTGATTAACTAATCACAGTCCATACAGCCCTCAGGGAGTACCTTTAAATAAACAAGACTCATGAATGTTTATATTTTGTCAACACCGCAACATATGCTAGCAGTTTCTTTCATCTTTGGCTTGACATACTATATGCCCATGATTTAGTTCATGTATTACACTTTCTTATTGGTCTGTTGAAGAAATGGACACTTGCTATAGAGCATGAAACAGTTGCTTCTCTTGTGTAACTTTAGCTAAGGAATATGGCATTTAAATAATCAAACCAGTCACATTTGTTGTTGCATACTACATTGGCTTGTGGGGTAATGGCTAAACAAAAACTCACATGGAAAGTTAACCACGCTGTGACAGTTTGACATATGATTGACAGTGTTGCATTAAAGATACTTTGAAGCTTAATAATGTAAACGCAGATGAACATAAACTATGTTTAAGTTTCTGGTCAGGGGTGGCCAACTACTAGAACATTGACAGACAACAAGACACTGTCAAAAAAAGGAAATTGGTTGATTATCTTTATTTGTTGATCTTGGTTAGATTAAATACGTGTGTAAACTTGTGTGAAACTTTTCATCAGCAAGACTCAAAATGGGAAAATTGTGAAAGTGACTGTTTTTCAATGCTTTTATAACAGACCATATAGAGGTCACGTGACCTGTTTCTTAACGATTGATACTATGAATGATGATCTAATCTGAGTTACTTTTCATGTTTGTATAGGTATGTGTTAAGATAATGTACTTCATTTTTATGAGCTGTAAATGTTAAAAACACATTTGAAATCAGATGGTTGATTTTGATTGACCGTTTGATTCATTCAGCTGCTCTATTAAACTGTAAGCATTTCAGTGATCAGTAAGACACGTATGATAGTTATAATTGAAAACAGTGCAGAAAATGATGAATTTGACATTCTCCAACCATGTATGAAGTGTTATTGAAGTTTAACTTTGGTTCTTAAACAATAACAATGTTTCATAGGGACTGAAATAGTACTTGTAAAGATTTAAACTATTCCCATAAATACACATCTGTTCATTTGATGTGAACCTTCATTGGAAGTATTCATGTTTTTGCTTGAAAAATACTGTTGATCTTGATGTTCAAATTGTGCTTTAAAGATGTTTTTTTATTTATTTCATTATTTGGGATAGAAGCCACATATATGCAATTAAGTATATATAATGAGTAAGAGTCACATTAAGCGTTTTCAGTTGCTGTATATTTTTAACATAGTTTACAAGTCATTGGGGTGATAAACATGTAATACTATTATAATATATGTACAATCAATGTCTACACATTAGACCTAGGTGGCAGGTAAATTTAATTTTCTCAGTACAATCTTTATTTCCAGTAAGTTATTCATAATGACCACTGAACTCCAATAACTCGCTTCACAGTCCCGCCTTTTTATAGAGATAAGGGGACACATTGCCCAATTTTGTTAGAAACCTGGATGTATCCCAGTATGGTTTCTTTAGCATGCAACTTGGTGGAAATAATGCAATAGGCTAGGTTCTCAAGTATGGAAATCTGACAGACACTGATATGATATCATGCATGTTCTGTTTACCTTTCAATTACCCAATTAAATTACAGCTTTTACATTTATGAATGTGAAAAATATGTATAGTTCAATATTGTACATTCTTATATATATATATATATGTAGTGCATTTCTTGCCTTGATCCCACTTCCCCTGTTCAGCTCTCACTTCTTCCTATTCTGTCCAAAAGGAGAAATCACTTCTTCTTAAAATTCAAGTCTAGCTTGACCCCTGTGAACTAAGTTGTGTGATCCAGAACTCCATGAAATAGCAAAAATACTTCTTCCTGAAAACTAATTCCCATCATTTGCAACCTTTCCAAATGTAGTTGGCAAGATGATATTTAAAAAGGGAAAATAAAAATAAGTTTCTCCATCAAATGCATTACCCAAACACATTAATGTTAGGAATGACTTTAAGCTACTTCTGGAATCCAGCCTTCCTCTCGACATAAAAATGTCTTTCTGTCTGTATGTCATGTAGACAAAGGGAAACAACTCTTACAGATAAGCTCCCCTTACCCCGCTAGGTGGCAGCCCATAACCTGCATTTACCCGGTTTAAACTTACACTTACAACTGTCAACATACCTCCATGAACAGCCACTGGTATTCACACATATTATCAACCATCCATTATTATTTGTTGGTTGTATAGTAAGTCTAATCATAGTTACATGTAGTGTATGCTGCATTTATATTTTTAGATGAATTTGTGGATATTTTTGCGATTTGTTACCAGTACATTATTATCCATGTGATTTGATTGGTAACGTCTTTATTGACCGCTGCATTGTTTACAGACTATTTCTTTGTTCATGGGATGTCTCGGGAACATGAGTGTGCCTAATTGAACATTATAGATTTAATATTTGATATAAATTATTTGCTATTTTGCTACCGGCTTGTTATTGTCCACGCAAATTGATTGGGCACTCCACAGCTGTACTGTTCACAGGCTGTTTCTTTGTTCCTAGGACATCTTGGGAACTTGATTTCACCAAATTGAACATTGTATATTTAATATTTGATATTTAATATATGATATTTATACTTGCACTTGTTTGTTTCTCTTTTCAGTAGTCAACTACAATGTCTATTAAGTACAAGAAATGCCATCATTACAAAGTCATGGAGTACAACCACAAGTCATGTTTGGCATGTACCAAGTGTTCATCCACACATACATGTAGTGTGTGTGCCCTTTGGACTGCGAACGTCTGGTCCAGCATCCTAAAGAAACAACTTGAGGGTCGAGAGAAAAGGGCCAGGTCGAAAACATCAGACTAAGATATACTTAGTATTCACCCTAACTCAGAATCATTGACCAGCTGTTTTGTGAATACGGAGATGCCTCTCCCTCCCAACTAAAATAGCCAAACTGATGCGGAGACCTTGCCATTAGAATCTAATTGAGACCTGGAACCAAGAATGATTGGAATCGTACAAAAAGCACTGTCAATGAGCAAATTTGACAATTTGTTGTCCTTTGTTAATAGACAGTCCACTGGGTGTAAGTCCATCTCCCCGCCAGTTAATAAATATGAGGATGAAGCCAGGCATGTGGGAGTATTTTCTGACCTTGCCAGCCATACCAGCCCACAATGTACTCCATCCCAGCTCCCGACCAACTCATCCAGCCATCTGGACATTTGAGGTACAGTCCAGGTATTAATGAAGCTGGCATCCAAGACTAGAGAATGATACATGGCTCAACTGTACCTTCGACGATGATGTCATGCGCATAATGTACTGCCCAGACCAGTCAGCTGGCCAGACAACCTACCATCTAGCTGACCCATTCATGCATGCAGCACTGATGCCAGAATTGCATGACCATCCATGCCAATCCAGCCAACCATGCTGCACTGGCATCATACAGCCATACTAAATTCAGTCGGGGAATCTTCAAGACCTACTCTGTTAGCTTTCCCAACTGGAAGATCTCTGGCAATACCTGCTGATGATACAGCATCATCATTACCTTATGGCATAACCTGCACCTGGACTTGCACAAAGGCTGAGGATAATAATCCCAGCTGAGGAATGTTCCAACTCAGAGTTGCCAGAAAAATTTGGATCCAACAATGGAGCAGACAGAATTTAGTTTCAAAGTTGCTTTGAGGAGATTTATAGAATCTTACCTTCAGCGGAATGCCTTCCTTCCCTGGCGGTGAAAATATGGCCTATAAATTTAGGGCTTCTGTAGATGAAGATGACAATGAAGAGCATCCGTCCTTCTAAATCTTACTGCAATCTTCAAAGATCACACCTTTTAGATAAGATCCGCAACCCTGTTAATAGAAAAGCTTTCTTCTCCGCCAGTCAGCTTCCAGCCACTTTCTCACCACATTGGTATAGTTCTCATACAATTCATACCATAGTGAAGTACCTAGCCTTGACAAAGATTTCACAGCTGGAAACATGTGTGCCCCACTGTATTATAAAGTGGACAGACATGTGTTCAGTGCCATGTTGAAGTTGGTAAGGAACGTAGTTTCTGCTTCCTCTTTCCTTGATTTGGCTTCCCTGGCTATATACTGTTTAGTAGAGAAGGCCAGAAATGACCTCTCTTTGGATACTCTCACACCACACTATGGTGAACAACCTAACAGTCTCCTGCAGTTTTGACCTCATCTGAAGGGACACTCTCCAGTGGTCTTCTTTGTTGAAGCTGCATCATGCAGCAATCCAGCACTTCCTCCCTTTTGGTTCTCTCTGCATATTTGAGGGATGAATTGAGGAGGTAAGAGAACAGGCAGCACAGGAGTTACCCCTTGAGCTTTCCATTCAAACTCCTTTCACTGCACATCTTCATCAAGAACCATCCCATAAGTCTCTCACCAACAGGCACTGACTTGCTGCTCCTACCATCCTCAGGTAACCCTACAGTGGGTGCCAGACTCCTTATGTTTCGCAGTGTTTGCATCAAGTTATTCCAGGACAATGACTGGTTGATCCAAGTAGTTTCAGACGGACTTTGGGTCTTGTTCATCCAACCTGTTCACTTTTGCCATTCCCCTTCATGACAAAGACTCCCAAGTGACCCCATGAAGACAGATACATTACAGAAGAAAACAGAAACTTTACTTGTTCAAAAACAAGACTTCCTGTGTTTCTATTCCAGGGTGTTCCTAGTTATGAAGTTCAATGGGAAGTTAAGACCAGTCATAGATCTGAGCAACCTCAATAAATTCATAAAGGCCCCAAAGTTCATGATGGAAATGGCAAGGTCTGTCTGTTTGTCCGTCTGATGTGACAAATGCGCAATAAGTCTTGACCTGTCTGATGCATATTTCCATATCACTATTCATGGAACATCATGCAAATACCTTCATTTTACTTGACATGGTGTAGCATATCAGTTCTCTGCACTCTGCACTCCTATTCGGCTTCAATCTCAGCCCTCAGGCCTTCACCAGGACGTTCGACTGTGTCATAGCACACTTCATGATGACCTCCTCCATGGCAATAGTGGCGTACCTGGACAACATGCTTCAGAAACATTCATTAAGTTAGGTTTTGGTTCATAACATGAACCACCTTCTTTACCTCATTTGCAGTCTGGGGTAGAGTCAATGTGGAGAAGTTGGACCTTGTTCCTTCCCACAATCACTGGCTGTTTGGTTAAAGGGAGTTATTACATCTGCATACTCTGACCTCTCAGTAGAGGAGCAGGTATGACTTATGAACAGTTCAGCTAATAAAATAATAGTGATTTCTACATTCAGGTTGCCACCTGGCAGGATAAGGGGAGTTGATCTGTAAGATTTGTTTCCCTTTGTATGAGATCTAGATAGAAAGTCATTTTATGTCTATAGGAGAGCTGGATTCCAGAGGTAGCAGAAAGTCATTCCTAATGTTAATGTGCTTAGGTAAGTACTTTCAGAGAAACATAATTTATTACAAACTTTCCTGTCTCATTGATTAAAATTCAAAGTACCCATATTTAGTGAAGGCTTTATTTTGGTGCTTGATCTAACCATGAAGTGCTTAAATTATCATTTTGAGCTATAAATATCAAACAAGGTTCCATGCTTTAGCTGTTTCATGGCAGAACTCCTGTGCATGCTTTTCATTTAGTTATTACCTGTATGAAAAATGGAATTCAATAATTTTGGTGGGGACTTGCACAGTTGCATATCCTGGAGAAAACTGGTACTTGATCCTTAGCCAGGTAGGCTACAGATCTGGTGACCAATCCCCATCTTGGCAGATTAAAGGTTTGCACTGAAATATGAATCATTTGGGGTGTGGGGTTTGGGGCAAGGAGAGGGTTGAAAAATTACACTCTTTCAGCAGTATGTGAGAAGCCTGATAATTTCATAATGGTGAAGTGTAGTAAATGTTCAAGTGTTTGTTTGTTGTTAGTTGATTGGTTGGTTCATTTAAACAGTAGTTATTTGCAAAGTCATCATGGAAAGTACATAAAATTGAACAAGATATAGGGAGGACTGAGCAAAAAGCATAAGCTTATTTCAAGCTCTCAAATTAACAATAATATTTACTTGTATAATGTGGCTAATGTGAGTAATGAAGACAGTATTACAAACATTGAAAAATGCTAATGGGGTATTACAAGAAAATTGTACATATAATTTTGTAATAATGTCAGACAGTAACTTATAAACATTTACAGCAGAAACATGTTACTGTATATATTTACTTGCAAATCAACAAATGAAAAAAAAAGAAAGAAGAAATGTGAAGATTTTGGCATTGTTGGAGTAGAGGGAGTGAATAAATGACTTTTAACTTCAGCTCTGGTGGTATATAGTTATAATAACAAAATGCGCATCAGAGATATAACAGCTCAGAGTGACATAAGTAGTGATCAAGCAAATCTCTTAGTTGTAATTATGTTTGGTTGGTTTTGGCAGACCTAATTAATAATGTGTCTTTTCAGCTAGCGATAATGTTATGATACAGTGAACTGCCATGGAAAATACAAGAGTTTCTTCCTCAGTCAAACCGATGGAGGGCCAGTCCGTTCGAAAGTGGAAGTTGTATCCAGGCAGAAGCAAGTTCTGCTGGAATGGAAGATTCATGTGTGCACCAGATTACTCAGGATTCTTATGCTGTCTTGCCCTGGTAGTAATTACAGGTAAATATAGTTTATGATAATGTGGAAATGATCCACTAAACACAATGGAATCTTGATTATTCAGAATATCATCTTGGGACATTTTAATAGTTTGGAATAAGAGCTAAATATAGTTGAGCCTCTATCTGCAGTGTACTGTGGATTCATTTATTTTTTATGTGTGTTCACTTTCACAGTTTTTTAAAAAGTTAAATAATTTTTTGTGGGCACTTAAGATGTCAGTTTTTAAGGTGGAACACTTTTTTGGTTTGTTCCACATTTGATTTGGTTTGAAGCAAAAATTAAATCAATCAAAACATGGTACACCATGAATGAAATGAACTCACAGTATACACCTCTCTCTTGACAACTCATGCCTGGATAATATGCGAACCTGCTTATAACATGGGTTCAGGTGTGAATTCTTTTTTTTTTTTTTTGTAGAAAATACTGAAAGAATTGGCCCCTATTTGTTGAACATTAATCAAAACTAGTAAATGAAACTTTGATATATCGCTCATTTTATCGTCAAAAACAGTGGTTAGTGCCTGTAAATCTGATTCAACATCATCAAATTTGCAACTTTTAATAAGAAGTCATATTTTGTTAAGTTTTCTATAGAAAAAAATTCTCAGTACACTGTAAATAACAATATTCAATGATATTTTGATCCATGAAAATGCCTACTGGTGGCAGCACTTAAAGAAATAAATGCCAATAAAATAAGTTTTGTCAAGTGAGATTCATCTTTTAATTCAGTTTCAGTGTAATCATCATAAATGCTATATGCCCTCTTGTATTCAATCGTGACAAGTGTCAATCTACTGTCACAGCTATGTCCATGACAGACATATATAGCATATATCTCTGGTCCACAGTGTTTCTGAGAACCTAATTATGTGCTGACTGTTTTTGATCTCCGATTTGCCGAAGTGTTTGTTGTATTGTTACAATCAATTAAAAGTAGACATGCTTTGTATTATCACCTTAGTTACATTTTTTGTATCAAATCAAATAAAGGGAGTGGAATAATAATAATAATTAAAAAAAAGAAGTTAAAAGGCATGCAAATCCTACCTGCATAAGAGCTAGCGGTCACGATAGTGTGTCAGGTCAATTCATTTCAATTGACCAGTGTAACACTGTTATAAGTATTATCATGTAGGTAACATAATTAAAGTATCTAACATTAGTTAGTGGTTTATCCTGTTAATTTGCAAATGGAATCAATGATAGCAAGAGAAGTAAAGAGAAAGGAGTACTCAGTTCATGAAAAGCTTTGTTTCACAGATACAGTTCATTACTGAGAAGCGAGTACCAAAGTTTGTAGTGAACTTAAAATTCCTGAATTGGCACTCAAAGGTTTGCTCAAGGATGAGCAGAATTTCACTATTAGTTGCATTGAAATTGCGGCATCAATATTTTAATAATAGAACAATATTTTTTAAAAATCGAGTTTCGACCTTGGCAGTTGTTGTTTCACGAATTAAATGTTCCTATTTTTTTATAAAAGGAAATCTTGTTTTGTTATGAATCAACAATTGCACTTGAATATATTCACATTAAAAAAGCAGTGACGTAATATACAATGTTTCAGAGGTATACATGATGTGTCATGAATCCTCTTGGAGTATTGTTTTTAACGATCTTTCAGAAGTTGGTTATCTTAAAAATAAAGGTAATTTATACAGAAACACAAACAACTACTTTTGAAAAAGCACTTTACTGACAATTATTCCCAATGGGAATATAAAACGAGTATTAACCCATTGCAGACTGGGTACGATTCCGGTCATACTTTACATTTTCATATGGGATAAGATTCAGATCGTATTTGCACTAATTCTGTTTTGCACTTCGTGGAAGTATGCATTTAACTGTGTAATATGTCATTATTTTACGTGTACTCTTTTGAAAAGAAGGAAATAAAGGTAGAAGGTACACAATGCTATTTCATACAGTGAAATCATGAGTTTTAAAAAAACCCCAAACTGGTAAAAATTCGATTTAAGAAAAGAGTTTTAACATGCTGAGATCAAAATTGTGGTCAGTACAGAAGAGGCAAGTGATGGCAGTGGTGTGCTTGCCGAATTAGTGGAAAATATAGACAATTTCGTGTGGAAAATAGACATTTTAGGCAGTGAGGATTGTTATTTTTACTTCATCAAAATGAATGGAGTTGATTAGAACTGGTTATTTGAAAATTTGATTTCAAACACGAGTTTTCACATGCGGATATCAACATGGTGGACAGACTTGAAAAGTGGCAAGTGATAGCAGTGTTGTGGATGCCGATTTTGATGAAAATATAGACAATTTTGAGGGTGAAATTGAAGTTTTAGGCAGTGCAGATTGTGATTTTGACTTTGATGAAATGAACAGAGATGATGATGACTGGTTAGTAGAGAAATTTATTTCAAAACTGAATTTTAACGAGCGGAGGTCAAAATAGTAGACAGTAGTGAAGCGGCAAGTGATGGCAGTGATGTGGATGCTGGTTTTGATGAAAATATAGACAATTTTGATGGTGAAATTTAAGTTTTAGGCAGTGCCGATTGTGATCTTGACTTTGACGAAATGAACAGAAATGACGATAGCTGGTTAGTAGAAAATTTGATTTCAAAACTGAATTTTAATGTGTGGAGGTCAAAATGGCAGACAGTAGTGAAGCGGCAAGTGATGGCAATTTTGACAATTTTGGTTGCGGAAATTGATATTTTAGGCAGTGATAATTGTGATCCTGATTACCTCCAAAAGAACAAAGCTGTTGATAACTCGTTAATTGGTAGTTTTCACTCAGCTATTGATAATGATGAAGACTTTGATGGTTTTCAAGCTAACTGGACATTTTGAGAACTTCTCTGCTCATAAAGTTCACCCATATACCGATGTTGGATGTGTGCATATTTTTATTAAATTTTAATGCATTCCTGGAAATGAACAAAAAAACACCCCAACAAAACTGATATTTTTACATTAGAATTTATTGTGGAATACAAAATACTAAAACAAACTGAACAGCTTTGTTGACTTCACAGTAAAAGACAGTTCTGCTTGCTCTCCAGTTTAATAAAAATTGTAATAATCTTTGACGTTCATGATGGATTTTTATTATTTTGTCATCATCTTAAATGACATAAAATCCCCCACATTTCATACACTTACATACAGGAGGTAACATGAATACTGCAGACAGAAAAATTGCATTCAAAGTAAGTTATAAAAAAATGTAAAGCATGTTTTTTTAGTTTACTTAACTTTACTTTGAACTGAATTTTTCACATCTGAAAATTTTGAAAGAAAAAAAATATGCCTTTAAAGAATCTTTTATGCTTTTTCAAATATTATATAACTTTGAAAAATTATTTGAAAAACTTGTCCTGTAAAGTCACGTGTACCAACTGTAACGGGATGAAGCCGGGTTGGGATTGGATTAGTGAAGACACCGAAAGCAATTGCGTTAATGAGATGTTTATTTATAAACGCAATTTAAAGATGAACGAATTTGACACCATTATAACAAAAAGATAATGAAAATTATATAGTTCCTAACATGGAACTATCAATTATCAAATGAATGCATTATTTTATGAATTTATCACTCATATAGCGATATTGAAATGGGAATGCATGAAATTATGAATCTATCACTCATATAGCGATATTAAAATGGAGATGCATGAAATTATGAATCTATCACTCATATAGCGATATTAAAAATGTGAAGGCATGAAATTTTGCTCAGATAGCAATAGTGAAACTATCAATAACATGGAACACTTAATATATATAACTATCGTGGCGTCCAGTTGACGACCAAGATGTATTTCCGGTTCCAACCGCTCTAGTCAATGGTCAAGGAGCCACCATGCATGGCCCGCTCCTCCCAGTCTGTTGAAGGATCCCTCGAGAGCCTTCTCATTCAACACAGACCCGATGGTCGCGAAGCCTTGGTCCCTCACATCGAGAACACCAGTACTCTCTTCCGAGCCAACGTCACCAGACACAGTGTACACGTCACAAGAAACCCCACAGTTCCGTGACTCCATATCACCAAACTATACACAAGGCAGCTAAAAGTATAACAACTGAACTGTGTAGTACATATGGCACGGTTAAGTACTTTTGCATTGATATATGTTGCGCATGCGCACACATGAATTCATTTCGTTACACATTACATTAATCATTCAATGCATGCAGCGTATAATTAAATAAAATCTGTCTGTTCAGTTACTTGAACCAGACTATATTATTTCTAATATCATGACGTTGTATGACCTAGGTATTGACTCTCTGTAGAATTTAGAATAAATTCTAAAACATCTAATATATGAGACAATTCTGTCATATAAAACGAATAGTAATCTTAAATTTCACATACCTCTACAGCTGAAGATTGCTCCTGTAAAGTGGTAAGCTTCCTGACAAGACTCGTCGTAGTGTAATTTGTTTATAGAGAATTTGCTCTATAAGTACCCTAGCTGTGATGAATATGCGCAGCTAGGTACTTGGGTTTTCACTGCAGGCAATTTGCACATGCAGCATGGGTTGAGTCACGCTCAGTATTTCGAAATAACTAGAGCCAAAAAATAAACCACCCTCGAGTAACGCTGTACGCAGCAACGAAACCCGAGTACATTTTTTATCACACATATACATTGATATAAAGCATAAACAATTCCATGACAATCACTGCATTCTCTAATGCTGATACACCACTGACTGAACAAATTTCCAGTTCTGCACAACTGAATAGCCATACGTCTTCTCGTTGTCAATATCCAGTCAGGAATGTTTCCCCTTCTTACATGTTCAGAGGTCCCTCAGTAACTTGTGCCCTTGCTTAAACTGTGTTTTTGGACCCCGTTGTGTGCGAGTTATCATGGGAGAGGTGTAGTAGAAATGTTTTTGGGAACATCATTATGTTGGTTTAGATGAAAAGAAGACTTTTTAAAAAAAATGAAGGTTTGGATGATTGGTTCTCAATTGAACATTTCCTATCACTACCAGTAAACATAATTCAGTGTTTGGTACATTCTTTACCTGTCATCAGGGACTGATGATCATGATCATTATGAAACCCCCCTGCTATTACTCCTTGGGCAGGGTCTACAAAGTGCCATTGTGTTATGTAATGTATCACAGAAGAAAATGTTGTGTGTGTATCTTCTTGGATATACAAGATGGGGTGGAGGTGGGCACAGTTGTATGAGCTTCTATGAAGCAGTTACCAACTTAAATACTTTAAACACAGTGATTACATAATTACTGTTAAAATTTGTGCTGAGAGCAAATGAATAGCATGAATAGTTAATGTACATGTGTACTTGTCAACCAATCTTATTGCATCCATAACAGTATTTCCATTGAAGTGTACACACAAAAAGCACACCGGTAATTTTTAATCATCCCAGCATAGATCATGATGTGTTTGAATTCAATGCAAAACAATAATCTGAGAATAACAAAAAAGATATAGGACAATTATGTTGCAATATGCATGTGTATATGTGTCAAGGTCACTTAACAGCAAACTTGCCAGCCCTTACAATTTGACCATAAGACTTACTGAAATTATCCTTAAGTTATGGACTAATAGAATAATAGGAAATTGGCATGAAAATACAATAATTGCATTCAATTCTGGATATTGACTTGACTGGGTTTGGTCCAGGTCCAGGTTTTCATAGTACATTCAATGGAGTTGTTCAGGGAACCAGACTAACTTTACAAGAGTACCTAGGATGTTTTAATCTGACCATGTTTTTCATGCAAAATGCCCACATGATCAGGCTTTTGCTTTAACTTTAAAGCATTTTCAAAATTCAGATTCTTGACTTGGGATAAAAGTAGTAAAGGCAACAATTACATTTATTGGACATCGTATTGATTTGAGTATTGCTGACAGCATGAGAGATAAATGTTGGAGCTTCAGGAAATTTAAAAAAAACCAAAAGACTACTTCAGGTTGAAAGATCTATTAAGAAGCCATTGACCTACGTGGAGTTTGGAACTGCAGTTTCTAAAACTGAACTGGAAGTCATTACAGTCCAAGTGTACTTTACAAACTTTTTAGTTGAACATAATGTTATGTTCACTGAGTCAGGTCACACTTCATAACTTTTCAAATGTATATTTTAATAGCAGTAATACAATATTTCCTAATATTGCATTGCTATATCTTTCCTGGCACTAGTCCTCCATCCAAGGTGATGATTCCCTCCTATAATTATTAATTTTGAGGCCTAGAATAAAAAACAAGATGATCCCAGTTTGTTACCTTCAAAATTAGTCAACTTCCATCAATTGGAATATTGTCATTTTTATTGGAATTTGTGCAGTTCTCATGTGCCTCTTGGGTGTTCAACATTTTTAATCATTTATCATCTTTTGTCATTTTTTCTGTCAATTGTATCCTTTTTGTGATATTTTCTCGCCAGTCCTTGCATAAGTTAAGCATATCTATGTTCCTTTTTGATGAATTTGTGAGTTTTTAATACCTTACTAGTGAAGTAGTGCTTCTTAGTTTTCATTGCTCTTTTAGTAACAAGTCTTTGGGTAAATATTACACATTCAGCTCTTGTTACGGTTCATTGTTTCTTTTATTTCCATCGAGTGATCAGTAAGCCTCGAGTTGTGTGTAAATGTATTCATAAGAAGGCTGCTTGGGACACACACCCCACCTGCTTAGTGTGCACTGTTTGTGTGACATTTGTCCTTCTGTTGCCTTTGGCCTGACAAGGTGCGGTCAGAAAGTCGCAGTGCCTATATGGCTATGATAGTGGAAAGTTTGATAATGAGCCATATCTATGCATAGTGATGATGTAATTTTGATCTGATTGGCTGAGCTTATTACCACTCTGAAAGCCATATTTGTGATCTGATTTTGATCAAACTTGGAATGTATGCTTCCATCATCAGGATCTTGGACTGTCTGAATAATGAGTGAGACCAATGTATATTTATGAGGTGATCTTGCATCTGACTGACTGGGCTTCTTACCACACTCTTGAAGCCATAATTCTTGTTCTGTTGGGTTTATTATCATCAACATCTTGGATGACTTTGATTATGAGCAAGAGACTGTGCATATTAATTATACCTTTATCTTTATAAAGAATTTTTATCAAGATATTGTAAAATCAGCATGGTATAAAGTTTGGGAGGTAGTTTACATAGTATGTGTTCTTGCACTACTACATAAACCATCTCGCTGAAACAATCAACTGTTAAGTTATGTAAGTCAGGTGAGCGATATCAACCATATTGGGTCTCTTGTAAAATTGAAGGGGTCTTGTTCATCAGAGTTGAATTCCCCAAACACAGACTTCCCAGTACAGTCTACAGCGTCTGACCGGTCATTGCCTGGTGACCACAGTCACTGGGTTATTATGTAAAGTGACAGTCACTGAGTGTCTGTCACTGGGTCACCGGGTACTGGGCACCAGGTAATGTGTCAAGTGAAGTCATCAAAGGTCTTTCACTGGGCACAAGGTAATGAGTCAAGTGACAATCACTGGGCACAGGGAACCTGTCACTAGTCACCGGGTACCGGCCATTGGGGCACAGCGTGCTGATTGCCAAGTGTGGTAATTGGTAGTGACCAGGTTTAGGCACCAGGCACCAGCAAGCATGTCACACACTGTCATAGAGAGCAATCTTAGATTGTCAATTTAATGAGGACAGATGTATTCCACAGCTCTCAAGAGAGATAACTCTGCCAAAACTAGTTAGGGTAAGAGTTATCCTGTCACAAGAGATACATTTTCAGTGATGTTTAAAATATTACAAAACATGATCTAGATATGAATTAACATAATTTCACATGTTGCCAATAAACAATTTTTTTAAAATCAGCCTGACAGAAACTGCAACTCATGCATAATGCACCAATTACAGCGAGCTTTGTTGTTTATTTCTGAATCAAATGGTCCCAACACATTTAACTCTGCCTCCCTGGACTTAAACAATTGGTACCATTAGACCTTTTACAGCATTGTCTTGAAATGTTGTTCAGCAAGCAAAAACACATTTAGGTGGAAGAGACAATGAGCCTATTAAAAATTCAATAACAAACAACACAGAAGTATAAAAAGAAATATTCAAGTTCTTGGGGAAAAAAAGCATGAAAGGCAGCTATTATGTTTATTGGACATCCCATTTTGTTGATTTGAGTCTCATGGGAGGGATGATTGCCACCACTATGTGAAATTAAAAAAGATGATAACTAATATTGCGTCAAGTTGTGAGACTGCAGTTTCTAAAACTGAACTTGAGGTCATTAAGGTATAAGTGTACCTTGTGAACATTTTATTTGAACATAATGTTTGCCTTTGCTGCATCAGATCACACTTCTGAACTTTTCAAATGCATGTTTTCCATGTCAACAATTATAAGTACATGATATTTTATTACACCTTACTGAAAATTGGTCTAAGTTACGGAAAAATATTGACTGCCTTACTGAGAAGGTCTTGTTAGGGTTGGCAGGTCTGGCTTGCAGACAAATTAACATGATATAAATTGCTGTTTCATTAATACTAACTTTATTCAGCAATAAATGAGCCTACTGTGGTCATTATGTGTATCAACAATCATATTTCTGTTATGCTTGAATTAATTCAGTTATATATTTATGCATTTATGCATCACGTTTTCATTTAGGCCCAAACATACACAATAATACAGTCTATCTTCATACTGTAATGTATATGGCACACAAATGCATATACTACAGGCAAACCTCAGTCTCATGTCACCTTCAATTTCCTGTCATTTTTCTACATGTATGAAAATGGGTACAAAATTGAGGGAGCACTGCACATGATTTAAATAGTAAATGCTCATTAAAGGCAATTGCTTAAATATTTTGTATCAATATATTTTATGAATTTTATAATCAATTCTCTGTTGAAAGATAAAGAGACAAAAACAGTCAAAACATTTATTTTGGATATATTTAGAGGGATACTGGTATGTTCTTATGATCATACAAGAGGAACATGGTTATATTTTAATATCTTGAATTTTATGTTCATCCTGTTGATCCTGTTCAATGTAGCATGTTATCCAAAATGCTTCAAGTAATCAGTATTCTCAGTACTTTGATTTCTTTTATCACATTTGTTTTCCTTTAAGCTCAATATTAATTTCAGATTAATATGATATTTGGTGTGAAAATTCCTGTGTGATAATTCCATGAATGATAATATCATAATTTGCATATATTTGGTCCAGGAGTATCACTGTTTCTTGCATCTTAGTCAGTACTTGATATCCTTTGTCTGCAGGTTCATTATTCTTTGCTCGGGACTGTGAATACCTTGCACGTAAGGTCACTCCAGCAATTCCTGTAGTAGGAGGTCTACTTTTCATCTTTATTCTTGGTACCTTGTGTCGAACAACTCTCACCGATCCTGGTGTCATCCCACGAGCCACAATGGAAGAAGCATTGGACATTGAGAAACAGATGACAGAACAGAATCAGAATTCAACTCAAGATGCTGCTAATGGAACATATGTTTATCAAGCACCAAGGTACAAAGAGGTAGAAATCAAGGGGAGAAAATTCAAGCTTACCTACTGTCATACTTGTCAAATGTTTCGACCACCACGCACATCACATTGTGGTCGATGTAACAATTGTGTGGAGAGGTTTGATCACCATTGTCCAATGGTAGGTAACTGTATTGGAAAGAGAAACTACAGGTATTTCTATCTCTTTGTTACATCTACAACAATTATGTGTGTGTATGTGCTAGCATGTAACATTGCTGTGATAGTGCTCAAGGCGCTGGAGACTAATGTGGGAGAGGCATTTAAAGACTCTATTGCAAGTATTATAGAGGGTGTTGTATGCCTAGGGTCACTAGCCTCAGTTGGTGGGCTTGCTTGTTACCATAGCTACCTGGTTGCTATGGAAATGACGACAAATGAGGACCTTAAGGGAACACATAGTAATAAAAGGGTTAAAGACAGCATGAACCCATACAGTCATGGAAACTGTTTTAAAAACTGTTGCTTTATAGTTTGTGGTCCACAACACCCTAGCCTCCTGGACAGAAGGGGATTCACATATGTGCAGGAAACACAGGGAACCATAGGAAGTACAAATGATGGAATTCAGCATGTTTAGTACAGAGATAATGTCTTTTTAAGAATTGGGAAAATCTGTTTTTAAATACTACCCTCGTACTTTCAAAACATTTAAAGCCAAGAACTAAAATTCAAGTGCAGAACCCCAAAATCAGATGTGATACGTGGATTATGACTACAGAATTAAAATATTGTATGCTAGTTGAAGAACCAAGCTAAGAGAATCCTCAAAGTTCCACAGTATGATTCTGTGGTAACCTAATTTGAATGAAAGTTATGGAATGTCTAAGTTTTTGCATTTGAATCATAGTGATAAGCTTGAGCCTGAGCTTTTCACTTAAACAGTTTTGAGAATACACAGTCTTTATATTTTAAAAGTGAATTAATCATCAGTACTTTCTTCAACCATTTAAGGAAGCTTTCTGAAAGTGTATGTAAAGATTATTTTCAGCAAATATTGTGAATACAATTTTAGATTAAAATGTTTTGTAGAGAGAAAATGGACATACATTGGTACAAGTGCACAGCAGAATGTATATTCCCATTAGTGGTAGCCGCAATAGTCATTGGCTACTAGTTTTCCCAGATAGCTACTAAACTTTATGAAATAAACAATTTTGGCTACTGCTGGTTCATTTATAGTCTGTTATAAAAATGAGATAGGTTGTGATTACAAACAAATTTAGATAATTATTATAATTTTGGGTTCTACTGGAAACGTATTAACGGGAGTATAGCTGAAAGAAAAATATATATATATACAGCTTTGATATGACGAAGAAGTATACTATCCTCTAGTAAGTGTGTAGTGGCATTGACATGTCAGACAGTGTGTCCATGTTCTTTGTGCATGTAAGTCATGAAGTGCATATTCAGTTAGAATTACATGTACCATCATTAGTGTTCATATCCAAATTTTCCAGACACCATGTTTTCAAAAATTTGTAATCAGTTTTGATAGTACTTAAAATTTCCAGACATTAAGTATGTTTTTTTTTAAAGCTGATGAAAAATAACAAAAATTCAAAGTTATTGCAAACTAAGGAACGTTTTACCCATAGTTGGAAGCATGTGATTCAATAGACGACCCTCAAACTGTGAAAGTGCTAGATTACCCTAACTATTGCATGGATTAACTGAAAGTGTTGTGAAAAGGGCAGCAGCAAAAACAGCTAACATGTTGTACAAATCTTGATCATGCTGTTTCCTAAACAAAGCAGTTAACTTCTCCGACCTGCAAGTTTCACACATTCTTATCATATAAGCTTCATTCATTGGCAGATTTCCCCGTGATAACCTTATTGAACATAGTCAGTTTAGACTTCAGACCTATAGTAACAGTAAATATAACTGTATTCCGTGATTTAATTTCAGAACCAGCCACAGTGAATTGGTTCATCTGCATATTTGGGTAAATCCTTGCCATATTTGGAGTTGTTGTATCAAAATATTTATAGCATTGTTTAAAAAAAAAAATGGCTTATCTTTCAAATTTTCAGAGGTGACATAATTTGAATAGACATATATTCATGAACCAATAATTAGCATTCTGTTGTCACAGACAATCTTTATGTTATAAAACAATCTTGATATTAGAACTCATTCCAATTAGCAATTGCATACATTATTATAATCTCAGCTATGATATATGTTAGAGTTACATATTTCTAGCAATGATCGAGACATATTATGCACTTTCGTGTGATATATAGAAAATTATTGGCAAAATATTTTGGATATTTTTTTCTTTCCTATTTTTTCATATGTGAAAAATATATCCATATATTTTCACATGTGCAAGTACAAGATTTCCCATCATACTATGCAACACTTGATTGTGTGAGCCCACAGAAGTTATACTCGCAGCAAGAAAAACTAGCGCTTTTTGAGCTGTAACAAATAAATGGAAACTGGGTTACCTTTCAGTCATGGAAATTATTTTTGCTGAAGAAATTAAACTGGACACCATTCACGTCTGCACTAAGTTATTTCCTCCGTAGTAGGAACAATTTAAAAAATTGCCAACAGTTTTAAAAACTCTGTGTGATGCATTTGCTAAATTGGGTTTGTTTTGTGGTCAGATTGGGTAAAATAGTTTACAAAATGTCAAAAATGTAATTTGCAATATAGGTCATCCCAAGCCTACCGCTCTCTTAAATAGCTGCCGTTTTTATGATCAGCTTATGAATATTTTTGAAAATGAAGTGAAGTTACAAAACAGGGGTGGGGGTATGGTGCTGAAGAGTGAGTTTAATCTTCTAAGTTTCCATAATAAAAAGAAAATGTTTTTATCCTATGTTAAAACTGGATATATTTCAACTTGTGGTGCAAAAAATGATATACTTTAATTGGTGGCTTTGCCACTTGTTAAAATATCATGTTTTTTGTACCACACAATGAAATATATCTGGTATTAACATAGGAAACGAAAATATCCTCTATTTATTAGGCCTTAATCAGTTGATTTTGCTAATACTTTATGTCTCTTCAAACAGATTAAGCAACATAATATCTTCCATGGTTCATGAACTTTCCCAGAGTGTACAGACATTTACAGTAATTATATCATTTAGGGCTGGTCACAGGGGATATTTGGGTACTGTGCACATTCATCACCAATGTCAGTACATGTACACAAACAGATTAACATAGTTTTACAAACAAAAGAAAAACACAAGAACTGTAACCAGAATTCTTTATTTGTTAAAATAAACATCAAAACATCATGTAAGTGTTCTTGATTGGCAGCCATGTATATAATGCAACCTAGTTTACATACTCAACTTGCAACCAGCATGGAACTTGCTGGGCACACCAATACACAATCCTGATAATATAGATATTACTTTACTGGACACGATATGGGGTTAAAATGATAATTTTCTTCAGCACATAAATTATCCAGACAGAGAGAAAAGTAATTATATTTTAATGTCAAGATATCTACATTAATGATGGTACTGAAGTGTCCATGATGGATATGTTACCTTGATATTAATGTGACCTTTGGAACTGGTTCCCTATAAAATGTATATGATTTTAATATTTCACATTCATTGTTACTTTGGTTTCCCATATATAACATGCATCCAGCTGCTAACAGCTTAGACCCAGATCTGCTGGTAGATCAATGTACATGCTGCTCAATTTCAATCAGAAGTAAGGCAATCAGCATAGACATTGATGGTCACAGGCAACTAATGATTTCATGAGCTAAGGAAGCAGCCTATGTGTGGTGGTATATTAAATACTGTGCTTAAAAGAATGAAGGTCGCTCATTGGTTGAAACTAATTACCATTAAAAAAAAATGTAATTTTTCAGAAGCAAACTGCATATAGGTAAATTGTGCACATTAGTAGGCTTGAACCTAAAACCATTTTCATTTTTATTACTGTCTCTGCACAGGTACTACTGGATGTAAACAGGGAGATCTCACTAGGCTGGATTTTTTTAGTGGGCACCTACAAGGGAATTTTTTATGAAACACAAGATGAACAGCATATCATTTTCAGAGTTTCGTCTTGGATAGATCATTCCTAAGATAATAGTGTGATTTGCCAATCTTACCACAAAAGTATAGTAATTTGGTCAGATATTTACATTACGGTCTAGGGGGATTGTATTGGTTGTCTGTGCCTTATTTCTGCCTGCACATAATGCACCTTCAGATCTAGTCATGTTCATGTTAATTATGTGAAATTACGGTAAGTAATTTGGTGCAGCAAATATCATATTCTAACATGCCATGGATTGAATTTATTTTTAGATTGATCCTTATTCCTCAAAGCAAACTGTCTACCAACCTGTATTTGAAAGAACTCTCAATTACATGAATTATCTGATATTATAAGACTGGATTTTGCAGGTTTGACACATGTGATTTGGTGCTATTAACTGTGCTCAAACAATGGAATTGTGTATTCTGGTTAAGCACAGTTTTGTTTTTGTTACAGTTTTGTTTTTTGTTGAGCCTGTGTTAGTGGAAAAATGAAACATAGCATTCACTTTGCCACTGATGGCATCAATAGTTTGTTACGGTTTTGGTTAAAGTTTTACATTTGCTTTTATTTCCTAAACCCCTTGGTGGATTATCTTCCTACATAGGATGAATCCTAAACCCCTTGGTGGATTATCTTCCTACATCGGATGAATCATTCTGAAGCTTAAACAGTTTATTCAGTGACATGTTCACTTTCCCTTTTTACCTTCGGGTCAAGGTCACAGTCATACAAATTCGTGTTAAGGTTTTGGTTAAAGTTGTTTCATTTGCATATATTTTTCTGAACCCCTTGATGGATTTTCTTCATATATGGGATGAATCATTATGAAGCTGACACAATTAATTCTGAGACACATACAGTTGTTTCTTTGATCTTGGTTCAAGCAGTGTGTGAAACTCACCAACAAATCCTGCAAGTCCTTGGGACCATTAACCAAAAATGCTACTTGTCCTGTCCATAACTAAACTGGTCCTACATTTCATCATATAGGAAGACAAACAGGAAGACAAAATATAGTCAATGACTTAATGGTAAATGCAGGTAGACATAAATACCAGCCCTTAGTAATGTTATCTGTGTAATGAAAAATCAAGAGAAAAAAAGAAAGAAAGAAAATGCAAAATAAAATATTGATACCATATATCAGATTTATTAAATTTTATTAAATTCAGCATAACATGGCCTCAGTTTATTGACCAGGATAATGCTGCTAATTGTCCAGCTGATCCAGATTCATACATACCTCATCTGGAGGCTGGGCATCAGAATCTGTTGCTGCCTTTGATGACGAGACTGAATCATAGCCATAATGAGAATCAGGATTCTCATCCATTGACTTGTCATCAATGATAGCATTAGAACAAGGGCCAGCCTCCAAATATGAGTTTATGGTATCCAAAGTACAGCTGCTGATGAAATTAGGTCTGCAGAAAGATGAGTTCCAACAGTATATTGCTGGTAATGTATTTGAGATGGTGTTTTACCTAGAGGCCTATACATTGATCCACATGCTCTGCAGTAGATCTTATTGTTATGGGAATCATTAATAATCCAAGGAAGTTGTGTAATCCAATGATTTTTTAAACATCATTTTTGTTTGTTTGTGTTGCATTCCTTTAGAGTTGCGAGTGGTCATCAGAAACAATTTGCTGTTATTTATTTTTGACATGGTTTCTATTGTATATTTCTTATGATAAAATGTTCAATTTGTAGATTAAATTTACTCAATGTACCTAAAAATCCAACTGGCCAGATGGACTGGCTACTACGTTTTTTGCACCAGTCTGCTGTAAAATTAGCTTGCATCAGACTGGTGGGCTGGTGGCAATTTTACATGCTGGTTAAGGTCACAGTCATAGAAAATTTGTTTGATGGTTTTGGTTATAGTTGTTTTATATGCTACTATTTCCTAAACCCGTTGATGGATTTTCTTCATACTTTGGATGAATCATTATAAAGCTAAGATAGTTCACTCAGCAGTGTGCTTGCTTAACCTTTTGATATTGGGGTAAAGGTCACTCAACATGCAGGCTCAGGACTTACTGTTGTTTTTCTTTTGTTTTGTTTTGTTTTTTATTTTTCCTATATAACCCTTTTCAGGGTTTCTCTTAATGGATGTATCATTATATTATATGCCCAACTTCTTCTGGATGTCGAGAATTATACCATTGGATGTATACAGACTTTCCTTTCTCTTACCTATATGCCGAAGTAATAAATCACTGTTGTCCCAACCATTCTGAAATGCAATCTGTCTCTGCTACCAGAGCCAGTCTGTTGTGCCTATCAGTTGATTTACAATACCAAAGAAAGAAAACAATGCTGACTCATGTGTCATGTCGACCCAATATGGACATTGAGGGTATCACAGAGTCTAAGGTGTTAGCCATTAATTTTGGCATACCTTAGAAAAGTGTCCATAAAAGTTATGTTTATTTCCAGCCCACATATCTCTTACCACTAGCACTCAAAAGAATCACTGCCAGTGTTATGCTAAAAGAATGTGTACTGGACCTCAGAGTTCATAGTGGCAGTGTGATTGACACTAAGTGCTGACAATTAAAGATGTAAATTAAACAACTTTACTGGGCAGCAGACTTCAAAGAGTACTGTAATTACTTTAAGCTCTGTCGTGTCTACTGAGACTGGCATTACTCAGTCTGGTTAAATGATGAATACCATTAATACCCATGTAACACAGCCTCACATATTTTAACAAGGAGTGTATCTCGGCTGTAAAAGGCTGAGTTGGTAATTGTGAGAAACTTTGAAAAACTGCAGAGACTTGTAATGAACAGGTAAAATAGAACATTGACAATTTTCCTGAAACTAGAATATTCACAACAGTGAAGAATATAAAATATATGGTAACAGATTAAAAGATTAAAATGGGATTTTATTAGGTATCTTGTTTATTGTCTTGAATTAGCAGATTTATCAACTGCACAAATCTTTAAGTAATCAAAAAGTACATTTTATCTCCTTTTCTATTTAATACATGTACATAAATCAAGTACTATTCTAAATAGATCTTATGTATTTTATCATTTGTCTGTGATGAAGTGTCACAATTTCTTACCAATTGTTATTATTATTATTATTATTAATATTATTGATATTATTTTAACCTTTGTGATGGACATTTTTTTAATAGTTTTGTACACAAATATTTCACAAGAATAGCAAAATGTTATAGTCCCTTTTTAAGAATTTTGTCAAAATTAGATTATCCTGAAAGAAGTGAAGCTTTAAACCTAGGTAATTGTTTGGAATTTTATTGTGGAGAGATAACATGAATTTACTCAATCCCCCCTCCCCAAAAAAGATTAAGGTTTTATGGATTATTTCAAGTGAAGAAATTATTTAATTTCTGTCATAACAAGATATTAGTCTTCATATATATCAATTTTAAGTTGCTTCATTTCATCTTTTCTTAAAATCTTTTCTTTTGTGTTTGCCTTTTGCCTTTTATGGTCCAATGGACACAGATTTTTAATCAGATTTTGGATTTTTTTTTTTTGATGAATCAACTATTTAGATTTGTCTCCCTTGGTCTGTTAAGTTCAGGTTGTGTGTGGGTAAGGTAGGCATCACTGAATATCTGCCTACCCTTCTTTCCTATAAAGCTACTCACAGGAGCAATACAAGTATACCTGTATCTTAAAGACTGGAGCAATACCAATAAGTATAAGGTATTATGTACTTATTCATTTAGTCATTTATCCATTAAAAGGTTCTAAGTATGATGATAAACAAAGAGTTAGGACTTCAGTGTTGATGATAAACAAAGGGACACGGCTTCAGTCTTGATGATAAATAAAGGGACAGGGCTTCAGTGTTGTTGGTAAACAAAGGGACACGGCTTCAGTGTTGATGATAAACAAAGGGAGAGGGCTTCAGTGTTGATGATAAACAAAGAGACAGGGCTTCAGTGTTGATGATAAACAAAAGGACAGGGCTTCAGTGTTGATGATAAACAAAGGAACAGGGCTTCAGTGTTGATGATAAACAAAGAGACAGGGCTTCAGTGTTGATGAGAAACAAAGCAACAAGATTTCATGATAATTAAAAGCAAGGTTTGAAACAAAAATTATTTGCTTGAAACTTTGTATTAAGAATCAAGACAGATTGCATCCAGTACAGCATCAAATGTATTCAGATGTAATTCCTAGGATATTACATGTAAGTAGAAGTCAGTTCGACCTGTGAGTTAGAGATCTGTACACAGTTGGTCTATTCTATTCATATATGTAAATTGGAGATCTGTACACATCAGTTGGTCTATTCTATTCATATGTTCCAGTTTCTTAACAGATGGAAACTGGAGCAATCTTCAAACAGGAATATTGCATGTATATTGCTAAGTTTGTGTACGCAATAGTCCAGTGCTTTTATAATGAATACTGTTAATATGATGTGTGTAATACATTCAATTAATATCATATGTGCCATTTTATTCCACAACGTAAATCTAAACTATTCTTATAAATTTCTAGAACTCTAACAAAGTGAACCCTTCACTTTAACCTTTTGACTGAATATTTGTTAGTGTCTTCTGCATTAAAAAAAATAGGTATTGTTCTGCACGAGTCTTGCATAAGTGGTATGGACAAGTTATCTCAGATATCATACCCAAACCTTTGGTATTTTACAGGTATTTGACTTGGAGGTCTGGCAAAATATTCTGTCTGATTAGAGTAATATTTTCTGAGATTCTTTTATATGCCACAGCTATATAGTGTTTCCTTTGGCCATCAGTTCATCTGTCCATCACACCTTGGTTGGGTTTTGTGTTTAGGATAATTTTTTCAGGCACTGTGGTGGGGCATCCATTATCTATGAGAACATTTCTTGTTTAAGAAATTCCCCATGTGTATTCATCATAAATTCTTTCACTGTTATTTTAGTTCACATTTATCAGATATGAATTACAGATTGCATCATGTAAGCACAAAATTATAAATGAATGATCCTTATTTGATATACATATGTTCTCATTAAGCAGTACTTGAGCTACAACTTATCGTTAGGATTTACCTTGGATTTATGTAGCACCTGTCCATTATCATTTACGATAAATCTAAAAATATGCAGCAAGACAATTTTGGCATCAGAATTTTATTCAGTGAGAAATTATACTCGCAGAATGAGACAGAGATTAGCCCAATATCTGTGAGATTTGTTTGTTACACTGTGAGATATCACAGGTAAGCATACCAAACATGCACAGTGCATGTACTCCACTTTGTGAGGTGGAATAGTGCCTACAAAATGTTCTAATGATAGGCCAAACCATTGGTTCCTGTTTTTTAAAAAGTTTTAGTGCAAGTACAGACTAGATTTTGATGTTTGAAAAAACCCAAGTAAAACCAATTTCATACAAGATACCGGTTCTTTAAAGTTGCAGCTGATTCAGTTGCAGAATATTGTTAAATATGGAAAGCTGTTTTATTGGTATTTA
The DNA here is from genome assembly GCA_029931535.1 of Margaritifera margaritifera. NCBI lineage: Eukaryota > Metazoa > Mollusca > Bivalvia > Unionida > Margaritiferidae > Margaritifera > Margaritifera margaritifera. The sequence goes on from JAQPZY010001611.1 coordinate 957,364, forward strand.
ATAAACACGATGTTTTCAAGAGAAAAAAGTATTTGCATTTGAGTGGTGCAGCTCAAGTTGAGTTTCATGAATGTGGGGACAGGTCACTTTGGTCCAGCTTAGCTGGCTGATGTGTAATACCATCTATACTTGTGTATAATCCGATACCAACTGCAAACTGCAATAACCCAGATCTGCCGTCGCATAATGCACTGGCAGATCTGAGTCTATGCAGTATGTAAGGACTAATCAGTAGAACAAACAACATAGAACCTGATCTGCCGGTGCAGTATGCACCGGCAGATCAGGGTCTATGTTGTTTGCATTGGGACCTAGCTTATATGCGAGTATTTATGGTAGGTCCATATTTATAAAAACTAGTTTTGCACTTTACATGCTATACTGCATTATAGGACATATATACATATATACTTCTTTTATGATGTGTACAGGTTTTGTTAAGCATATTACAGTGTATCAGGAATAGACAATGAGAACGTTGTTTCGTAAGAAGTAGAAAAAAATAGAGAATTTTATTTTGCATTTAAAAATATTTTAGAGTTCATGCCAGCAACATTCCACCATTAAATTTTTTAATGTGTACCAATTATCTTACCTTTCACATACAGGGCTGTTGCAAGTTTTTACTTGATGAATTGGTGCCCTGGGCAAACGTCGCCATCAGTGCCCCCCACTCAGAAAAAAATATACCTTAAACTCCACAAAATGGCATCCCAGGCAGTCACTTGTATTGCCCGCCTCTTACAACAGCCCTGTTCACATATAGTATATTTTATATTCATCTTCTCACCATATCTTGTGTTTTTTCACTGTATGTTCTTAGAGTTTTCATTCTCGATCATCATTTTAGATTTTTCTAAAAGTCAAGAAGCATTTTCAATAAGAGTCATTCCATTTTAAGGTAATTCTGAAATGTGTATGTTTTTCATCAAGATTTTTAGTCTCTTGGATTTGTCAAGCCTATATTAGTTGGAATTGTGGAAGTGAGACATAGCAGTCATTTTATCAAAAGCAGCAGTGGAAGGGACAACAACAATGTTGTCATCAACAGTTTAAGGTTTTGGTTAAAGTTTTTCATTTGCATATATTTCCTAAACCCCTTCATAGATTTTCATCTTACTTGGTGTGAATCATTACGAAGCTAAGACAATTAATTCTATGATATGCTTGCTCACCTCTTTTATCTTGGGGTCAAGGTCACAGTCACTGAATATATGCAATAAGATTTTGGTTAAAGTTTTTTTCATTTACTAATGTTTCCTAAACCCTATGACAGATTCTCATCATAGTTGGGATGAGTCATTATCAAGCCAATACAATTTGGTTACATGCATATTTGCTCCTCTGACATTGGTGTCAAGGTCATTTCCTAAACCCTTTGATGGATTTTCTTCATACTTACAAGAAATCATTATGAAGCAAAGACAATTCATTCTGTGACATGCACTCTCAGCCCTTTGTGCTTGGCATCAAGTTCACAGTCATAGAAAATTTGAGTTATAGTTTTTTCATTTGTTTATATTTTCTTACACGTTTAAAGGATATTGTTCATACATTGGCTGAATTATGATGAAGCTAATATAATTAATTCTGTGACATGTTCACTAACTTTTTGACTTTGGGGTCAAGGTCACATGGTACAGAAATGCTTTGATTGTGGGCTTAACATGCAGACCCTGGCCACCTTATACTTTTAAAGACCTCTGTTTGTTAATATGTTGTCTGAATGTTTTACATATATTTTGTAACAGTGGGTAGAGAGTGGGTATGGCCATTCATATCCATGATAAGTAAATTTGCTTTTAACAGAAACAACTCAACTTTTTTTCATGACGTGAATAATTTTATGCCTAACAGAACTTTGGCTCTCAAACACACGTGAAAATTATGAATTGTCTTTAAAGTTGTGCTAACTAAAAAGCATGTTTATGCACAGTAATTACTATACTTATCAATGTACAGCACTCCCTCAATATGAGGCACTTCATTTTAACATGGTTCCTTTTATAAGGCAGGTATGGTTATGGATACAGTTTCATTTTTGTAGTACAAACCCTGAAACATTTAAGTACCCCTTTAAAATGCAAACAGAATGATTGGAAAATAAACGCAGAACAAGTGCTTGCTGCAAGCAACAAATGCTGAAGTGTGAATGATAACAACGAATGATTAACCATATACATTATGATTCTTTTGGAATTACTTCCTTTGTGTTGTCTCTCAGACATGTTTGCAAATGCATTTTCAAAAGCATTCTTAAAAGCACATAAAGAAAGTATACATGATTTAGCAAGATAAACTGAACGATGAGATGATGAATGATAATGATGAGATAGTTTATTGAAATGTATTTTTTGAATATTTAATTTGTCAGGGTCTATAGAAAAATTATATGTATTATAATGGAACCTCATTTCAAAGGTGGTATACTCCATGACTTCTATGGACAGTGTTATAATCACGGAGTACTATATACATGGTTCACACTGATCTTAAAAAACCGTTGAATTTGAAGTCTGATCTTCAAAAACCCTTGAAAATTAGAAAAAGTGGAAAAAGCCCTTGAAAAATCCCTAACTTTGTATCAAGAACCCATTAAAAGCCTTTGAATTTTGCTCATATTGGATGTATTAAGTGTTTTATTTTTACCTATTTAATTATTTATGGGGAAAACTGGACATTAATGATCATTCTGATACTTCATTCTATCACACATTTCATTTATTTGGATACCTTCAGTGTTATCCCTTGTCTCATAGCCAGAGTTTGGTACATTTTTACTTGAAGTTCCTAAAGCATAGTTTAGGTGTTACGATTGGTAAACCAGTCAATGCAGATGGCAGATGAAGCATGGTGAATGTCAACTTTGTCATCTGGTTTAACGATGGGGAAGTGGGCATTCAGTCACAAATGGATCAAGAATCTCAAATACTGATGGAGTAGAGAATTCAACAGGGATAAGCCCATGGTAGTGTGTGCTTTGTGTAACAAGTTAATAGATATGGGGAAAGTGGGGGAGTATGCCCTTTCCTCATATATGAGAAGTAAAAAAACACCAATCATAATTGAGCACTTTGGAATCCTGTGAACAGTCATTGGTGACTTCTTTTTTGAAGACAGATTGTGAGAAACATTGTACTTGGCTGCTACAAAATCTATTCCTGTTGCAGCTGGTGGATCATAACCTGCATTTTGGCCAGATCTCCCATCCAAGCAATTAAAGTTAAAACTGACAATCTCAGTGAGAAGAAAGAAGCCACAGGGCAACTAACATTTACCATTTAGTCAGACTGTCTTAGGAAAAGATGTAAAGAAAAAAACCCAGGAATTAAATAATTTGGAAGAAAATTGAATGATATGGTAGAATCCCAGAAGAAGCAAAATAGATTGGATATAGTTTGGAAGATAGAATACAGTGATTTGTCAAAGTGCTTAATACTGGAATGCAACTGGAAATAAGTAATGACAGTAACTTTGTTTACTGCTATTATTGCATATATGTTGATGTTTGTATTTCAGGACTTAAACTTTTCACTCTCTCTTTTATAATTTGGAAAATGGACTCGACACAAATGCAGTTAAAGAGGTTTCAGAATTCAACTTTAAAAGTAAGTTAGTTTATGCAAGGACTTGAAAAAATAATAGCAAACCCTTGCAAAGTCCTTAAATTTGGTCCTGAGATTTTTGTGAACTATATATACGGCCCACATCCAACTGCAAATTGTGTAGACCTCGTCCTATTTTTTGATTTTCACAGAAAGTAATTAGTTGAATGAACAGTGTGGACAATTTCATCCTTTCTTCTTTCATGCTATGTAGTACATATGAGATGCCTTAGATCAATAGGAAAATACAATCTCTGACAAAGAAGAAATAAGGTTTCTAGTATGAATGCAGTATCAGAACCAGTGCACCTGTGTCACTTTTCTAGTAATATGTGTGTCTGCCTGTAATCTGTGAAACTGATTTTGTCTTATTTGGTACACTGTGTCACTTTTCTAGTAATATGTGTGTCTGCCTGTAATCTTTATAAACTGATTTTGTCTTATTTGGTACACTGTGTCACTTTTCTAGTAATATGTGTGTCTGCCTGTAATCTGTGAAACTGATTTTGTCTTATTTGGTACACTGTGTCACTTTTCTAGTAATATGTGTGTCTGCCTGTAATCTTTATAAACTGATTTTGTCTTATTTGGTACACTGTGTCAGTTTTCTAGTAATATGTGTGTCTGTCTGTAATCTGTGAAACTGATTTTGTCTTATTTGGTACACTGTGTCACTTTTCTAGTAATATGTGTGTCTGCCTGTAATCTGTGAAACTGATTTTGTCTTATTTGGTACACTGTGTCACTTTTCTAGTAATATGTGTGTCTGCCTGTAATCTTTATAAACTGATTTTGTCTTATTTGGTACACTGTGTCACTTTTCTAGTAATATGTGTGTCTGCCTGTAATCTGTGAAACTGATTTTGTCTTATTTGGTACACTGTGTCACTTTTCTAGTAATATGTGTGTCTGCCTGTAATCTTTATAAACTGATTTTGTCTTATTTGGTACACTGTGTCACTTTTCTAGTAATATGTGTGTCTGTCTGTAATCTGTGAAACTGATTTTGTCTTATTTGGTACACTGTGCACCTGGTTGCTTTTTTTATTGTTAATTATGTGTAACATTTTGTCATTTTTTTTCCAACAGATTGTCGCTAACACCAAAAAAAGTTGTACAAATCTACTGGAAAAAAAGAGAATCCAGATGCCCAGGTTGTGATACTGTATATACAGTGCAATACAATTCATTAAAAAATATAGCTGATAACTGGCAATATTCAGGTTGTTCAAATTTATGGAGTAAACCTGGTAACAGTTTGACTATCAATTTGCCAGTTTTTTGTCTTTTTAATAATATATATGGAAATTTGTTAATAAAAAGTTACTTTATAAAATTTGTGTATACTTTCTGTACATGAATTCAGATTTGTAACAGGTTCAAAGGAAAGTTTACTTTTGTCCTATTATTGAGCTTAGTAGAAATGGAGTAGTTGTATTTGAATTGACTATACCATAGGTATAAACAACAGTTTTGTTATATTTCATAATAACAATGTTCATAATGTAAACGAATAAAAGCTTGTCATGAAAGCAGAATGATTTATTTCTGTGTAACACTTGAAATGACACTGGTCTTTTAATGTATTTTTGTATATATATATTTATATTTTTCTATGAATAAAATACAGATTGTTACCTCTCAGTTTGTTCATGTTGTACATTTTATTTCATGCTTTTTATTTGTTTTGGACTTTTTTGGCAAATCATAATATTCCTAAATGTTACTTGTACACTTCTGGTTTACATTTTCACAATATTAGAGTTTTGCTTTGTTACAGTCATAGAGAAATTTCTTCATTTGGTGTTGACTGTCTGTTACTCCAAGTCTGTTTTGCATGTTTACTTTCCCCTTTCTCTTGGTTTGTCATAGAGTTTCATCACCTGCCACCATCCATAGGGGAAGATGGATTAAAGAAAAGGAAAAAGCCACCAATGATAAATATTCCCGACTAAAGAATTTTTAGGACCCTGCATTGAGATGTGGGAGCCCAGTAGTAATCACCTTTTCTACCTATCAGTTTTGTCTGTCCATTCACACTTGTTGGAACCAACACAGCTTGCCATTTCATATAGGTGAATAGCCTGTTGTATGTACCGTATGTACTCGCGTATAAAAATCGGTTCCAAATGCAAACAACATAGACCCTGATCTGCCATAGCATAATGTGCCGGCATATCAGGGTCTCTGTTGTTTGTTCTACTGATTAGTCCTTGCAAACTGCATAGACCCAGATCTGCCGGCGCATTATGCGACGGCAGATCTAGGTCTATCCAGTTGGTATTGGCTTATACGCGAGTAAATACAGTAAACTTCACAATTTCAAGTTTTGATCTTTTCAGGTCCAGTTGTAATGACTTATTGCCCTTCTTCTGGTACAATTTTAACTGAATTATTTACCTTTTTTCTATCAGTTTTAAATCTCCTCTACTGTAACAACAAATCCTTATAACCAGCATACTTCACGAACCATTGAACATTTTCTGATGCAATATGGTATGAACATTGTCTCACAGACATAGATCAGCCCTTGATGGGGTTTTGTTCATTCTGGACAAAATTGTGACCTTTTTATTAACATTTTATTTCAATGTGACTCTTATTAGTCATTCTAGTCAAATCAAGACACACAGGTTCAGTGTAGCTAATAAATATTTCATAAGACATATTGATGATATCTTCGCTAGCCACGGGTTGTCAATCTACTTTGGTCGAAGTGGAGCAAAGTCGATTGACAACCCTTTGCTTGCAAAGAGATGATATAATGAATGTCAGTGACAAAGTTAAGCATTGCATGAACTAAAAACAGAAGAGTGTTAAAATTTTATTAAAGTGCTTTAAAAAATAAAATAAATACCGGTACTATGAATTAATTTTGGGGTATAATTTTTCATGATCTAATTTGAAAGAATGACATTGTTGATATGACTCTTGCGGAGGAAGGTCTGTTACTAGAACAGACATAGCAGGTTTGAACTAGTGAAGACACAAAGTTTTGAAAATGACATTTATTTACAGTGTATTTACATGTAGGTATGGACATTAATTCAGATCTACTCCAGCATGTGCAATTCTGACACCACCTAGCTAAACAATCAAATTTTTATCGAGTATGCAATTTAGGTTAACAAATGTCAACAACTTCTATGCATGCACGAAATACTGCTATTTCAATGACATGCTAAAATCCAAATGAAATATTGAGTTTTCCACACATTACCTAGTAACTATGCACAGTACTATATGTATATAATAAACATTGCTTATAATATTATTCTGTTAACATAACGGAGATGAAATTGTTCTGTTCACTTTGACAGATATGAAACTGTTCTGTTCATTTAATGAAATTACGAATCTATGTCATTTACATAAATGACATGACGTTTGGAATTATACTGTTCACACAAACATATGAATATATGAAAATACATTATTCAATCACGAATATGAAGTTATGATACCACATCACTTATATAACGAAAATGAAATTATGATGCTACGTTGTTCATCTAACGAACATTAAATTTATGATATATCGTTCAGCTCGCGAACATGAAATTTATTATACTACAGTGTTCATGTAGCAAAAATTAAAATGCCCATTTCCACTCTAACAGGGCATACTACAAGGAATGATCCCATATATGATATTTCTTCTTGATTGCTGAAGAACCTCACATTCATACAGGCACAGGACGGAGCATGATCTATTGACCCCTCAGACACTGAAGTGGGCCAACCATGACTTCATACATCCAACACCACTGGTTCCAACTTCTATCACTGGAAATCAGCTGGAAATATATGTAAACTAATCTATGATTAAAACTGTTCTAAACTAAGAACGTCTATGTGGAATCGCATGATAACCAAGTTCATACATAAATCTATCTACAACAAGAACAATCATATGGGAGTATAAAATGCTAGAACACTTAAGATCATTTACTATATACATTATACATAATTCAACTGAACTTGTCAATTCAGATTAGAACACGACTGTAACCTGAAGCAGACTGTATTCAATTTTACATCATTGTGGTATGTGAAATTGTCCGACCCAATAGAAATTTATGATAAATTCTTAAATTTAACGCAATAATCTAATTCATATATCAACACAGATGATAGAAAGAAGAATAAAAACACAATTATTACATACCTCTTCAGCTGAAAGACTACATTTGTAAAGAAGACCGCTTCCTGACAAGGCATACATAACAGGGCTTTACAAATCCACTTTCCCAATGCCCAGGACAACGTTCAAATTTGGCTCAGGCAAGCCAATGTTTGCAAGATACTTGCCCGTGGGCAAGTCCACAAAAAATGGGAGAGGGAGGGAGGTCGTGTTCAGTTTGTAATGCTTTATGTTCTGCAAGTTTTATACTCTGTGATCTCGCCGCAGTACATTTATCAACACCTTTATTTCACGTTTATATGTTCAGTATTCTTCAATTGCAAAACTGTCCACATTACCTTTCATCTCTCTTTCCTTTATTTTAAACAATATACTGTCAAAGTATGTCATTTCCATCTTGTAATCAGTGTCAAGGTCATTCTCACAGTTTCTCGCGCAGACATAAGAATGTGAATATTTACTATTTAAAGCAAGTTTTGACAAATAGGAAATAAATATTTTTATTTTTATTATCAATTATATTTTAATCGTAATATTTGTACGTACATGTTATTCGCCGATTTTCGAGTCCTAACTTAGCCACGGGCAGTTTGTGAGCTCTGAATGTGCCCAGATTGCTGACTCTGATTGGCTTGATTGTATTGATGCATGATGCCGATTTCAAATTGACTAGCATTTGGAAATTCCTCGGCTATTTCTGCGAGACAAAAATATGCCTCAGATGTATGTTGGCGCAGTCATTTACAGAAAAATCATATTTTGTTCACCGAAAATTTTTCCACAAAAAAGCCAATCTATTCGGACTGCCATGGCCATTTCTTCGATTGAAATGTCTAGGATTGAATGAGAAGTTACGAATGAAAATAATAGTTCGATCATTTATTATGGGTGACTAGGTGATAATTGTTAATAATATTATTCATGAGATTTCTTTGACAGGTCTGTTCGGAAATTAAAAGCAATCGTCTCTAACGATTGGCCAGCATGAAAGTAACTCCTACCAGCAGTGTTCATCATCTATGCTTTACATAATTATTACAGGAGACTGATACATACTTACTGTTTGGAAGAACATAAAATGGACAAAAACAAGGGTTCTTAAATCATTCTCAAAAGTTGGCTTGTCAAAGATTGTTTAGATGCAATTTGCCTATTTCTAGTTGAAAATTGGATGACGTGGAAGCAGAAGCAAACGTGAGTGAACACAACATTCCCCTTAAAAACAATTTTTTTTATTTTTCTGTTTAATATCTTTTACCTAAACATCTTTCTCTCTCTCTCAAAAATCTAGCCATATCAAAATCCCTATCTATCTATATACATGTATATATGTCTTGCTTTACTTTTCTAGCTATATTTGCATTTTAACCCTTCCTTTTTTCTTCATCTACATATATATCTACATGTACTATTTGCACGTTTTTTTTATAACTTTAATTATCGACATATGGTTTTAAGGTGTAAACAAAGATAAAAGAAAACAAAATTTCTATATTTGTAAAATAAATATAATGTGATTTCCTTAAAACGTTCTATATTTTATTTTACCGTATTTTTTTAAAATACGTTGTAAAATATTTTATTGTCATATTTTGGAGCAAGCTCAAATCCCCCAAGGGAAAGATCAATTTTCCAGGCAGCTTGCCCTGGGCAAACTGACTTTTATAAAATTTGTAAAGCCCTGCATACAATGTAACTATACAGAAAAATTAGCACTCTATGTACTTGTAATTGGCAGGAACCATGGACGGAAAGCTCGAGTGAAGTGAGCTTCTATCATAAGCACTATGTAAGTCTGTCGACACAGTGAGTAAAACTAACAACATTGCAATTATATGATAGAACTAAAATATACACGATTGAGTGGCAATGGGACCCATACTATGTATACATTATAATACAATACAGTGGCAACTTTGTGCACGTAATTACGTGGCATTGACTTCTTATTTTCATTCTTGATCCTTTTTAGTTGGGTAATTAAATTCATGGTTTGTAACAACCACATAATCCCCAAAATATTAGACAGGTATCTCGCCAATAAAAGTCAATTCACTGGGATGACTCAATGGTTAGCATCCCAGATTATCTCATCAATAAAACTAAATTCACCAGGAGGGATCAATCATTAGCATCCCGGACTAATGCACCTATAAAAGTCAAATAAACAGGATGACTAATGGTCAAAAAAACCCCAAAAAACAGATTCCATTCAGGCACCAGCATTCGAAGGGTGAAGATCGAGACCGGAGCCGCTGTGGGGAGCGCATGCCTTTGTCTAACAGCTCGTGCGGGTTGTGCAGATAGGATCACTCTACTACACTACATAGAAGTCAGGGGACCATCTGTACTAAAACCAGCACAGCGCAGAATAGCCAGTATTTTCCGCAGAAAAAACAAGTGTTCTGCGAAGCAAGATGAAGTATTTTCCGCAGAAAAACAAGTAATCAGTGCAGATACAAGAGATGAGGAGGGTAGGGGGCTGTGCAGTAACGACGACGGATAGGATCACTCTACTACGTACCATGGAAGTCAGGGGACCATCTATTTCGAACGCACTGCTACCAACCTAACCCCCCATGAAAAGCAACAACAACAACAAAGACAAAGGCGACGCCAACCTGAAGTCCGGAGCTGGAAGTGTAAGGCAAGGCGTAGAGGGAAAGGAGCGGGAGTGGTTACCCCGCCACCTACCACCACCGGGGACCAACACATATCCAGCAAGGCACAGCGGTTGGAGGTATACAGCAGACGGGAAGAAGACCCCCGGGGCTGCTGTATGAAGAATGCTGAAAATAGTCCTTTTAAGAGCTAAAATAATTGCCTGAATCAATGGGGTTTTCAATTTGGTATTTTCGAAAACCCCTTTTGATTATACTCTTTTAAAACACAAATTTGATCAATTTCGAACCTCCGTCTAAAAATTATTACTCAAAATTGAAGTGTGCGTGATACGAAAATGAGATGAGTAATTCTTACTCAAAGATTGCTATTGCTTTTGGAAAATAACATGTACACTTTGTACACAAAATTTGTACAAAAACTGGCGTTTCGGTGCTTCCGTTCCGCTTCGAGTCTCCCTTGCCGAGCCCAAGCTGCCTGCCTCGCTCCAGACTGCACTGAATACCAGCATGCTTTGCATGCATTGCTATCACACCTGTTAACATTGAGGTTCCAATCCTATGTACAGGTTGAAAGTAAATCTACACACCCTCCAATATCGCGCCTACAATGAACCCCATTCACTTCGGGAAACCATGCAGCGATGGAGGGGTGTAAAATAAATAGTGTGCTTTGCACACATTAATGCACCAATGGGTTATATCTCTAACCCATTGGTGACCAATTAAATAGGGCGCATCGCGCCCATTAACTCGACGTAAATGGCCGAATGGCCGCACACGTCGTTAATTTAACGAACGAACGAACGATGACTAATGGTTAGTGTTCTGGACTATCTCACCAACTTAAGTCAAATAACCGGTATGATTCGATGGTTAGCATCCCCAACTATCTCACCAATAAAAGTAAATTTGCTAGGAAAGCTCAGTGGTTAGTTTCCTTATCTATCTCTCAAATAAACGTAAATTTACCGGGATCGTTTGAGTGGTTTGCATCTTGGACTATCTCACCAATAAAAGTCAATTCACTAGTGTGGCTAAATCGTTAGTGTCCTGGTCTCTCTCACCAATAAAAGTAATTTCCCAGGGATGGCTAAATGTCGCCAATAAAAGTCAATTAATTAGTATGGCTAAATGGTTAGCACCCCTGACTATCTCCCTAATAAAAGTCAATTGACCAGGGTGGCTCAATGGTAAGTTTAATGGACAATCGTTATGTACTTACGGGTTCAAAATTTACCTATACAACCCAGGTCAGTAGCCTTGATCTTGATCTTCATTAGTTTGTGCTACATCATAATGACATTGTTGCACCTTGCAGCGTCAATCTTTACAAAATACATTTAGACAAAAATGTGTCCACACTAATTTTTAAAAGGTATCAATTTAATTTTCTGAGGATTCAGCAGTTGTGATGAATATTTGTGTTAATGAATTCCAATCTTTGTTCTTAGGGAAAAGATAAATTGATAACTATCAGTTTATGAGGCGGGTATCAGGTTGGTATATTCGTATTGATTTCTCCTGGACCTTTTTGGTCTGATTAAATATATTTGCTTTGTTTTTAAACCTTTGTAGAAAAATATTAATCTGTGTTCCAGCCTACATTGGTTTAACGGCTTCCAAGACAACTTATTCAATATTGAGATCATACTTTTTGTGTATAGTCATATATGAATGTAACAAACCTGACTGCTCACTTTTGGATTTAAAAAAAAAAAAAATCATCATAAAAAACCTGGAAGTGGGGTCCCAAGCTATACAAGTATATTCTAAAATAGATCTTATAAACCCTTGAAAGCAAATTCTTTAGCATTTTGTGGGCATGATGATAAGTTACGTCTTAATAGGCCTAAAGTCCGATTTGATTTGGTGCATAATTCTTGAATTTTACGGTTCCATTTCAGATCACTAGTAATTGTGACCGCTAAATATTTTATTTGATCAAGATTTTCTAAAGAAGCGTCCAATCAAAGAATATAACATACTGACTTTATGGCATTTCTTTCTTGTCATTAGCATTATGTTGCATTTCTTTTAGGTTGGAATTACATGCCCCCCCCCCCCCCATTTCGTCCCCATTGACCTAGTTTATTAATGTCATTTGGTAGTATCTTTGTTACAATGATATCCTGTTGGGTTTTTATTAATCTGAAGCATACACAGTCATCTGCAAAAAGGCGAATTTCTGAATCAATTTCAATCATGATGTCATTGATGTGCAAGGAGAAAAGCATTGGACCACGTACTGTGCCTTGAGGTACTCCAGAAGCTATTTTAGATCAACTAGATTTGGAACCATTTACCACCACACAGTGTTCTCGAAAACATAAAAAGAGCCTGCCGTTGTGTTAGTCCGATAGATCAGTACACAAGTTGTTGACAAACGCATTAAGAACAGGAAAATAAATAAATTTGACACAAGTAAATAAATGTATGATCATTTAAAATTTAATACATTCAAATATATTAGAGCAACATGTAATTTTCACTGTGTTCTTTGCGTCGCACAGCTGTCAGGCAGTGGCTATACACCTCTAGCGTCTTTCTTGATCTGCTTCCAGCACGGAAGACAACTATTGCACGAGAGTATGAAAAGGGTATATTGACATTTAACCGCCGTGCAATTTATTTAAACTCATTTCCTGATTGTGAATTCATTTCTGTGTTTTCATAATTGTATTTTCTCTGACAGTCAATTTATTACATAACTTGCATCACGTATAAAGATTGAGTACTTGATATTAAGCAGCACATCATCACATGAAAGAGTATTTAGTGCCGAGGAGATGAAAGTAAATTGAGTTGCCAAGAGACACACAGCAGTAGTCCAACAAATTAGCCACCAAAACCTGTACTGGTATATTTGTGGTTTGGGATCTGATCTTGCCTATTCATAAAACATTGCAATTATTGCAGACAAATTTGTCCGCAACACGTCGACCGTTTTTAGATACTTGCCGGTATTTCTCGCGGCTCTTGAAGGGGCCTTTTAGCGATTTGTATTTCCGTGTCAAATCCGATTTTTGACAACTTGTAAATCCACGTGGAATCACTAAACCTTAGTTATTGTAGCCGTTTCGAATTACCTGGTTACATCGTCGGATTATCGCCTCTTCCATCAATATCGAACGGCCAATCATATACGACTTCTCTCATTTGCACTGGCAGATATTTTCATGTAATTCGAGCGTGTGTGGATATGTCATGTGACTGTCATGTTATCAATATCTCGTCAAGTGACTATTATCGCGGTTCAATGACATGCCAACCTGTCAAGATACATGTATCTGTGAAAATATATAGCATGAAGATAGGTTAACTGTCTCTATGACAACTGTAATAGTGGCAACATTTAGTGTTCCTTCATATATATATATATATATATATATATATATATATATATATATATATATATATATATATATATATATATATATATATATATGATACAGCCAAAGCTGTTGACTTACTTTCATGTCTTCTTTATAATATTTATCTAGTAGTTTTGAAAGTATTTTAGGGCATTTATACTAATTCAAAATAATGAACACAAAATAAAAGGTACAATATTTAGTTTTGTGTGTATGCATATGGTTTAATGGCACATCAACACAATGTTGGCTATACTGTGCCGATTACAATTTAAGTTTTAAAAATGTAAAGATAAAGAATTGCAAAAAAGCTTTATGAACTTTATTTAGTAAGTTATACGCCAATAATAAACGTGATACATGACAATGTGTATATTATAATCAAAATAGTTTCAAACTGGAAACATGTATCTCCCAAACAAATATACCTGCATTGCAAATATATTCCAGTGGAATGTACATTTTAGAGTTGGATGTATCGTACCAATTGCCAGATATGAGTGGTCTGTGTTCTTTGACAAACTTTGTTTTCTTCACCCAATAATTGGTTCTCCATTTCTGAAAATAGAAGATATTTTTCTTGAGTGGCAGTGAATAGATGGGATCAAACAAGCTTTGCTGCTTTTTTTTATTTTTTTTTATGTCTCAAACTATACTTTAATTTCTATAGTAACAGTTGTTTGCTATAAAACTTTGAAATGTTCTTGAAAGGGCAACTCACTCCCTATTTGTTAAAATCGGAACAACCTATGACTTTTCTGTTTCTTGGAAAAGGCAGAGGATGCTCTAGTTGTATTTTGAACCTACATTTATCTCCCCTTAATAAGACAAGTAAATTATTAAACAATTTAGTGATTGAAAACAAGCGATTGACCTTTCACTTAACATGTCTAATCTCACCAAGCTTTATAACATATTTATCAAATATTTTTCCTTTGTATAAATATATATTATATATTGCAATGAAATTGTAGTTGATTGAAAAAAGTGTATTATTCCTTAAATAGCATAAGCAGGTACTTGACTTATTCAGTTTTATTCACCGTACAACTTAAGCATTTAATGATAATGAACAATACTTACAATGGGGTATTTTCTTTTTAGCATTGAATGATAATTAATACTATTTACAACGGAGCACCTTCTTTTTCTTTTCAAGTAGGTGATATAACATTAATATTTTTGTTTTGTATGTTTTAACATTTGTACAAAATTTCACTATATCGCACTAGTGGGGTGATGTGGGATGTTCTGTCCTTTAATAACAAATACCAAGAATACAAAGGAGCAGCTCCAGCAGATTTTGGAATCAGTTACTTTTATTTTGAATATAAAGTACAGAGGTAAATGGTTCTGCGCATAACAACATTCAAACTACATGTACTATGGAAGTGTGTCGTCTACTCTTCTAACTCTTGCTGAAACACGTATCCCAATAAAATGGGCCAGGATTAGACGTGATGGTAAACCGTGTTTTACACCAGAATTAAGGCGAGAGATGAGAAAAGAGACAATCTGATGATATTTCTTTTAAAATCTGATCAAAATTTGGCTTCCCTAAAATCTTCAAATCCTCGACTTTATTTGAAACTTATGAGACAACAAATACATCCTGCAAAGGCATCGAATCTATAACCTCCACTTGGATCAAGTCTTACTGACCAACTCTGTAACTTTGCAACAAGTTATCAGGGAAAATGAGTTGAACTCTTATTTTTGCTCTATGACACATTTAGAAAATAATGCTAAACAGTTACCTCATTTCAAAGTTAGATGTCAAACAGCTATCTCTGACATCATTATACATAAACAAGAAATTACTAATGTAATATCAAGTTTTTACCCAACGAAAGTCGCCTGACCAGATTAAATTAGTCATAATCTGTATAAAAAAATGTAGATGAAAAAATGTGTGTACACTTCCAACAATTTGTTATTAAATCTCTTGAAACCCGTGTGTTCCTTGCGCAATGGAAGATGACCCCTGTTATAATGATCTATAAGAAAGGAGACAAAACACTATCATCTTATTATAGACCAATTTCTCTAATGAGTTGTGTGTCAAAGGTTTTTGAAAGAATTATATTTAAACATCTATATAATTTTATACACCAAAGTGACTTTATATATAAATATCAATCTAAATTGCTTCCTGGTCGATCAGCAACTCATCGAGTGATTGAACTTTGTCATAAAGTATGTTTTTCTCTCGCTTGGAATGAAATAACGTGTTTAACGTTCTTTTGTGTCATTAAAGCTTTTTATAGAGTATGGATAAAAGGTTAGTTTATAAACTCCAAAAATGTTAAATTACTGGTAAACGTCTATCATGGATCGAAAGCTACTTAACAAATCGTCACCAGAGCGTCTTCTATCGAAATTCATTATTAACAAGATGTCAACTAAATCCTGGTGTTCCTTAAAGTTCCATGTCAGCCCTTTTACTATCTCTTATTTAGAACAACGATATTGCAGAAAATTTAAACTGTCTTGCAAGGTTATTTGCAGCTAATAGTCTCTCAAAATTTCTCTGACAGATCCTTACAAGTAAAACATATTATAAACAATGATATTGAAAAACTTAATGCACGGGCAAAAGACTATCTTGTTACTTTTAATCCCTCTGACAAACTGACAATTTGTTAATTGCCAACATGCACACTGATTTTTCCTTTCTGAATTCTTGTTGATGATACCAATTTGCTTCCCATTAAAGTCATAGACACCAAGGACTAATATTATCTTCTGATGGACCTAATGGACCGATCATAATATTACAATTATGCAAACGCATCCTACTATTTATCTACGTTGCGTGCTGGGAAATATTTTTTAATAGAATAACTCTTATATTATTCATACATCCAATTTAAGAATATGCTTCTGAACTCTGGGATAATTGCTCTAAAGAAGATTCGGAAAGATTGTAAAAATTCAAACGGAAGCTACACGAATCGTTACAAGTCTACCCATTTATGGTTCTAAATATTGTCTTTATCTTGTAACTGATTGCGAAGATCTTGCACATCGAAGAAAAAAGAAAAGATTATACACAATATATTCGATTGCAAATAATCAAGTACCTAACTAGCTCAAAAGAAATTCACATGTGACAAAAACAACAACAACAAAAAGAATAAATGCAAAAAACGGCTTGCCATATAAGAACTACCATTTTAAAAAACTTTTTCATAAATGAAGTACTTAAATGAAAGGTATGCCATTTTCATATCGCTTGATCTATGAGACATTAGTTGCAAATATTATCATCAGCGGGCCATTAGAAGTGAGCAGGCACGTGTTCTGGCAAAAACTTATATGGTGGGAATTTGCACTCCTTGTTGATGGAGCATGGGATGGGTAGCACCAGTTCTCTGCTGTTAGACTTTGGTTTTGAAATCTGTTTGAACACCTTTTTTTACATTTTTTTGTTTTGAGACACGTTACATAAAGGTGGAGTAAATACGTATTTCGGAATTTGTTTTAGGTCACTTTGCATGATGCAAGTCTTCTCGCTTCACATTCTGTCGATTTCCTCGTCAAGATAATTAGATCATAGTGGGGGCTCCGAAAGGGTATTACTGAAGTAGAACTTGCCTAATCATCGAAAACAAAAGGAAATGAGCAAAACTGGAAATGTATTAAAAGGAACAAATTGCAACCTAACGGCACTTATTGTGTTATTAAGAGGTATAGAGAAATATCAAACTTCAGTAAACTATTATGGTAATTTAGTTAACTAAGAAGTAAGTTTCTTACGTAGCGGAACTGGATGGGGTGGTGGGGTAGAGCGGAAGGGAAATTGCAAATCATTTTGCATATTAAATCAACTATCACAGTTGCATGCCCCAGGTTTCTAACTAAACTCTGTCGAATAAAATTTTGCAATTCTTTTTCGGTGATAACAGTTTTATTTGTAAAACAAATGAAATCTGACTTTGTCATTGGCAATTCGGTGATAATTTTCTGATTAATAAAAAAAGATTAAAAAAATAACTATGTCACTAGTACTTTCAAAGAGGTTAAGAATTATGCGCTAAGTTTTGCCCCTTTGTTTAAAAACTTTAAGCAGTAATTGACTTTTGAGTTTATTTGTGTAAATGACTTGGGGTCTGAGCTACATATATTTTTAACAGTTTGAATGGTAACCATAGTTATGCATGAGAAACAATTTCTTTAACATGGGCCCACAGATGATTTGAATTTTTATGCAAAAGTGTATCTTCTATGACCTTTTTGTGTAAATTATATTTTAAATGAGCCTGAAGATGAGATACCTCTTATTATTAGGGAGACCAGCTTTAAGTGAACTGTGATAATAAGGTATCAACAAAATATTATCAATACAACTTTGTTTTAAAAACAAAAGTATTTCATGGAAGAATATCTTAAAACTTTTTTATTATCCCTTGCTGCTTTACTCTGAAGTCAAAATTGTGTGTAAATTAATAAAGAAATAAAGAAAGAAAACGTACCAGATCCATATACCATAAACGGCCCAAACCTTTGTTTCAATAAATATTTTATGCATACAACTGATGAAATTGATAAATGATTGTTCCTTTTAAAACGAAGCATGATTTGAGATTTTCTAAAGGCATTTATCCACACGAAAATACATGCATTTCTGATATTTTTCTGTCCCTGTGATTATGGTAAAACCATCTGAATTTATGGTAAGGTTGTTAATAACAATATTGCTTTTGTTCAAAACTGTTGTTTCTTAGGATAACTGTAAGAAATACTTATTCTTGAATGTTATTTATTTATAGTAATAGCTATATGTATTACTGGGCGCACTTGTCTATGAAAAGTAGGTCACCACGTTCTTCCACACGAATGGCAGAGATGCTAGTCAAGCAATAAGCTCTGGAACCTGACATAAGGGAACCGTACACAATATATGTAAAAGCAAAATTTCTTGGTTCTGATGTTACGTTGAGCTGATATATTTTAATTAAGTAGGAACTTTATCCGCGGACTTGTACATTCCTTTACAAAAAGAAATTAGATGCCAAATAAATGTATTCGAGCCATCAATCTTTCAACGAAAGCTACTGCAAGGGTTTTTTTCCCCCAGAGCCTATGAAGACTGAAGTTGGGGATATACTGTGAACGTTGAACGCAACAAATAAGAACTCATCTAAATGATAAGCAGCATGAAGTCAAATTTGATTTGTCTGACCAAACAAGACATATTGCCGAAAATATTAGATAACATTTTAAAAAAGATTGAAATTTTTATAGTAAATTATGTTTCTCAGAAAATAGGTACCCAATCGCATTAATGATCGGAAATAGACTCCGTTACCTCTCGAATCCAGCGTTCTCGGAAAGACGAAAAAGTTCGTCTGTCCCGTGTATATATCATATAGAGCAAGGAAAGAACCTTTTCAAAAGTACAACGCTTTTCAGCGCTCGGTGGCTACACGTATACCAGATGTTATCCAGTTACAGCTTGAGAGAAACATCCACGAGCATGATCACATTTGTGGGATATATGGGACGGCTTTATAGTAATGTGATCGGGTAAGTATTCTCGGAGAAAAATAATTTTGTTTAAAATATCTTTTATATTTTATTTCGTCGAATGCATTACCCAGTCACATTAACGTTAGGAGAATGGGTAACAGGAGGAGGAAAAACACCAGTAAGGAGAAACGAATGGCGTTTTTTTTTACCAAGATAAAGATTGGGCGAATCCCGCGAAAGCTATAAATTCATGCACGTAAGGAGATTGTGCTGTCGTTAATGAGGTCTGGTGGTAGTCTTGGTCACAGCCACTGAACCCACCATGTTCAGTTCCCTTCTCTGCAACGCTAGATCTCAAATATAGAAGCTCGAGAAGGTTGACGATGCATGACAGCGAACGGTTTCAATGTCTCAGATCGAATGGTTGAGTAAGAACGTCAGGCTAGCAGAGATCGCTCGAATATCAAGAGCTGAAAATTTCATGAGACGTATCTGGTCTTGTGGAATTGCAGAGAACGCGGAAAGTACCACCAACATAAGTCAAGAAGCTTAGGTTTGAAGGGTTATGTCGTTTTTCCCGGCCTTTACTGGAAGGAAGAGCTGTTGTCGGGCTCTACGACTGTTTTCCGTCCGTTTCAAGTAGTGCAAGACAATACGGACTGCGTCTTGCATCGCTCCCGCTTTCCAGAAAACGAGCGAATGACCACCTGGTGATTGCTCACAGGCGGTAACCTGGTGTTGGCTTTGAAGGTTGATTGAGTCATTAAGACCTCCGAACCATCCGATCTGAACAGTGTCAGGGTATCGAACTCACTCACCCTGAATGCTGAAGCATGGAATATATATATATATATATATATATATATATATTTATATATATATATATATATATATATATATATATATATATATATATATATATATATATATATATATATATATATATATATATATATATTGCAAGATAGTAGTATCAGAGAGGCTCTAGCTAGGAGCTAAAACTATGAGGTATGGGGAAATAGCAAAACTGAGTAAACTTAATATTAAGGTAAGTTAATTGACCTTGAAGTATGTTTCTTGCGTAGCAGAGCAGTCAATTTTTAAGGGGGACGTTGAAATTGCCAATCATTTTGCCCATAAAACTGAACGCCTGCAGAACGCCTCTAGTCATTCCAGATTGCATACTCCCAGGTGTCTAACTAAACTCCGTCCAAATACGTTTTTTCACATGTGCTATCACTTTTTATTTGTAAAAATAAAAATTAAAGAAAACTAACTTTGTTATTGGCACTTCGGTGATAACGTTTTTATTTGTAAAAGAAAGAAACAAAATAACTTTGTCACTGGCACTTTGCTATCAGATTACAAATACAAAGTTCTCGCCGGAAAACATGTACAAAAATTATTTTAGACAGATTCTTTTCAAGGGCCAAAGGTACAGATCCATTGCTTAAATACTTGAAACATAGTTTCAAGATTGTAAACATAATCGAAGCAGTAATAAAAGGAAAGAAAGAAAGAACTAAGAAACGAACGAAAGAAAGTAAGGAAGAAAAGAAACCCATGAGAGGCACAGTAAACATTTAATTCCCTCGTTTAAACTGCACTTGCAAATTATCTCTTTGTATTTATTCTACTAAAAGATTTTTTTCTTCATATTCATTTTAGTTCATATTTCATTCCTTTAAGCTCATTTTTTGGCCAATTTTCTTCATGTTTTGGAATGTAGGCACGCAGCTGTAGTATGGCACCGTAGTTACTAGTTACTATGATTAGATTATATGTTTAACAATGATAATTGTAAGTAATGCAAACGAAGTAAGCAAGGTGTTTTACCTACAAGGAAATACTTAGTATGCCCTTTGTGGAAACAGAGAGTGGAGGAACTGACTGGAAATATCAAAAGCTTATGAATTACACGCTGATTTGTTGCTTTTTTTAAAGTATTTATTTTTGCAAGCTGCATTGAATTCATAGGCGATTTTCAGAAAGGAACCCCCACAATTATGCTATACCAGGATCATATTATTATTATTAAAAGACGCTAGAGCGCCCTCTTCATTCGATTTTGTTGTTGTTGTTTTTGTTTTGTTTTTTTAGGCATCCGAGTGTTTGTCGGCTGTTTTTATTTCTTTAAGTAGATGAGTACTTTCTTGTTGGACTGTCGGTCTCACACGTTCACAAAAAGATATAACGTAATAAAACTGAATACTGTACTCGTCACATACCTTGTAAATTCAGTAGAGTAGCCAACAACTATAAAATAGCTCATCTCCCAGGGTGTAAAAAAAAACCGGATTCACTTCAGCTTTCTTCGCGGAATGCGAACTGCTGAGCATGCAGAGCACTGCATCTAGTGAGCTGATATGTTTCTCACATATTGAAAGTAAAACTGTACCCGGCTACGGAAGCGGTGTAGGTGGGTACAAGTTCAGTTTTATTTCCCTTTAAATGTGTAGAATAGATTAAATATTATGAATTTATCAATGAAGATTATAAATAATCTTACTATTAGAACTTTATAGATATGTCTGACAATATCCAAACGGTGAATCCAATGTTTCTTTTAATAGACGTTCCATTTCAGAACAAATGTTGAATTATGCCCCTTCGTACAATTATTGTTCAAAGTTTTGAAGATTGTACAATTTTATAATATCAGATTAAAAATTAGAAATATATTTTGGAAATTATTTTTTATTAATTTGAAAAATAAATAGTTCAAAAGAAAGAAAGGAGAGAGGAATGTATATTTCGAAATTGCACAATACTTTTGTACTGATATTTTTGTCAGTTTTCTATAAATAATAAATAGAATTATAAACGTTCAGTTCCAGTGTTATGGGTTAGGCAGTTTTCATTCTATATGCAGCAGTAGGGACACCAGCTGCATTCTATAAGTTATTGCTGAGAAATAGAAATCACCAAAACCCTTGTAGACAAAATATTGTAAAGCTGGTTCAGCCGAACCAAACCAATTATTGAGTGTGTGTTTCTGACACACACCAATGACAATGGAAGTGACCAAATACAACAAATTTATCAAAGTAGTTGATAATTCTAGAATTTTAACCTATTGGATAGATAGTATCCAGACGGCGAATTCAATATGTTTCTTTTAACAGACGTTCCATTTCAGAATTAACAATATCAATTGGCTTAAATGAAGAATCTTGTAAATTACAGAAGCCGTAATTAAAGAGCATGATTACAAGTAACATGGTCATATTTGTTGTCTGAGATGCGAATAGCAGGTAGACCTCAATCCACTTGCACGATAATTTCTGGTGTAATAGTAAACTATTTACTGCTGTCGCCCATGGGATGACATCGTTTTAATACACAGTAATATATCTTCTGCGGAGTTAAGTAGTTTTGATCGCGAATATTTAGAGCAATAACTATAGCAAGTCTCTCTCTCTCTCTCTCTCTCTCTCTCTCTCTCTCTCTCTCTCTCTCTCTCTCTCTCTCTCTCTCCGCATATTGTAGTTAGATATCTACCTCAATCATAATTGATTTGGGAAAGTACGCCAGACACTATGTATCTCTTGCAGCTCAGTTTCCTAGACACTGTTTCATGTATGGTCATGCAATTTCATGTATGCATTCATATTTATCATTTATGTTAACACAAACAGTAAATTGAAGTTGTAATGACCTACGTTTCTTGCTAAACTGGCTATGCTATGGTTTTAGATTATGAATTATATACGGGCGAAGCAGGCAAAACATTAACATAATTTCCTGTTGATTCATTCTTTGCACAGGCCTTCAAATTTGTATCCTATTATAAGTGTGAAAGAAGATAAAAATGTTTCATTTGGTTTGAATTTATGTTTCATGAAATATTTCACTCAAATCCTCTTTGCTACTTTTCAAAAGTATAAATTCTATTCTTGTTCTCTTTATAATGTATGCCTACCGCTGTATTTGAAAAAATAACATATAATAATAATAATAATAGTAATAATAATAATAATAATAAGAAGAAGAATAAGAATAAGAATAATAATAAGAAGAAGAATAAGAATAAGAATAATAATAATTTAGGGAACTGATTTAGTTCCATTGATGTATTCAATATGAACAGTTCGTGCTTACAAGTGCAAATATATAACACAATTCATTTCACAAGCTTCTGTGCGTCAGAGGTATTGAGCTCTTCCCCCCACCTCTCTCTCTCTCTTCCCTGCCGCAAAGGCGAGGAAAAATCAAAATACTATACATCCACACGTCCGCCCACCGGGCAGCCACTCTTGTCAGCGTAACTGTTAGTTTTTGTCAGATCGGTTTGATATTTGGTAGACCTGTTTACTGTCTTATGAAGATGTGCATTTCAAATCCAGAATGAGACTCTGCTCATTTTTTTCAAGAGAACTATGTCCTCCTTTTCAAAACGTAGAGCAGTAAGTAACTTTTGCAGTGGCGTAACATCAAATTGTGACCCCCCCCCCCCCTCGCCCACAAACATTTAGAGTGGGCCCCCATCAAATTAATGTAAAGCGGGATTTTTGGCCCCCTCCTTG
Source organism: Margaritifera margaritifera (assembly GCA_029931535.1). Classification (NCBI taxonomy): domain Eukaryota; kingdom Metazoa; phylum Mollusca; class Bivalvia; order Unionida; family Margaritiferidae; genus Margaritifera; species Margaritifera margaritifera. The sequence continues at coordinate 981,106 of JAQPZY010001611.1, forward strand.
CCCCCCCCCCCCCCCCCCCATCATTTCATTGCGGGGGCGGTAGTTACGCCACTGGACTTTTGTGTTTATCTGTGTGTATGGACTCATAGTCTGGGCTACTATTTATTATAACTCCATTTTACAATTCATGAGATATTGGTTACAATTCATGAGATATTGGTTACAATTCATGAGATATTGGTTACAATTCATGAGATATTGGTTACAATTCATGAGATATTGGTTACAATTCATGAGATATTGGTGCTTATTTCTTGGACTATTTGGGTTCGGTGTTGGGAAATATTTTTTCAAACTGAATGACGAGCCAGTCAATACTTGCAAGTCATCATACTAAGTCATTCTTACAAGACTGCCAATTAATATTGAAAGGCGAATAATTTAAAGATATAACCTTCAAATTGATATTGTTTGCTTACCTTTGAGACATTTTTATAGGGAGTTGTATAGAATACTGTGTCGAATAAGTCCATATAAAAATCAATATTGTCAATATTTGGTAGAGTGGGTTATCTTGCAGCAAATTAAAATCGGTTCTCACAAGAGCAGTGTGTGCTTGTGAATCATAAGAATTTTGGCAGCTCTACGTGTAGCATGCATAAGGGTAAAACAAAAAATCATGAGAAAAGATAGAAATGATAGTTACGATTTGATGGATCTGTCGAATGTCCAGCTAAGTGTCGGGATTGTGGCGCAGTAGCTTAGTAGTTAGCGTGATAGACTAAGAATTATTCCCAGACCAGGATGGATTGGCTGCTTTTTAGTGTTCTTGGACAATATACTTTGTTCTCATTTTCCAACAAATATTTTTAAAAAAGAGAAAACAGCAAACCATATTAAATAGAAAATGAGTTAGGCTTGAAGTATGTCTGTAATCTTTATAAGTTAGTCAAGCCCATCAAGCTGGGCCCCAATGGTGGTTTATTTTCATATAAGGTTTTGATCATCAAGATAAATAATTAATGTTTGATTCGGCTCGGACCACGAGAACACAGCAAATGACATACAATAGTATAATCTTGGTTGTTGATAGATAATGGTTCCTCATAAAGAAATAATGCGATAGTCTACTGAAACTTGTGATCATTATTTAATTAGGTTGAAATTGACCTTGTTGTATTTCTGGTTTTAAAGCTATCGATAAGCACTGAAACAGAGCTCAGAATACGCTGGTAGTGTGTATCAAGTGTGAATAAAACCCTCCATTGAGACCACTGAAGGAACGTTGTGTTGGTTATCAGCGACCAGAGGCCATGGCATGCACGATTCACACTACTTATTTGCTCGCTCCTTGTGTGAATATGAGTCATTTTCCCCGTTGCTGGCCGCCATCATATTCTGTTAAGAACACTGCATTGTAACAAGAGACATAGATATAGTATCCATCCGTCTGTCCATCCGTTCGTCCGTGCAACAAATCAAGAGCGCAACTGTAAGGTTTTGACGGATCGTTTTGGTGTTTAATATACTTATTTACCATTTTTCATTCCCCATCGACACTCTGTTGATTTTTTACGAGAGTTGTGCCACGTGCGTTATTTAAAGTAATTGACTGTTATTTATATTTATGTTTATGTGTACGCAACTAGTCTCTCAGCTTATGATGAATTGTTATATTTGGTAGGCCTTTTTCCCATTACATGTGAGGTTCCGATTGCTTTTACAAGAGTTATGTCCCATTCTATCTCAGACCAGTAATCGACCGTTGTGTTTATCTTGTGTGCAACGTGTCTCTCAGTTTTTGTTGGATTTTTTTAATGCTTAGTAGGCTTTTTCTCAATCACATGATGATGCATATATTATTTTAAAATGACTATTGATTTGTTCGAGAAATATATCCACTATATCGCAGCTTGAACATAATGAAGTGAAGGATATTCAGTCTGCAGACTCTTACGATTTTATATGGAAATAATAAGCATTATTATTATTATTATTATTATTATTATTATTACACACACACACACACACACACACACACACACACATATATATATATATATATATATATATATATATATATATATATATATATATATATATAAGTGTGTGTGACATTTGTTATGAATACAGATAGGTTGACGTTCAATAAGGAGGAAATCACGTGACCAAAAGACAAATACTGCTATACAGTTCTGATCTGTTTTAAGCAAGTTCCTTTACTATATTCTTCCATATTGCAACTGCAGATGAAAATGCCTGTCCAGTATGTTATAAAATCTCCATCACATAATATAACCCGCTACCCCCCCCCCCCCTCCAGACCAGGACATCATTGATCAGTGTTCCATAGGAATGTGCCAGATGAGAGAGAAGTCTGCTGGAGATGCTTCTACAATTTTGTTGAAAAAGGAAGAAGATGCTGCTGATGATGATAACGATGACAATGATGATGATGAAGCAGAAGAAGAAAAAAATATGACGACGATGACGATGAAGCCTGAATGCCTGTATTGTTAACTTATTGGTAGCTTCATATTTGATTTCGATAACTTACTCATCTTCGCAAATGAAGTATCTAGCTTTCTCGCATTTATCGTCATTCATGTAGAAATTCTCACGTTCAAGGAGCCCAATGCAATCGTCAAGACCATTAGGCTCTCCAGGCGCCCACATCTTGAATTGCATGACCTCATGGCTAGGATACCACATCCATTGGCCTTGGGAACTGTTGTAGAAAGCGCCGATCCAAAACTCTATCAGTGTGGGATCTGAAAAATAACATTCAGACGTGTATACCTCTCACTCAGGGATATCAAAAACCATATTTACCCATATGTTACTCAGGGATCTCAAATACCATATTTACCCATATGTTACTCAGGGATCTCAAATACCATATTTACCCATATGTTACTCGCACTCAGGCTCGAACAACATAAGCCCAGATCTTCCGTCGCATTATCCGCTAGAAGAGTGAGATCTACCCTATGTAATTTATCTATGAGTTATGCGAACATCATAGACCCTGATCTACCGTCACATGTAACGGAGGAAATGGATTCGCTATATTGGGCTAAAAATGGTGTTGATTGCCATGGTTTCAAGACTGGCACAAAGGTAAGCCTAAGATAGAAAGAGTCAAAGAAAAAGGGGAAAGAATTTAAAGACTAACTTAACACAAATTCTGAAGTGTGTGTGTGTGTGTGTGTCTAAAAGCAATAGGTAAAATGGCTTTACCTATATCTTGTCATTTACAAAAGATATACTGTATTTAGTGCCTCAAGTGTTTCTATTCACAAATTTACGCTCGAAAATGTCTGATTCAGAGATAAAATGATATGTTCATTATTCCATAAATACATTTCATCACTGTTTTGGGATGTGTTAGATTCAGTCTACAAATATGTGATTTTCTACTTTTGGTTTGTGCATACTTTATTTAATTTTTGTATTATTTTTCCTCCAATTTATATAGATTGACAATTCAGATATGTCAATAAAAAGGATGAAAAGAACGAGAGCCTGTAGCTGATTCATTTCTAATATAAATATTCAAAAAATATATGGATATATTGGCGGATTAAATTATAGTTACATCGTAGGAAGGTATCTTTACAAATGTGCTTAGTCATGACATGTACTAGACTTTATTAAACTTTAAAGTTGAGAAATTATCAAAACAAAGATGTATATAATAGAGAAACATGAATAGAGAAAACGATGTTAAAGGCGAAGAGTGAAAATGAATTATTAAGTGTGCAGGAAGAAGAGCAAATAAGAATGGTGATATTTTTAAAAAGCAACCAAATATTGACGGTTGACTGTTTGGTTGGTTTTTAACGGCACTGAGTGCTTTTCCTAACGACACATCGAAGTAGCTGACCTGTACTAGTCTGGGTCCGACGCTCTACCAACTGAGCTACAGCTGGTCCCTAAAGTAATATTAAGACAGTTTGTAAAGATAAGTGTAACTGTGCTGTATTTTTTGTGGACCCAATTTATATATCGCCTAATGTTATACTAATATAATCTCGAAATTTCTACATTAAAAAAAATGGATGAATCAATATGCAACTTTTCAGATATATACACTTCAGTTTTGGAAAACACTTTAAGTCTGCTCTGGCGTAGGAATGTGGGACTGAAGTAGGCCCATCATGTTTCACACAAGTTCAGTTTGCAGTTTAAATTCACCGGTAGAAAGGAAGAATGACTTGGTTGCGATCTTTAAACATTTCATACATTTTTTTTAGAATAGTAGGCCCTTCTTCCGACGAAGAACCTGGAAATAAAGCTGTCAAAAACAAACTTGATTACATTCACTTTCTAAAACTATCATTAACACGACCGGGCAGAAAAAATTGCCGCTTAAAAGCGATTTTTTGGTATAAATACATTTCCTTCATCAACACACTTCCAGTTTAATTTTTTTCTTCTTTAATTAGAATTATTATCGTTAGGAAATCCGGTAAATTAAGACAAATCAACGTAAACATTCATCAACACTCCTACCTTACATAAACGATACCTATCAGTGGTCAAGCTAAGGGTCATAACTTTCACTGCTGATTACGGGATCTACAGAGAGGTGAATTATAGAAACATCGATTTAAGAAAACGATATGTTTCAGGTCATGATAAAATAGTTGGTGACTGGGAAAATGATCTTCGGCAAAGGTAAACCAGCAAGTACGTTACATATATGTCAGAAGACGGGAAACTTCGGATTGGCCCACCGCGATGCAGGGAGATTGTGTGTTTGTGTGTGTGTGTGCGCGCGCGCATGGGTGCTAAGGTCTAAAGAGCCTTCTGGGGCCCACAAGACCTGAAAGTATCAGTGTTTCCCGGGGGGGGGCTGTAGCGTACTAACGGGGGGGGGGGGGGGCGGACGGGGCGGTTGCCCCAGGTGCCAGAGGTCTTGGGGCGCCGCAAAACAGCTGATAAAAATTCGGGCCTCGTATTGTTCATATTTCTTCATTCCATTATTTGTCGCATGTTAAAACTATATACTTATATTTTAGCATGTGAAAATATAAGATATACTATCATGCCATGAGACGCTTGAAGATGTATTTCTACAGGAGTTATACTGGCAGCAAGAAAAAGCCAGCATTTTGTGACAGAGAAATAAATGGAAACTGTATTGCCTTTCACCACTCGTTAACATATTACGTTTTTGTGCTACATGATAGAATATATCCAGTATTAAAGCAGGAAACAAGAATATCCTCTATACATTGTCACTGAAGACTGAAGAGAAGATTAGTGACCAACATTTGGTATTGTGGTGTAGAGGCCTCAAGGTGTATTAACATACGACGTTCATGACTGTTCAAGTATCATCATTGTCATAGATACTGACTTAAAAATAGAAGGATATATGATCATTGTAAGATGATAAGTTGATCACAATGATTGCCTTTTGATATCGTGGTGTTAGTTTTTCGTCAGGATGTATGTAATATAAAATTGTAAGACTGTGCAAACGGCTGCATCCCAGTAATAGAAAATCTTAAATGAGTGCTCATTTCAAATGAAATTTATGAAACGAGTCAAATAATTTGTATCTTTTTGCGAGCCTTGATATTTGACGGGTTTTCATAAATTTCACTTGAAATGAGCACAGATGTAAGATTATATTTATTGCATGACGAAGTATACTGATTTTATACGACCTAAGTGTAGAATAGTGTAGTGAAATGACTTTGAAATATATTCGGATACCTCGGTCATTATGCCTTTCTTTGCATGATGATATGAAGTTATTTGTGACGTCATATTTTGTTGTTATTACATGCGTTACATGTAAACAAATTATGATATGGGTATATTAACGTTAAGTAGTTGTGTGACAAATAAAGGATCTCAAATGGGTATTGATTTGATATTGAATTTATGAAACGAGTTGAATAATTTCCCATATCATAATTTGTTTATATGTAACACGACATTTCATTTATCTCTGGTTCAGACGTTGCACCTTTCAATTCTTGCGCGTGAAAAAATAGTCACAGACCCAAGCTGAAGCAGTATTGCACAGTTCAATAACCAATAACATTTTAGAAATAGATTTTTATTTATTTATTTATTTTTATTTTCTTGGGGGAGGGGTTGCAAATTACAATTCAAAGAGCAAAAGCACTTCCAATCAATAGAATATTTGACACAAACAACATCATTTTTCAACACTGGATCTCTGATGGAATTTCCTGTGTGATGTCACATAGTTCACTCGTCAGGTCAACTGGAGTAGTTGAGGCGCCATATACGTGAATTTTGATGAGACTGTTTACAACGTTTCCACCAAAAAGTGTGTCAATTCCACTATGAACATTCACCACAGATGAAGTATTGGATATGGAAGAAGAAATAACATTCCAGTTGTTCATTTGCCTGAAAAGATGGTTACTGGATGCAGAAATTGTACTAAATATAGCGGTGTTTCAGAGACTGTTCTGATTTGCATGCATATGACTCTCATGGAATTCATATTTCAAGATTTAATGTTTATGTGACCGGATATTTGCATTTTTTTATTTGGCAGAATGATGTGGCTGGATAACTTTTTGTCAGTTGAGAGACTAGCATTGGTCGAATTCTCTTCATAAGAGAGATCAGTTTATTTACACCCAGATATGTTAACATTTAAACCAGTCTTGTCCTGGGGGTGTGATGCAAGATTCATTCCGCGTGGTAGCAATAGCTGTGTAAATGTGAAGGTGACAGTCTGCATTACAATAGGCTCCCGGGCTTTTTTCAGCATAGACACGGCATGTTTATATTGGACAGTGTGATGGATTTTATCGGTTTTCCCACATTTTCAGCTTAATTAGGCTAACGTTCAGCGGGTTTACACATATTCTATTTTGTAGTTTGACATTTGGGAGAATTCTATGTAGGGTAAATGGGCCATGTTCCAACCTACGTAACCACTACTGTAATTTTTTGTGATAGTCGCCCGTTAGTTTCCCAATGTCGTTTCGGCTACAGATTTGAAAGATATCAATAATAAAATAAAGTTGTGCCAGAAAGCAGGGCAAGGAAAATTCCCACGGTCCCAGCCTATCAATAATGAGAATACTGCGCAAAGATTTCATGCGCGTATTGGGACCAATCAAATTCATAGAAAGTGATATGTTAAGGTGTTGATATCTCACATATAATAAACCAAAAACACTGTATGTAAACTGTACGAAATATGTGATAAACTGATCTAACGTTTAAAGTGTACATGCTCACTTGTGCGTGCAAAGGAGATCACATCAACGTATTTTGGTATGGTGATGTAACACTCCTCAGGATACATCTATTTTCATGACTGAACAAACAAGAGTGTAACAGAAGCTTACCTAAACGTGAACGATTAAACAATCATCAGAGCTTGAAAAGCAGGTCACAGTGAACTAATTTTGGTATCTTGCTGTAGTACTTGTCGTTATGTATGCACATGCAAAGTTTAATGACTATAAAATCAATAGCGTCTGAGAAACTGATCTAAACGTACAAACGTTGATTTCTTAAAACCTACACCGACGACGACTGCGACGCTAAGGGTACAGCATAAGCATTCCTTTACTTTTTCGTACACACCGCCCAAAGTTACATGTCATGACTTCTATCAATGTTTCAAAACACGATCTAATCTACTGGATGTAGATGAAATAAGCAAGTTTTATAGTTTATCCTGCCTTAAAATACTCAAATGGCATAAAATGAAAATTTATGAACTTAAACGTTGCAAGTCTAGGAAAGAAACGCTATCAAAACACTAAACGTATTATTTTGATCTTAAGATATAAATTTCTACTCTATGGGGAGCCCTTTAATTTCTACTCTATGGGGAGCCCTTTAATTTCTACTCTATGGGAAGCCCTTTAATCGTTAAAGTTAAAGAACCTGCATTTATAAACACTTAGTGAATCACCTCTTCAAATAAAGAAGAGCATCCAATTATTGATTTCCGATGGCTGAATGCAAGTGATGTGATGACTTATTAGTCAAATTATTTTAGATACTTATTGAGAGCGTATGGCCACTAGTTAAATTTAAAATAGTTTCATCTTTTGGACGTGGACATTCGCCCAAGTATAATATTTACCTATTATTATTATTATTATTATTGATTGTTTTTGGTGGTGGGGGTGAGGGCAGTCATTCATTAAAAACCTGTTTTAAATGTATCCTTCAGTTGCCCGTTCAAAGTTTGTTGGTATTGTTATTTTAGTATGCTGGTGGAAATATGTGTGTTTGATGGTCCTATCATATATACACATACTTGTGTAATCATCAATCTCTGCTAGGATGTACAAAAGTACGATTTTAATCTACTTGTGTAAAGTTGCTTAATAAATGAACAGACTCTGCATCGTTGTTATCGAGTATTTCTTCTTTCCATCACAATTGGTTATTTTGCAGTACCACACTTGTTGCATTTTGTCAATCCCATTTAATGGAGTAGTAAGATTTCAATAGTAAGGCGTGTTTGAGTAGTAAGATTTCAATAGTAAGGCGTGTTTGAGTAGTAAGATTTCAATAGTAAGGCGTGTTTGAGTAGTAAGATTTCAATAGTAAGGCGTGTTTGAGTAGTAAGATTTCAATAGTAAGGCGTGTTTGAGTAGTAAGATTTCAATAGTATGGCGTGTTTGAGTAGTAAGATTTCAACAGTATGGCGTGTTTGAGTAGTAAGATTTCAATAGTAAGGCGTGTTAGAGTAGTAAGATTTCAATAGTAAGGCGTGTTTGAGTAGTAAGATTTCAATAGTAAGGCGTGTTTGAGTAGTAAGATTTCAATAGTAAGGCGTGCTTGAGTAGTAAGATTTCAATAGTATGGCGTGTTTGAGTAGTAAGATTTCAATAGTAAGGCGTGTTTGAGTAGTAAGATTTCAATAGTAAGGCGTGTTTGAGTAGTAAGATTTCAATAGTAAGGCGTGTTTGAGTAGTAAGGTGTAGGATATGCCGAGACCACATCTCTGAAAGTCCAGTAGTTAAGGAAGTGGCCACGCATTCAATGGCTTTTTAGTTTTTAATGCAGTAGTAAGGTAGGTGACCTTGTGATCACACGCGCCTATTGCGAGAGAGAAAGCAGTAATTTGAATTAATATGTGAAAAAATTTATTTTATTTGTGTATACGAATGAAGCAACTCAGTTAATCCAGATAGGTACTGGGGAGGAGCTGCTACCATGTATGACTTACACAAAGAGCCGTGTGAAAATAGCAACTCAAAAAGTCCGAATTAAGGATAAATTACTGTCGCGTACAATTAAGATCTGCGCATAGGAAATGTGACATCCCCCTCTGTTTTTTCTTTCTTTTACCTCCATACGTACTACCCACAGGGGTAGAGGCTTTAGGTACTGGACCAGGTAATTTTGATAAAATTTATGGCAAATATATTTTTCTTAACCAACATTTCAAGTTTTTGCAGTAGTAAAATATGCTTAAATTTTGCTATGTAAATAAATCAGCGATAAAGACTTCTGTACTTGATCAACTTGTTACAAAGTATGTCAGAAAAGCACTAAAGGCACCTTTAATACGAGTACAAAGTCTTAAAGAATTGAGATGTATGAGTAAGCAAAATGTAAACAGAATCATCATGAAAAAGATGGTGATAAGGCTGAATACAGGAAGTTCAACACAGAGCAAGACCTCTGAACGAAATGAACAGAGGTGAAATGAATGATATTAGTGAACGTTTGTTTGATACTGTACGTACCAAATTTGGCCAGAAAATAAGCGAAAGCTCCTATATTGATTTGTCGGAGTCGGTTAAAAACAAACAAGCTTGTATAAACGTAAGACATAATAAGGATGATAGGGTTTTTTGTTTCCTTCAATACTGTTGAATCTGTACCAAATACGCCGAACGATCATGTATATAGGACATACAAATATAGTTTGGTTAGATCATGTATATAGGCCTTACAAATATAGTTTGGTTAGATCATGTATATAGGCCATAAAAATATAGTTTGGTTAGATCACGTATATAGGCCATAAAAATAGTTTGGTTAGATCATGTATATAGGCCATAAAAATGTAGTTTGGTTATATCATGTATATAGGCCATAGAAATATAATTTGGTTAGATCATGTATATAGGCCATACAAATATAGTTTGGTTAGATCATGTATATAGGCCATACAAATATAGTTTGGTTAGATCATGCATATAGGCCATACACATATAGTTTGGTTAGATCATGTATATAGGCCATACAAATATAGTTTGGTTAGATCATGTATATAGGCCATACAAATATAGTTTGGTTAGATCATGTATATAGGCCATACAAATATAGTTTGGTTAGATAAAGTCACTGGTTTGACAGATGCCCTATACTATTACAATGCTACCAAAAATTGAATTAGAATATGACATCTCCGCAAATGTGTATGAAATAGTTGAAGATAAATACATTCTGGCTGTTAGAGTTACAGAATTAAAATAAGCAGATTAATATGTTGATTGGAATGGAAAATACCATTACGTTGGAATAAAATATTATCTAAACTGGTATCATCATGAGTAATCAAGCATCACTGGAAGAATTACATGTCTAAAAAGATGCTTTAATTTTTTCAGTGCACCAAAAAAATTATAAAGTCACAAAAAGGCTAATTTACAGTGCAGACAACTCGATAGACATTTTGCCTTGAAAGGGATTAGTTCTCAAAGTCAGAAATTGTCATAATCAATTGAAAGTCCCATATGTCGTTTATTGCGACTTGGAAAGTATCATGCTCTTCATGTACTAGCCACTCATCACGTAATTGTAATTCGAAATCAAACCAGTGCACCCCAGACATCAGAGGCGCAGCAAACGTGGACGTTAAAAACAGCTAAGCCCGTCCCATTAGGTATCTGTATGTGTCTCAGCTGAATTTACAAATGTTTCAACCCAATAGTTTACATTAGTAGCATACAGTAATTTTATAAGTGACTGGGAAGGATAGCAAGACTAGTTTATACCGAACTGATAAATGCAAAACATATGGTATTCACACATGAAGACGAAAACCATTTTAACTCATGATAACTTGACTCAAATAGATAGAGTTACTGCTCATAGAGACTATAATTTGAAGTTCAGATATCCAAACTACATCCCACTTTTCATTAATAATTTGTCAGTTGATGACAGTCACCCGACTCATCACAACACTTACAAAAATAAACGAGGTGAAAATAATACGCAACAAAGAAGAAAACTACATTTCATTCAGCAAGGATTTCAAAGTAGATATGTTCATGAAGGATAGAAAGGAAATAGCAGCTAAAAGAACGATTAGATGTGTCGACAGCTTTAGGTTCATGTGGCAGTTATTAGAACAGCTGGCTAAATATGCAAATGATGACAAGTTCTTTGTAATTATAAAACATAAGCTACCAACATATTTGTGAAAGGACTTTATACATATGAATTCATGGATAGCTTTGAACGAATAAATGAAACATCTGTACCATCCAAAGAAAGGTTTTATTCAAGTCTGAAAGACTCGAACATATCTGACAACGATTACCTGCATGTACGCGATGTGATGTAACACTTCAAAACGAACAGACTATTTAACCTTCACAACTATTTCGTGAAGAAGGACACACTAATGCTATGTGACATTTTCCAAGATTTCAAAAATTTATAAAAAGCAAACGATAAAATTTACCCAGCACATTATCACAGTGCACGTAGTTTAGCTCATGATGACAATTTAAAGATATCAGGTGTAGAACTTGAACGTTTGACAGATTATAACATGCATTTGACAGATTATGACATGTTTTTGATGATTAAGAGTAGAATTAGAGATGTTATTAGCATGATACCACAAAAATACGACAAAGCAAATAACAAATAGTATGCTGATAATGAAGGAACGATACAATGTGGTGGTGACTTAGAAAGGTCAAGGTCACAAGATGAGGACAAAGTTCGGCCAAGTTCATATATCAAGCATTTGTTTGCCAACACTTTATATAGTCAGTTAATGAGCCAATACATGACAATTAAACACTGCAGACGTGGAGATGATGAACAAAATTAGATGATTAGAGAAAAATGGACACACGTCTCCGATCCTAGTAAAACTTTGTGGATTTTAGAGATGGATTTGGAGATACCAGCAGATCTACACCACCATGTCAAGCACGCTCCCCTTGCTCCAGAGAATTTTTGTACCAGATGAAAATAAAGTGTACTAGACCAACTGTAACAAAACTATTGTGTACATCGCAAAATAAAGAGAAATATGTAATACATTTCAGAAACTATAAGCTTTACCTGCTATTGGGATTGAAGTGAGAAAAGAACAATATACAGTTATATTGTCTGGGCAGCAACCTTGGCTAAAGATGTATATAGTTCAATACAAGTTTGAGACAAAATGCTATCAACGAGTTTGAAAAGAACTTCTTCAAATCGAACAATTCAGTGTTTGGGAACGAGATGAAAAATATCAGAATAAGGACAACAGTTAATATATGTCCAGATGAAAATTTGAAATGTCAAAAATATATATCGTTGCCAAGAGGATAATAATAAATGATGGCTTGGTGCTAGTCAGTACGAAATACAAAAGGATCAAACTACCTATCTATGGCGAATTTGATGGGCTAGAGTTCTCCAAAATGGCTGATGTATGAATTCTACTTCACCAAACTGAAAAATCAATACGGTGATATAATAAGATTACTCATTGCTTAAACAGATTAATTATGCATCTATGTTGATACAAATAACTTTTACATCAATAGCTTTTCCAAGGATAATCGGTTTCAACATGCCATAAATAAAAAAACAAAAAAAAACAAACAAACAAAACAAATAAAAAAAATATAAAAAAAAAAAAAAAAAAAAAAACCGGTTCCCGTAGTTTCGAAGATGAGTTAAATGGCACACCAATCAGAGAGTTATGTGGGTTAAATGCAAAACTCTATTTATACGTGATTGATTGTGTTAAAATAAAAGTTTGCGAGGTAAAACAAAAATGCGCATTGAAAAAAGAATTTACGATTGAGAGATATACAAAGATTGCTTATATTCAGAAGATAATGCATTTACGCAGGTCATACAATCACCATACCTACATCATCACAATGAAGAAAATAGCGTTGCCAATGTATGACGATAAGAGGTTTTTGTTGACATCATCAACACATTACCTTATGGTTACATCAATACCTTAAATTGCAAAGGAAATTTTAGTCTCATCAAATGCTTTTTCCTTTGCTCCTGTTTCAAAATATGTACAATTTCTGATTTCATTTCATCTAGAATTAAGCGATTCTCTTCAAACATCCTTTATGATTGCTTTCTTGTCCTTGCTGTAAAACACAACCAAAAACCGTGTATTTTACCTTAAATCTTGTATCACCGAGTTGTACGTCTGTACGATCACCCATATAGATATTTCAAAATTTTTTCCACTAAAAGAAAGCTTGGTTAAATGAGTGTTTTCTTCATTTCTTACGTCATCAAGATTCCCACAGTCATCAATTACAAACGGAGTATTAGTTCCTTGATACATATCAACCAGTACCACTTATCCAGTTTGTCTTCTGGATCTATCTCGATAAGCTCTTTATCTTTGAATATCAACTTTATATCTTAGGTCTTCTTGCACAGAAAAGTTAGACAGATGATAACGATGTGATCATAAAAGACTTGGCATTCAGTTCCTAAAAAATTGAGTGCATAACAGATGAATTTCAAGATAGATTCAACAGGCTTAGAGGCACAGCAGAAACGAAAGAATCTTGGGGAAAGTCAATTGCTTAGTAATATTGAAAGAGAATATGCGGTTGAAACACCAGCTGTTATCAGAAAACCAATACGATGCCAAACAATAGACACAAATAAACCATTTGACTTGCAGATATGAGAAGCAGAGACTATTACGGATGATTACCACGACAAAATTCAAATTTGAGAACTTCCACCTGCAGAGAAAAGACTATTTGCTACAAATGAGGAAAGAAAAATAAGAGGATATGTAACTGCTATAGAAGTTGTCAAATCAAAAATAGAGTCCATGCTGATGCTGAAACGTACGAAAAATAGACTAAAGAGCTAGAAAAAAAGCATCAGCAATTTAAAAAAAAGACACCCAAAAGAAAGGCTGTATTACAAAAAACAGTTGACAAGTTTTTGAAAAAAACCCCAAATAATTCCATATCTAACTCAGTTCGAGAAAAGTTTCAGACAAACAATTGGATAAATAAATTTAATGAGGGAAAATTATAACTATGTTAAAGGCTTAAACAACTGTTTAAAGAAAAGAGCGTTCCAACAACTTGTATAGCTACAACAATTACAATGACAATATCAACATTTGTTCTGTCTATAGCACTTCTTATACTCCAACTCCACATACTTAGGCCAATCATTTTTTTAAATGATGAAAAGGCTTGAAATAGTTAGCCAATTATTTGATTGGCTTAGCCGAAAGAGCAGCATCTGCAATTATTGTAGTGTGATAGGCTCGTTGCTTAGGAGTGCTGGACAAATTGTTTTGCTACTTTATGAACACGTTATGTTACTTGTCTTGTCATTAGTTGGTCTGTTACTAGCATGTTTGGTCAGAGGTGTAAAAGCAACTAGAAGAGTTAAAGGTTTGAAATCTATTTCTAAAAGTAACCATAGCAGCTGTCACAATCAAGATTACCAAAATAAACGATTGTGTGTGCATTTCAAGGGTTTCGATTTTGTTTGTTTGTTTGTTTGTTTGTTAATTTGCGTTTCTAATTTAATATGCGTCTTTTGAACGTCAGATAATGTGATACAATTAATATGCTATACACAATATCATCATCATATTCCTTTTTTCTCGCATACTTGTTGCTCGCTTTGTCTTTATGACTGTTCTCTACAGTTTGTTTTCTTTTTTATCATACTGTTACGGGTTGTTTGCCAGCCTTTCGAACATCTCTCCTGGTTACCTTGTTATTAATGTCAGGGTTTACCCAGTTTAAACGAGTCACTCGATTATTGCAAATTGTTGTAAACAAGCCATTTTCATAACCATGTCACTCGGTGACAATATGATATTGTCACCTCAATCAGCTTAGTCCAATTTTTACTTTTCAATCTGGTTTGTACTGTTGCAATTTTACCACGACGTTTTCATCTTTGTCGTAGCCCTGCTGTAATAGAATTAGTAGATCCATCAACTTCTTAACACTGTCTGATGACGTTGCAATAGATGTGTTCTGTTTTGAACATGTGCACCCAAGATGCAGATTACGTATGATATTTTGATGCAATCTAGATATTTCCTCATCCGTCAGGCCATTACTAACACGCAGAAAGAAACATGACCAGCTTGTTTGCTCTTCTTTGTCTGCCATAAGTTTCATTTCATCAGCTGGCAATGTTCTTCAGTATTCAACAGAACCAGATAGATAGTTATATTTACGTTCATGAGCGGCTAACACAACAGCTAATGTAAGTTCCCCAAACCTTGGTGAACAGTCGTATGTTTTTCAGACCCATTATCTAACGAGTATTTGCTTTTTTCCTTGAGATATCTCCTGTAACACTGTGGTGACATTTTGAAATTGTTGCAAATAAGATTACTTTGTTTCAAACCTATGTTGTTGTCATTCGATTTGAACCTATTGTCATCAGACAGATATATTTTGCATTCAGACAGACGCTTTCGTATCTGGAAATAAACGTGAAATTTGTATACTGATTTCGACAACTCTTGTATGTTTTTGTCTATTAAATGCCGGTTTGAAATAACGCAACCAGACGTTGCCAGTCATACTGCCGAGTTTAGTGATTATGCCGAATTTCATATTACACTGTTATATGTATTTTTTCATTAGTTGATCACTGTCAAATTTTGGAGTGTAGTTTTCAAACATGTTTAGTGGTATATATGTGAAACATCTAGTTTCGGTGTACTGAATATGAAATGTCGTTAAAGTCACTTCCAATATACTCTAAATATTTTTTCATTTTGTGTTGATTTGTTGTGATACAAGATGTTATGGACGTGTAAAATTTGTTCATCGTAGTAATTTTATCCACAACAAATGGATAATTGAATGAATAGTTGCGTGAGTCTCTTCTATCCATTCTTTGAATGAAATTTGAAAAAAGTTTAACTTTTATGATGATTGTATCAACGACTATTTGATTTTCATTGCCGCTCATCTTGTTCAAACTCTTGTGGATCAGCTTGTAGCCCGTTACGTTGCATTTGTTTTCCAACTTTATTTAAATGTAGTTTGAATCAGGTTCATATGACTCAATGTTATGGCTTTTTATTTCTTTTGCAATTTTATTTATTACCCGGCTAGGACATTGCCTACATTGCAGTCGCCTTATCAGGCGTTTCTACGATTTTATTTCTTAACTGCAAAATGTTTTTGAACATAGTTTCTTTTTCCCTTCTGGTCATATGACCAATACAAATTTCATGCCTTGAATGTTTTAACTCCCTCATTTTCCAATGTACTGTTCTTACCACACCGGTCAGATTTTAGAAACTCGTTTTCTTTCAAAAAATTAAATGTTTTCTGCTGCTTGATACTGCTATGTATTGCGCTTCTACCATTTATGTTATTGGAATAATGTTTTCTCCTGGTTGCCAATTGTTAAGCAATTCATCATATCCTTTCCATTTAACGAGTCTATGTTTTCTATTTCAGTCTCTTGGACTTCAAATCTTTTCAACTTTGCATATGTCATCCTGTTGGTTGTATAGTGATAAATCGTGCTTGTAAAACATGCCCTTTATATTCTCTCCATTCAAGTCTTCCAGTTTGTTAGCAATCGAATCACCTAGTATTGCTTGCCTGGTTTTGAATATTTTCTTAATGAATTTAGGAAAGTAGTCCTTTGCAAAAACTTTTTTTGTACTTTGGCTTTCTTACTGTTTCGCCAATTATGAATTTATGTGTTCCATATGTATTAGTTGTCACATATCAGAACAAATTGATCCATACTTTGACCAATTTGTTTCCTTATTCGCGTCAATTGGAGTCATGGTTATTAACCTGTGATGAGAGTTATTGTATCCTTGTATTAGCTTTGCTAAAACGTGAACCCGTTTTCTAGTTCATTTTTTGTGAAACACTTCCACATTCCAGTCGTCAGAGTTTTGTTAAACGTTTCAACTACTAATTATTTTTGGTCGGAGTGCGACGAAACGTACTCGACTTGTTATTCTCCAAGAAATCATTCACTCCTTTGCTGTAAAACTTTTTTCCATCGACAAACTGTATCATTTTAAGTTTCATCTCTTCGAAGACGATTGTGAAAGTGTCCTGTATGTCAATCCCCCCTTTAATTTTTTATTCTCTGAGTCTATACATATTTGAAAAAAAAGCAACAACAACAACAACAAAAACCTATCACTGTCAATATGTATTTGGATCCATCGTTGTATGTTTGACATGATTGCATGTCAACAGAGTCTGCTTGCCACTGATCATCCATGTAAATAACATAGACCCTTCCCCAGTGGAATATTTTTCTCACGTGCTTGCGTAACAAGTAGGTAGAATGTTCAGCTTACCATTCTTTCGATTCAGGATATTTAATTTGATTTTGTTTGTTTAATTTGTTCCCACAATTGATTGCATTGTCGTTTCTCAAAGTAAATGTACTTTCGGTATCGTAGTAAAGATGCCTTAAATACTGTTCTTTGTCTTGCTCCGCAAGGTTCACCTTTTGGAGAGTAAACGCCGTTTCTGATGTCACCCATTTAAACCGTATAAACTATCCAGAGAGTCCGGTACACTTGACAATTTTTTTTTTTTATAAATATATTTTTTTAAATAATGGACAGGCCAACAGAACACCCATATACAGTTGGTACAATTATTTTCAACAATTTATAACGTTTTTTCAATCCTTTCAATCGTGTGAATTATTTCAGATCCATGTAAAGTTTTGCCATTTCAATGGTTGACAAAAAAAACCCCCAACTACATTATATATCTTTTCTGATGAATCGTTGTATATAACCTGATAAAGTTGATGAGACCTTTAAGTTGTGCCTTAAATATAGCCGAATGCATATTTGTGTATGTATCCACATCAAAATACGTAATTTAATCTATCTTCATACCGCACAGTTTTGATCGTCTTGCTCTCCGGATAGATATTACTTATGACAATGTTTGAACATACTCTGTAAATCAGCATCTTTCCTCAAATATTGCAATACACCTTTTTATGTTTGAAATAGGCAAATTAACATTGGTATTATTTTGAATATTTTCTTGTATCACAACTAACTTTGACCACGGTTTAGACCCATTCAAACTTGCAAATAAATATACGTTTTGTTTTACACAGAGATTGTTGCATTTATGTTAAGCTCATTTAATATCTCTATCACCTTCCTGAAAACATTTTGTTTGAGCACAATGTAGTTTTGCGCTATCGTTTATGATGTTCAAAAAAGATTTGTGTTATGTTTTTGAAGTACCATAATTGTAATATTTGTCAACTCCATTTAATGGAGTAGAAAGATTTCAATAGCATGGCGTGTTTCAGTAGTAAGGTATAGGAGAGGCATAGACAACATATCTGAAAATCGAATAGTTAAGGAAGTGGCCTTGCACTCAATGCTGATTTCTTGTCTTTTTGTTTTGCTTTTATGCAGTGAGGTAAGTGGTCCCGTGCTGTCATGTACACATTGTGGGTAGGTGTGCATAGTAGGTAACTAATGAGCCATAATTTGGATTAAACATTGAGTCAGCCTCTTGCTCTTATTGTTTGAATACTAATTATGTATTTCATGAAAATATTCCCACGAATGTTAAGCACGTGCTTTACTTAATCCAATTAAACAGACACATTCATTAAATCAGTTTATTAAAAACGCCGTATATATTGTTTCAGCTGGTTTTAAATTTCAGTTAAGTTGCCATATATCGACTTTTTTTCTGGCAAGAACACTATTTTCATTTTAATAAAGATGAGGCCTTTTGTCTGGTCGGCAATCTTCAAATTCAAACAATTTATTTAATTTTATTTTTTTAAATTGTGTGTTTGTAGATTGTAGTTAAAACCCGTTTAAACTGAACTTAGCTCATATAAGAATCTGTTTAAGTGGGTGTCTTTCGTAACTACACGAAACAATGGTTGGCAGGTTAAGCTGGACGCCTGATGTATAACCTACTGTTTTAAGCCCAACTGCGGTTTATATAAAAGGCCTTAGATTGAGATATAACAATTGTAACCTTACTTACCATCAATATTATAGTGCTGCCGCAGCTGCTGTTGAATAAAGTTGAATTCAATCTGATCATCAATCTTGAGCGGTAACCACCCACGGGTCGTGCAGTATTGCTAAAATTGTTGACAAATATTAATAGAATCATACGATTAAAACAAGAGACCCAAGTGGGCCTGAGATCGCTCTTAGTGTACTAAACAATAGATTGCTAATCGTTGGTTATAGCAGCCGATATAGTGGCTAGATCAACTATATTCATTCAACATACTGTATCATATCTTGCTTTTAGAAATGACTCATAGGTTGGTGATGTTTGACCTTTCTCTATGCTGCTGCAAAAATAAAGACATATTTGGGATGTGAACTAAGGAAAATTTGCATCGTCAGCATAATAAAAACGTCATCCTCCACCCCCACCCCCCAAAAAACAATTAAATAAATAAACAAAAGAGAAAAGCTAACAAATCCTAGATCAGAATGCACATGGATGCCCAATCATTATCTTATCCTTACCACTACAAACATTTAATATAGTACTATAACTAGAATAAAACCTTGAACCATATGTATATACAATCATCTAACATAGAGATATATATTGGTACAATAGCTTTACACAAGCTGGAATTATGTAATATTTTGTTATAATTTAATGGCACAAGTCCGTCAAACATCCATGGAACTTTCAAGTTTTCTTTCCTCTCCTAACGTTCCATCCTATCTGCCAATTGAACAAGTTTTAGAGTACGCTAAACGCACATAAGCTTTCCACCAGCACTGTGCTCCGAGTTAATTAATAAAAAATGTAATTGTAGGAAAATTCTACTTATCATATTCCATTTTAAATTAATTTATCGGTTCTCACGTAAATTGGTGTGTCATAAAATGTTAAAAAATCTTCTTTAAGTGTTTTTTTTTCTTCTGAGTTAGCAATGTAACCAGGCTTATATGCACCAAGACGTTTTTGGGGAATTGTGTATATGAGAGTGCAGCACAATTTAATCTTTTAATCAACATCAGGGTCTTTGATGTCCGAATACATATCTTTAGTTTTCTGAAACTTTAATTTAGCTTGCTTTACCAAAGAATATACTGCGTTATCTTATCTCACGCGTTTGTGTTATTTAATATTTAGTCTCTATTTCGATAAAACCGTATAACTTTTTTCGGAACTTCTAGCACCGTGAATGTGTGATTCTGCTGAGTGCCATAATCTTAAAAAAAATTTAAATTGCCTACCACTGCCGAATACCAGCGCTCCTCGTGTTCTGCGAATCTGTAACAAGATCTGTCACAAACCATCCAGTTTCGCCCTTGTGCTGAGACTGAAGAATATTTGAAGTTGAAATAATAATCAGATGAGAAATCAATTAAGAATGAACTGTATTCTGTTACATTACAACAGCCATCCTTTGCAACTTGGGAAGATTGTCGGTAAATAAAACCGTAAGCGAACGGTACAATTCGGTAGACAAACAGTAGGTCCGGAAAAAGTCAAAACCACAAGTTCCTTTCATAATTTGGTCCACATGTCCCCTAAAACTACTAACGCTGGTTTGCTGGAACAAGATACAGCCTAAGATAGCTTTGCTGAATAGAAACAAAGGTTGGGGAAAACAATAAAATCTCTAGCTGTTTTTCAAGGATTGTCCATCACTAGAGCACGTAGCACTTGTATGGATTCTCCACAACGAAGGTTACAAAAGTGCAAAAGGATTACAAATATCCAAAAGTCATCAGCTTAAGCTGAAAGCTTGTTCACTTGGGTGTTCTGTGTGCGCTTTGTTTGTGCCCAAAATGCAGTAAGGTTGCTAAATTCGGATGCCTTACCTAGTAAATCCAGGTATAAGAAGTAGCTGCACTGTCACCACTCCCTGGTAATTAGCACTGCACCCTAATTTTGACTGACATTCTCAAATCAAACCAAGGGTCTTAAAAAGTAGTACATCAGGATGATATATACAACCGAAATCGACAGCCCGTGTAATACTTTGTAAAGGTCTATGGATGGAGTGAGTACAGGATTATGCAGTATCTGTAATGTAGCTTCTTTTGAATTTTGATTGATCTGTACATGTGTTTTTTATTGTCCTCACTTTGTCATAATACAAGATAGGAAGAATGTAGGCATTTTTAAAAAAATGTTATAATCCATTTTCAGGATTTGCTAATTCTTCTTAATAGAGCTCACTCAGATGTAACATTTGAACAAATGTTTTCAATTTGTGAAGTCCAGTTAAAATTTTGATATACACAGGTGCCCATCCCCACAAAAATAAAAAATGGCTATACCCCAAATATTTGAAGGATAAAACGTGCAAGGATTAAACAAGGGGATCTACTAGGTATTATTAAATGATAGTTACACACGAAACAGCTTCAAGTGGGAAAGGAAAGAGGCTGTAAACCGTTCGAAAACGCAAACAACTGAGAACGGTATGAAGTATGGGCAGGCAAATGAGAGGTTCACATAGGACAGCTGACTCTTTTAGCATCCTATAGGTTTTTCCCCTTTCTATCATAGAGTTACCTTCCGACAGTCGGTATTTTGATAATAATGCATAGCTAAAACCTGTGAACTCTTTATTCATTTTTAGCTGATAATAGTTATGATAAAAAAACACTACATGATTCTATTTTATAAAAATGCATAATTTTATACAAATTAATTGAAAACTATTTCTTTGCAATCGGTTTAAAGTCATAAAAGTGCTTATTCAGCCATATACTGTATAGTAAAATACCCACCATGGGGAGGCAATTGCTTTTCAGAAAGGGAGGTAACTTATACAACACACAAATAGGAAATTAAAAGAGACGGCATGGAGAGGCAAAGGTAAAGATAAGAGACCAAAACGTTATGATACGGTTTAAACTGTCAATACACAAATGGTGCGAAAACTTGTTGCAAAGGACGGCAGATGTACTCAAGCAACTGAATTGGAAAAATTCTTGTACATTGTGTTATATCTAGAACCGTATACTCGAACTATTGGTTAATTGATTGATTGATGTGTAATAGCACATAAACAAATAAATGTTTATATCATGTTGCGACAACTGGAAAAGTGCCTTGCCCAGCGATACAACACGGCGGCAGGTTCGACCTGGTCTGAGCAACATTCAAATCCTATACTCAAACGAAGATAGTTCTCAACCTATTCTCTGTAGCAATGACGCAGTTTGCAAAAATCTCTCACGCTATATAACATCAGAGTATAGTGTATGTTCGGAATAAACATATTTAAAGAAAAAATCAACAATTTAAGGATATTCTCGTCCTGCGATTGTGTCTGGCTCGCATTGTTTGCGAAACTGCCAGGTAGGTAGGTAGGTAGTTAAGTACGAAATAAGGAAGGTAGCTATACGTACATAGAAAGAAAAGATAAAGAACATATAAGAAAATACTAGATACAAATATAGATAGATAGACTGACAGACAGACCGAAATATAGCTTGCTAGAAATATAGATAAATACAATGTATATATATATATATATATATATATATATATATATATATATATATATATATATATATATATATATATATATATCCATGCAGGCAGCACGGTAGTTTGGAAGGTATGTAGGTAAAAGAATTAGATTCACATAAGCTGATGTAGATATAGAATATTTACTTAGTTGAAACTAATACAAGTTAGGCTTTTATGACTAAAAAAACCGAGTACAAAATATAAAGAATGCAAGGTTCTAAAATAATCAACCAAAAGTCTTACGCCTTTTTAGAATGATTCCTTACAAGCTAAGGACTATTATAAATGGAGTTTCCAAGATTATTTCCTTCTCCTGTCATCTAACATTATTAACTGTGTCTGTATTCGTTTCATTTACAGTGTCTCACCTGTTGTTGCAAGGATAGAAGTAATCCATGCTATCAAAGTAATCATTTTGAGTGCAAACGTGTACAGGTTGACAGTTGCGTCGACATAAATATGTCTATGAATCTGCGTTCTTGTGATTGCCAATGTTCCTTCAAAACTGCTGCCTTGTAGAGGAACACTTACAAAGCAATGCTTGGATTCTTGTACGTAAAATACTCACAAAGTTTCATTATAAAAATGATACCCTTATGTTCCTTTCAAGTTGTAGAGGCTGGATTTGACTCTTCATTACAGAATGAAGGAAGGCTACCCAAAGTATATGATGCATAAACAAGGGACTTTCATCAGCACTAAAAGAGTTAACAGAGAGATAACCCGTCGACCTAGGGTCTAATTGATAACAGAGAAATCCATCCCTCTCCGCCTCTATAGATGTTTGTACAATTGTTAAATATGATTTATTGTATCTAAAAAACGTGCTAACTAACATTTATCGCCATAATATATGTTGAGGGGGATGTAAATAAACATAGATGAAATGACTCAAAAGTAAACAATTTTTGCCGATGCCAAGAGGATCTGCACAGGAGAAAATAATGAGCATTAATTTATATGTTTGTTTTGATACCCACTGATTTGGGCACCTAAATCAGTTTACTCTTATTAGCTGATGTAAAGGGTGTTTTGCCTCAGCCGGAGGAGGGGGGCAGCAGGGAGAGGGAGGAAGGGGCTGTGGCGAGCCTGGGTTGAGCCGGTTGGAGGCGTGTTTTGCCCAAGCCCGGGGGGAAGGGGCAGCCGGTTTGGCACCTTCGATGAGCAAGCCGGTTCAGGTCCCTGTGGAAACGACTGTCAGCCTTATAAAATGTAAGGGATAAAACAAGAGTGGTTAGGCCAGCCCAGACCCCTTCCGCCCCCGCTCCCGACGAGGCCGGCTAAAATCAAAACTAGCCTTGTAGTAGCCACTAAAGCGGACTAACCAATTTATACCATATTAAAAAAATACATTGTTACAAGTTATGACAGGAATGCTCAACTAATTGGCGAACATGAGTGACACTGATGTAACTGACGGCGAGCTTTTCGAGGATATTACCGGCGATTTCGACGACTTGATGAGATGGCGTCGGAGGTGCTCGAAGAGGAAAGCAATGAGGATGATGAAGACAAGTGGGAGAGTGAGGGCCCAGGAGACGAGGTCGACAGCGGCGTCAGACGGGACGCAAAGCGCTCGATGTTATGTTTGCCTGATATGACTCGTCCTCCCTTATCGATTCGGGTTCAGCGTGTGCCGGACGAGGAGCGGATCACGTCCAACGTGCTCCAGCGGGTCGAGGCGGCCATGCTGATTTGAGTTCGTGCCAAGCAGATTTCAGATTATTTAACTGCCTACTGCGTACGTAAGACCGCAGGTTTTTACTGAAGGCAGCCCCAATCCTTTGACTCACAACCCATTGCTTGCCTGGATATTTTAAAACGGTGCATGCCTCTCCTTCTTTGCCGCCTCGTGAGTCAGACTGCCGGTGGTGACATTTATGTTGAGGTTTGAACCCCCCCCTCTCCCCCGAAATGGCGCTACCCAAGTTTATGTGCGCAGACCGACCGGGAATTTTTACTCCATTTAAAGAAATGCTTTGTGTTACGGAATTATGTATATGGAATCTATAGTGTGCTTAAACTTTTGACCTATGACACACCAATCAGAAGAGATATTCTCATCTGTCAACTCTTCCTACATTTCACGTACCTTTTAGTCTGTGTCTGCCACTTACCTAAGACCAAGTCAACATGTTTTTATTTCATGTGCCTGGTAGAAAAAGAACTGGTGCACTTTCGAGTATATAGAAGTACTATATTATGTGAATAGTTTGTGTAATTCAGTTGAATGTTGTTCATAGGATATGTTACTATGTGATTTTGATTATTGCATTATTATATACATATTTGAATGTAAGAAAAAGCTTTATTTGCATAAATCTATTTTTTTTCCCCAAGGAGGAAGGTGTTACGGAATTATGTATATGGAATCTATAGTGTGCTTAAACTTTTGGCCCCTGACTCTACTTTAAAGTTGTGTCAAATAGTGAGTCATATTTAAGTTGGGTTTAGTTGTACTATTAATCAAAATAACAACATGTTTACTTACCTTTTTTTCAAGATCAGAGTTGTTTACTGTATCTGGGATACATTTTCATTAATAGATGTATTTAGTATTTCATTCTGGGTCATAATATGACACGTTTCCTGTTTCCTGTTGTGAAATGTGCCATTTGCAAGTTGTATAAAAGACCTGGAAATACGGATTATTTTCATTCCATTTTAGATCTTGAGTTAAAAAAACTGTTTTTTTTATGATCAGCTTTTTTTAAATCCAGACTGTTTGAAATAATAGCCTCGCTGCTGTTAATGCCATGCTATATAGATGATTCGAAAGGAATTATTATTTGGACCATTCAACAGAGCTACCTGGATCATATTATCGTTGGAACATCATAACAGTTCAGGCTCATTCATTCAGAACCATCATCTATTCGAAACATTCGTTCATTACGAAGACTCATTCTTTCGGAACATTCGTTCATTACGAAGATTCATTTGGAACATTCATTAACTTGGAACATTCATTCAATTGGAACATTTTATAGTTTTTATATATACAGGACTTGTAATTAGGACACTAATAATTGTTGGATTATTTGGATTATAATACACGATACTGTAAGTGTAATTTGATTTTCACATTAATTATTTAAAATAAATTGTTTATTGATTTTTGCAAACATTGTTGGTTTCACTATCTTTTTGATACGTTTGTTCGAGCCATAGGGTCGTAAAATTTGTCATTAGGATAGAACTAATCAGATATACTGCTTAGTGACAGGTTGCATGCCTTTCAACTATGGCACGTCTTGCTGAAAACAAGTGCGCGAGGAACTAGGTAACAATAAGGTTCGAGACCACTGCCATATTACACGCAAGTACCGCATCGCCGTCCACAAAGCATGTAACCTCAATAAAGGTGCCAGTTGTGTTTCATAACCTACGCGGCAACGACGATCACCTTATCATGGAGGCTATCGGAACAGCCGCATATGGAAAAATAAGCGCCATTTTAAACAGACATGGAGAAGTATATCATCTTTTCACTAGAGAAGCAACAGTTTATTGACAGTCTCCATTTTATGACTAGCAGCCTGAAAAAGCTGGTAGCTAACCTGCCTAAGGATGCATTCCGCGCTACAGCAAGGCACAAAACGCTTGGCGCTGACATTAAGCTCCTTACATGCAAAGACGTTTACCCATACGAATACATGAGCAACTGGAAGCGATTCGAAGAAACACAGTTTCCAACGATAGAGGCCTTTTATAGCCAACTCAGCCATGCTGGTGTAATCGAAAAAGACTATGAGCATGCGCAGAGCGTATGGAAGACATTTGCTGCTGCCAGAACATCAAATCACAGGCACCAAGCTCGAGCTGCTAGCAGTTATCGACATGCACTTATTTATTGAGAAGGGCATGTCGAGTATCCTGAGGAGCTTCATGACGCGCACAGCGGCTATCCGTTTGGTCCTCAAACCGTGAGTGTTTCAGAGGATTGACTAAGCGACTATCAGCGTGATTTAGTGAACAAACTGGGGGAGGGGGGATAGTTCACTGAAAGCACGAAGCTAGTTCCAAGTCACCATGGTCCGCCAGGCAACGAGTTTGATCAAAGTGCATGGATGGCACCATAAATGCAGCTGAATACATACCTACGAATCAAAGCGAAGTCAGAGTTAGAGAAAGACTTCTTCAAGCTGATGAATAGCTCGGTCTTTGGGAAAACCATGGAAAAGCTAAGAAAAGAGGATTTGGGTGGATCTTGTGAACCTGAAGGTGAGGAAAATAGGCTGCGTCGCGTGATTGCCGACCCAGCTGTTTAGTCGAAGAAAAGCTTTAGCGGCAACCTTGTTGCTGTTCATTCCACAAAGGTCAACCTGAAGCTCAACCGCCCCATCTATACGGGGAAGGCAAATCCTGATCTGAGCAATCACCTTATGTACGACTTCTACTATAATCAGATGAAAGCGCGCAACGGCGATAAGGCGCACCTGCTATTCACGGACACTGACAGTCTGCTAATAAGCATCGAGACCATTGATGTTTATCGAAATATGGCCGAAGATACTCACCTCTATGACACAAGCGACTATTCTAAAGAGCATTTGCTCCACAGCACGGCATATAAAAGGTTGTCGGCAAGTTTAAGGATGAGTGCTTTGGAAAGCTCATCACCGAGTATGTCGGCCTCTGCCCCAAGATGTGCTCTATACTATTCGGAGGCCACGAGGCCAGAACGGAGATACATAAAGCCAAAGGTATCTCGAGGAAAGTTGTATGGGCCGACTTTGGCATCGCCTCTACCTCGAGTACCTCTGAGAAAAAAGCAGCGACCACCATAAAATGGAATGTACCGTATAAACAAGACAAGTCTTCGGTCGCTGGACATCAACAAGTGGATTGCGCCTGACGGTATTATGATGCGGGCATATGGTCACTAGGTCATCGTACAAAAGCAACACGCCTGGGCGGAGGAGTACCTCAACGCGCTCTTCGGCCTGGCCTACGGACAAAAAAGACCTAAAGTGGTTGCTGAAAGTACTTTCAGACACAATCTGTAGTTACTCGCAAATGAAGCTTCAACGAGGAGAACCACTGCCAGAAAGATGATATGTAGATGGCTGTCCTGGGATGTTAAACCTGTCTGCAAGTGTGAACACCCCGAGCAACCACACAGGGTCGGTGGCACGGCGTAGTCCACCTTCCAGCTCTCCCGGCGCATAGAAGGACCGAATCAAGGTATTTAAGGTCAGGCGATGCTCTTCCAGACCAACCGGTAGCGTCACAGACGCTGCAAACGTCGCCGACCGCGTAGAAGCAGCACGAATAGCATCAATAGGTCTTTTACCTGTGAGCCGCGTTGCGTCACTGTTTAGGCCCGTTTCAACAACAGGCAGATACCGAACCCTCTCAATGCTACGCTTTGCAGTCTCGCTGTCGGTAAACATCTCCTGGGCGTATTGGTGCTCCAACAGCCGTTCGGTTAGAGTACGATTAAACCGTTCCACAATGCCCTTCGCACGGTGGACGATGACCTCGCTCCACCTCACACGCACGCCGTGTTTAGCCAAGAGTTGCGACACTGAGTCCATAAACTCCCAGCCGGGGTCAACCTGCAGCAGATTGGACCACGTTAGCAGCCCCTGCTTGTAGATACGTGCCAGCGCGTCAGTGACTTTGGAAGTCTCCTTGGTGGTCAAGGGATCACCCTTTTTGTAACGGCTGGCGATATCAACCACGGTTAGCGCATACATTTACGTGTATCGCCCACCTTGTCGTGCGGCAAAAACAAGATATCGGCCTGGTGCACCTCGTTACTATTTGAAACATCAAACCGAGGCCAGATAATTTTACGTGATGCCGGCAGGTAAATCTGCCTCATAGCCTGCTTTTCGAGCCACGCCCTGGTAATATCTTATTAGACTTTGGCTGCTTATGCCAGCTTCTTGGCCGCTGCCACGCCCTTCCAGTAACCTATCGGGCTGTAGTATATTGCCGCAAGCTTAGCATCTATTGTGCTTATTGTTTGCATTGCAAAACGAAAATCATTTTTTAAAACGGCCAAAGTATTTGCGCTGTCGGAACAACAGCAACTAGAACAAATGTTCTGGCAGCGCTAGAGCGTTTACATGTGTCTGCCGAAAACCAGTTTGTCTTTCGTGCCACCTTATCCGAGCCAGCGGTCGAGGTGTTCGCCGACTTGGGGTTTTGTATGGTGCTTAGGTCAAGGATCAGGTCCACGTCGGACTTTTGATGGTGTGCGAGTACGCCAGGTTGTGTCAGTAGCAAGCGGCATCTACACAGTTTCTTGGGGCCTCGCCACGCTTGGGGAGGCAGTCGGAGTCTAGACGAATGTCAGTTTGTGCCCGGCCAGCAGTAGTTTTGGCGCGGTAGATGCTTCTCCTGGGATACTTGCTCCAGGGCAGCCCCGGCAGCTTTTCAAGGCTGGCAGCGATTTATCCGCCTTGCTTTCGCTCGTGCGCTCTGTCGTACGACTAGTAACGACACACGCTATGATTGGTTGACTTATGTTTATCCCACATAACGCGCAAATTCCTTGCCTCGCGTGTTTCCCATTGGCGATCTGTACCTCGTGGCAGCCTACAGTCTCTGTCTTTTGCCTGCAGCGCAGACAATATGCGATCATTTTAAAGGACGTAGCGACCCTTTAATAGCATGGATATCATGGACCTTTCAACCACAAAAAGCCAAAAAGCTTCGGCACTACTGGGCCCTGCATCCTGACCGCATCCGGGCGCTGCTTATTGACCCCTCTGGCTGCGGAAAGACGCAGTTTCTGCTGAACCTCCTGCCGCGCTGGATGAATTGGAACAGGCTCTAAATGGTTGCGACGAGCGCGGACTATTAGAAATGCTACGACATCCTGCAGCAAATCAACAACGCCGCGGTTTTTGAGCAGGTGAAGATGCTGGCAGAGGTCACGGGCAAAAAGCGGAGTAACTAAACACTTGTCGCCATTGACGTTTATCTCCAACGTCGAAGAGGGCCCAGGCACTAATGACATAGACAGCGACCAAAGACAACGTCATCGTTTATGACGACGTGATGCTACAGGGGCAAAAGAGCCCATGGCGTCTCTGTAGCTGTGGACGGCATAAGAACGACGACGTGTTGTACTTGGCTCAGCGCTACGCTCATATATCAAACGTAATTCACAACAACGCAAATATGGTGGTTCTTTTCCGCGGGACTGACGTCCATGGCCTGCGGAACGTGCGCACCACTTGGTGTGCCGCCGACGTGGACAAGCACGAATTTCGTCGTTTCTTTGATGGGGCAACGTCCACGTCCCACAGCTTCGTCACCTTAGATCTGAACAGGACAGGTTCAGTAATGGCGTTAAAAATCTTTCAAAGATTATGGCATTTACCAAAATGTCAAGCGTGAAAGACAAAGTACGATTATTGGAGAAGTACGTGGTCTGCCGCAACGAGCTGCGTGACATGCTAAATGCCCGTCAGCTCGCACAGGCTGATGTAACCTACGAGTTCGAAAACAGCTTTTCCCCTCTTATAAAGCCAGCCAAGGCCATCGCCAAGGAGACCGGCGAGAACTTCAGAGGCATCAAGCAGGCTGGTCAAGAAGGCGGGGTTGAAACCGCATCGGCGTTGGAAAGGCTGTGCGAATACATCAGTGCAGTCCTACTAAAGCCGCCCCCACCAGAGTGCATGTCAAAAATGCTCACAGAGCCCCAATAGTATAACCAGCTAGGGCTCCAGTATATCATGGATATAGTGTTGTTCTTGCTGTGGCTACGATACCTAAAAACCGGCATACGATGATGTTGTTGCCGACAGACCGACGGGAAGCTCCAAAGTACCTAGAAGCCAATTGGCTAAAGTTGGTGTTTCGATATATATCTGGAAAAAAGCAGGCAAGTGGCGGCAAGTTTAGTCACTTTTTGAAAAATATTCCCGCCTACAAGGAAAAACTCAAAGCCACCCCCCCCCACCCCCCTCCATAAAAATAAAAATAAACAAAACATAAATACCCACAACCAGTAGGACAAAGGCAAAGCGAAGAACCCAGCTCACCGCCAGAGGGGCCAAGTGAAGATGACTACCTTAAAGAATACGTTGAAGCTGAACCACCTCGCCAAGAGAAAAGCAAGGCCCATATAGGCAAAGGTATGTCAGCAAGTGCTGGCACAAAGATCAAACGCCAGAGCAAGCGCAATGGCAAAAACACTTGCTTCTCGAGAGCAACCGGAAGACATGTAGTTAATAATGCTAGCACCATCCTCTGCTACAGCGACCTGGACGAGCTGGCCAAACGCCTCGAAGCGCTGATAATGATTTGACGGGCCGGCAACACGTCCCTCGGGCTAGTCAACGAGGCTAGCGCCATCTGCCAAAGCCTGCTATAGGATGATATTATGGACGATGGTCTATTTAGAGCGCTAATTAAAGAACTTCATGACGAGGTTTATGACTCATACTAGTGTACTGTCGGAACAGTAATCGACACAAATAGACACAAACGGCACAATCGTAAAATATTAAAACAGCCTTCGAACTATTCAGCATACTGCACCCTGATCACACAGATGGCATCAACGAGCCGGCGTTTGACGTCATCGTTTCGACGCCAATTGAGGCCCTGAAGGGACAAGACCTCATGATTGCGCTGGCGTCTCTCCGAATCTACTACAGCTGGTCCAACATCCGCTCCCGGCCTTTCGGTAGCCTTCCGGTCACAATACCTTTTGTGTTTTCCTCCGACAACGGCGCTATCTGGAAGACAGTTGCCCTACCAACGGGTGCCGATGAAACCTGGAAATCCAGCGGCAGATAACAGCCCTGAAGGGAGACAGCACGAAAATTAGCATTCTTGTCAATGAACCAACTCTTTCCGCAGCGATAGATGTCAGTTTCTTCACCTACCTCGTCAACATTGCAAACTCAGGCCAGCGCCAGCTGTTGGGATGTCCCGCCACGGTCGATCCAGCAAACACCATTCTCGGACAGGACTACAACGTTGCGCCCGGCATTGTGCAGACCACTACCATGACCTCTGTATTTCGCACATGATATGTTGTGGGCGGATTCTACATGCACGCGAGCACCAGCGGTAAATCTAGTCAGGGCTACATTCTCCATAGCTTTAATCCAGACCAGAAATGTTGGTAACCTGCTCGACCTCCACGACGAGACGTTCACCGTTGACCTCTATATCCGAGACCGTCGTCTGCTTTCAGTATATTAGGGGCTGAAAAGCTGCACTTATCGATCAGCTTGCAGTCGTTGTCCACAGGGGTCACCGCAGCTAACAACGAGAACCCCTCAACGCATTGCACGAGTACGAGTCGTTGCCGCCCGGTAGGCCAGTTTTTCGTGTACACGGACTGGGTGATATTTTCCGAGCCGTAGTACGGGCAGCACCTGCGGTCGCAAGGGCATTCGGCTCTCATGCAGTCGATGCTATCAAGACCGCCGTCGTAAATCATGCAAAACAAGCGCTGCCAACCGTTGCTGCTGGAAGCGTTACGTGATCGCCTCAGCAAGTTAACACTGGCCGTGGTCAAGACTATGCCGCCCGTAACACGCGCTGCTGTAATTGAAGCGGCCAGCATAAAAGTCGCTAGCCTTGTTCGACCTGCCGCTGCAAACGTAACCATGGGTGCCGCGGCCAAGACTATGCTGTCCGAAACGCGCGATACTCTCGCCACCAAGGTTAAACTTGTCGCTGCAACCTTATCCATGGGCGCTGGCCTTCGACTATCGCCATATTAGAATATGGTCGTAAGACAACATATCTTTTGTAATAGCATTTTTCCAAGAAGTGCAGGACCACACCCTCGATACGGGGGCCCCTATGCTTCGTGACCGCAGCATCCGCGACCTTCAGTACTACTCGTACAAAGCTTACGATCCTAATCATATGGGTCGTTTGGAGCTGCAGGTTCAGAATTTCTCCCCGCCCAAGCCTTCATCGAAGTTGTCGGCAAACACACAAAGGAAGACAGGACAGACGACAGCGTACAAGATGGAATTTGTCAATAACGGTGTGATGGCACGATTCGACAGTGCCCGCTATATAATCGATA
The DNA here is from genome assembly GCA_029931535.1 of Margaritifera margaritifera. Classification (NCBI taxonomy): domain Eukaryota; kingdom Metazoa; phylum Mollusca; class Bivalvia; order Unionida; family Margaritiferidae; genus Margaritifera; species Margaritifera margaritifera. Next base: position 1,013,758 of record JAQPZY010001611.1, read on the forward strand.
ACAAAGAAGTTGAGCCCTGTCTGGGTAACGTCGATGTCGCCACGATTATCCTCAGTCTTGCTCGCTACGGCGACGACTACGCATGCAGCGCCGGCCCATCGACGATGTTTTCAAAGGTCACAATAGACCATGCCGACAATACCCATTTAACCTTGATTGCGGTTAGATACGCAACGGAAGATGGCCGCGAAAATGTATTGAAAGAAAACAACCCCAACTTCAACCTAGCTTTCGCGTTGCTGAAGGTACAAATGGGACAATCATGATAACGTTTCTTATGCTATACAGCTAACCCACATCTTTGGCTTTTGTAGGAATATGCGCAAGGTCATCTTCGGCACCAAGCACACCATCGCGCTAACCCGTAAAAATACCGACGATGACGCCATTTTCCCGCTGATGACGCCATCTTCCGCGACCGCCGGCACTGTCACGCTCTCAAAGCTCGCCATTACACCGTCGTTGGTAGTGTAAACCAATCTGCTGAACTTTCAGCGGGGGGGGGGGGGATCAGTGTTCAGCAGGGTATCACCGCGCCCTTCGTTGCCTTCCAGGACGTGACACGGTTAAACAAGTAAGTGCAAAACCCGACGGTATTTGACAAGCTCGGTTGCACGGAGGTGAACCTGCGCCTCAACGGCCACCAAAAGCAGGCCAAGGAAATCCAACTCAACTACACCAACAACGAGTGGCTCGCTCTTACCGCTAAATCCTGAGTTACATGGGACGCGATCGGAACGGTGATTCAGGCCTCCAGATAAGCCAAAAGGACTTTACCGGCCTCTACCTAATTTACAACTTCAACCTGAAAAACCTCGACTTGGTCAAACAGTCTGTTGTGGATATATACTTCAAAGCCCGCGTCGCAAGAGCACAATTGACAACTACAGAGCTAACGCCCTCATACTCTTAGAAAAAAGTCTGCTGCTCGAGGGCCAATGAAGGTTATCGACGCCCCCATGGAAAAGCACCATTTAAATCACACTATCAAACCATACATACGCTCGCAGTTCTTTGTGCTAGCACGAAAGAAACGGCAACACAGTGTCATTCGAAAAACAAATAGTGACGCTCTCCAAAGGCCAGTTTAAAAAAATTGCCGCTCTATTCTGGCAACCTTTGTGGGCATGTCGCAATCATGCTAACGCCCGCCCATCCCAAGCGCCTTAATGCTGCCCGCGAGGCAAAGCGTGGCATCGTCCTTGGCCCTAAAAGCCATGCACAAAGACGGCGGCAACCTGCTCCTGCTAGCCTTTGCTTTTCCAGCTCTGGTAGCCGCCGGCAAGGCAGCAGCACTCGGCGCTGTTAGTACAGTTGGTGGTCTTGTCCTCAAGGGAGTTGTTGACGCCTCCACTAAGCACTGCAGTGGTTTAAGAAAATGGCGAGGTCTGCGCCTAACCGGGCGGCGGTAAAGGCTGTCTCCAACTTGACCTGCTGCATATGGCCCAACCCTTGAAGCATTTCTTCGGCACACCTACCAGGACGCAGTGAAAATCAACATCGACTCTTTACACGCACTGAATAGCGTTCAGGGCGACGCCATTCCACATTCTCTACTTTGACTCGTACGGACTTGCAACGCCTTCTTGACTAATTTTGTATCTTCGCAGAGCAAAGGGACGTTACCCCCAGTCACTGTCGCTAACCTACTCCACGCTTCCGATTCAAGAAAAGACCCATGGACCGGTTTGTGGCCACTTGTCCATTGCGGTGTTAAAGGCGTTTGAGGGCAACCCAACCACAGACACATTGTTGGATGCAGCGTTATCTATCGACCGAATTTAATTGAAGACATAACCGTCCTTTTTAGTATAATGTAAACTTGTCGTCGCGACAAACAATACCTGTGGAAATATTCGAACCGGATTATAAGCTGTGGACTTCTCTGTATGAGTCCAATTATTATTCAATTATTAAACCGTACGTGTATTATTGACCCTTTTCCTCCTGCTGCATACAGCATTTACCGCTTATTTATTGTGAGCTCTGAAACGTCTAACTCTGGCCTTTCACAATAACAGCTCTATACATTCGATGATATTGTCTAATTATAATAAATCCTTTTTTATTTGCCAAAAAGCGCCTATGTTAATTGGAGATAGACCCTTTTAGGTTAGTGTAAGCACAAACCGTGCCTGTAGATATCTATGGACGCTCTGCTGTTTCAAGCACTGGCACCACACAGTGTAATCTCTCCCAGTACGCAACCAAGGCCGACCTCGTGACCTTTTTCAAAAGTGCTATTAACGCAGACCGAAATGACTTTGTCGTGTTCTCAGATGTCACGGGAAACCTTAACAACTCGGGTGTTGACGTCTCTGCTCTCTTCACTAAACCAGTCGGTGTTGTAGCCGAGCATGTTGTTGTCTTTAACTCAAATGGCGCACTAAGCGACGGCGGCATATCCGTCGAAAATATCAATAAGAATTTTGACGATAATGATGCCTCGAGGATCTTCAAGACTGGCGATACAATGAGAGGCGCGCCGGTGATGAACAACAACTTTATGAAAAATGTTCTTGATGCTGTTGACCCTCAGGATGCTGTTACTAAACAATCCATTGCTAAATGGGTGCCAGACCTGCCAGACGATGCTGCGACCATGCCGTACTAACATCCTCTTTCAGTGCGGAGCCTGCCTTCTCGACTTGAAAATGTGGTTTTCCTGCGATCGTGAACTTAACGGCCAAGATCACGTCGGTCAGCAGGAGTACAGCAATAACTACACCTGGTTACTACCGCTGGGATTCATCGCAAAACTTTCAAAACGTTAGTGGTTTTACCCTCAGCAACAACAATGATACTATCACCATCCTGGGCGCCGGTCATAGACAAGGAACACAAATCATTCGTGCCGCCTGCCTATCCTCGACCAAAAAGACAGAGTATTGGCGCAGCGCGCACAAAAAGTGCATGACATCGACAATGAATACAAACCACTGATGCAAGAATATCTGCGCTAACTTGGGTTCTGCACGTACCGGTTTAGATTGGGGTTGAATGAGGATGCAAACAAACGTACGTCGAGTTCTGGGGATACCCAGAGGATCCTAATCCAACCTGCAGTCATCTAGGAGTAATTGCACTTTCGCTGTCGGAACAACAGCCAAAAGTACTGCCCTTGTGGCGTGTCGGGCGTGATTGAAACTACAATACCGACGTGGTATTTGGCGAAACGTTTTCAGCAATAACCTTTCTTTCAGTGTATGTCAGGTCCTCTATCGTTCATCTCACCATATTAAAAAACAAGAGCTATATTCGTAAAAGACGCACTTTGCTGTATCACAGTAATATGAAGAAAACAACAAATAGTCGCTGAAACTGAGGACAGAATGCATGGTATCCTAACTCTTGGCGAGCGTGTTGACGGGCGTGTTGAAACTAGTGTTATTTCCAGATCTAGTGATAAACCTCAAAAGGATCGGCGAGGCTGAAACCTGCTCACGGGCAGAGGCTGAACAGCGGAGCGCTCTGTACAAAAAGTATAAGTGCGCAGTAAATTTGGTGGACGGTGTTAGCAACATGCGGACGGCCGTGTTTATAAGCACCGGTGTGGCGGGAATCGGAATATTATCAACAATCTTTGCTGTTCCCATCGCAATCGTCCTTAAGCTCACAGCGGTGACCTTTGCTTTTATTTCTATGGCTGGAAAGTTTATCGACCGGCAACTATCAATAAAAGCTAAAAAGCACGATGAAATCTGCGTTATGGCCGATGCAAAACTCAACACAGTCGCAGACAACATATCTCAAGCTCTACGTGACAACGCCATCTCCGAAGATGAGTTCAAGCTTATCCTAGATGAAGTCGATAAATACACGACCATTGAAAAATGAAATACTGGCTGCAGCGTATAAGGCATACACTTCGGTTGTAATCAACAAAGTGGCAAAAAACGAGCTAATAGCTCGCATAAGAGCCGAAACCCGCAAGATCACGAAAAATCGAGCTGGAAATTTATCATAAGCTGTGTGTTGTCGTATCAACCGTCAGAACAACAACTTTCTAACTCAAGGCCTATTCCCAGCTTACCTCCAGCACACGATGCGGTTTTTCAATAACAAAACCACGTCGTCAGGCTCTGCCTGCATAATAACCTATATTTTCCCTAGCATTCCATTTAAATATTCATTTTAAAAAAGAAAAACGCAATGGATCTGCCGAAGTGCATAGATAATTACGACGAGTATGATAAAGAAACTATATGTAGAACTGAGTAGGCAAGATTTTACAGTTGAACCAAAATCAAAGGGCTATGTGTTCATTTTAAAAAAAGGAATATGCGCGCAATCAAGGCAATAAAGTAATACATCGCAGGCAAACATGTAAGTTTAAGCTTGCAAACAGATGCCATGCAGACGTTAATGTGCTACCTTTCTTTTTTAAAAGATCAGACTTGATGACCTTCATATTCAAAGCCTTGTTACTCTTTATGATGCACTACTCAAGTATGTTCAACATACGTTTGGATTCGTATATTTTTAACATCGTAAATGTGTAGCATATTTTACAACATCTTTGTAGTGTATGTTGAGCATTGATATGTTCAACATGTTAAGCATATATTGCGTCGCATGTCCAACGGAATATGGTAAACATATGTTTCATTCACATATGCAAAGCACGCGAACACATGCGTGTAACAAGTACGAATATTGTGACATGTAAATTATATTTAGCTGAAACATCTTTTCCATGTGTGCATAGTAAACATATGTTACATATGTTTTACATATGTGATTCACATATGTTAGGTTTGCATGGTACTCAACATATGTTTAGCATGTCACATAGTCATATGCTGACAGGGGTGTACTGGGTAAGCAACTCGGCCCTGGACTTATCTGCCGGGACAGGCCCGGGGTTTCGCTCACACCAGTAAAACACCGGTAAAAACGGATTTTTTTGACGGCCCACCGATGCGGAGGTCTGCCGGGACAGGCCCGGGGTTTTGCTCACACCAGTAAAACACCGGTAAAAACGGATTTTTTTGACGGCCCACCGGCCCACCGATGCGGAGGTCTGCCGGGACAGGCGCGGGGTTTTGCTCACACCAGTAAAAACGGATTTTTTTGACGGCCCACCGGCACACCGATGCGGCGGCCCACAGGGATTTGTCCCGGTATGCCCAATGGCCAGTACACCACTGTATGCTGAACATATGGTTTTTCATATGTCAAACACATGTTGCAACTTTTCTGGTGTAGTCCCCGATTTGTCTTCAAAAAGAGCGGAGATCACAAGTGTCAACACTATTTTAGTGGCAACAATTTATATTCTCAGTCCTTAGTTGAACACTCAGTCTTACTGCAAATCAACAGTGTCAAGATGTACAAATGTATGGGTGAAATGACAGTCAAGAAAACGGGAGTATTGTCAGTAAGTATTGGAAGCATCTTTTTATCGCTATTATAGCAAGTATACACATACCTATAAAATGTAGTAACACATTTCATTTCAAGCAATGCGTCACTATCATAGATGGTCAGAATATAGTAGAAAATGCAAACAGTGTACACGCCTGGCCTAAAGCTTATTTAAAGAATTTAAAATGTGTTTATGATAAATTATATTTAATTAATTAATTATATCTAATTGCTTATGAATCAATGCGTATTACATTTCTACAATTTAGTGGTTGTCTGGTGAAATACTGTATAGATTTGTCCTACTGTACATACACTGTATATACTTGTCCTACTGTACATACACTGTATGTACTTGTCCTACTGTACACACACTATATATATTTTTCCTACTGTACATACACTGTATGTACTTGTCATACTGTACATGCAATATATATACTTGTCCTAATGTACATGTCACAAGATGAAGCCGGGTTGGGACTGGATTAGTGAAGACACTGAAAGCAACTGCGTTAATAAGATGTTTATTTATAAACGCAATTTAAAGATGAACAAATCTGACACCATTATAACAAAAAGATAAGGAAAATTATAAAGCTCCTAACATGGAACTAGCAACAACAAGTAACTCAACGAGAAAAATCAAAGATGAATTTAACGAATGGAATTTTAAACAAACGTGAATACCATCCTATCACCAATCAATAAATAAGAGTATATGATCTACACCCTAATATAAAAAAGGTCTTATTAAGCACCAAGGGTGACCAAAGCATGTGATTTATGCACTTATCAATATAATACTCATTTATTCATCAATCTATTAACTCATCATTTTATCAATTCATCAAGCGATATTGGAATATGTATGAATTTATGAATCTATCGTTCATATAACGATATTAAAATGTGAATGCATGAAATTATGAATCTATCACACATATAGCGATATTGAAATGTGAATACATGTAATTTTGCTCAGATAGCAATAGTGAAAATAACAATAAAATGGAACACGTAATATATATAACTATCGTGGCGCCCATTTGACGTCCAAGATGTATCTCCGGTTCCACCCGCTCTAGTCAATGGTCAAGGAGACACCACGCATGGTCTACCCCTCCCAGTCTGTTGAAGGATCCCTCGAGAGCCTTCACATTAACACAGACCCGATGGTCGCGAAGCCTTGGTCCCTCGCATCGAGAACACCAGTACACTCTTCCGAACCAACGTCACCAGACACAGCGTATACGTCACAAGAAACCAAACCACACAGAGTTCTGCGACTCCACATCACCAAACCATACACAAAGACAGCTAAAAGTATAACAACTGAACCGTGTAGTACATTTGACACGGTTACTACTTTTGCATTGATATATGTTGCGCATGCGCGCACATGAATTACATCTCGTTACACATTACATTAATCATTCAATGCATGCTGCGTATAATTAAATAAAATCCGTCTGTTCAGTTACAACAAATAGCTAACTTGAACCAGACTATAGCATTTCTAATATCATGGCGTTGTATAACCTAGGTATTGACTCTCTGTAGAATTTAGAATAAATTCTAAAACATCTAATATATGAAACAATTCTGTCATATAAAACGACTAGTGATAACGAATACAATCTTAAATTTCACATACCTCTACAGCTGAAGATTTGCTCCCGTAAAGAGGTAAGCTTTCTAACAAGACTCGTCGTAGTGTAATTTGTTTATAGAGAATTTGCTCTATATGTACCCTAGCTGTGACAGATATGCGCAGCTAGGTACTTAGGTTTTCACTGCAGGCAATTTGCACATGCAGCATGGGGTGAATCGCGCTCAGTATTTCGAAATAACTAGAGCCGAAAAAAATAAACCACCCTCGGGTAACACTGTACGCGGCAACGAAACCCGAGTACATTTCCAATCACATATACATATTGATATAAATCATACACAATTCTGTGACAGTACATACACTGTATACGTTGGACTGCTTACAATTCATGATATTTCTGAACATGTGTTCTTCATATTCCTCATTATTTCATTCTTAACAAACCTCCTGAATGTCTGTGATATCAATATGACCGTATCAATTACTATTCATTCACTCTTCCTCTAATAATTTGAAATTTGAATGTAAAACAAAAATAAATTTTTTAAACATTGGTCCAGAGCAGATAAGATCCACATATTATAACGTATGGTAAAATTATGAAATCTTTTTAATCTTCCTTATGGTCTTCTTCTTAACAAAGTTTCAAAAAGTCAGATTGAATATTGTTTCTACAGTAGACAAGGTCCACACTTTAAAAATATGTGTGATTATCAAGAACATAATTTTTCATGTTTAATATATAAAGTAGTTGAGAGTATATTGATGACGGGTCCTTTCTGCGACACGTTTGTTTTCCATCTGATACTATTGGGCACATAAAGCAATGTCTGACAACAACACAAATGTGAAATAAACTTGTCTTCCGTTTTATTACATGAGTTACAGATTTTAAACTGTACAGTTTGATTGCTAATAGCGATTTCTGTCTTTAACATCCATCAACGTCATACACAACAGAACACATATTCATCCGACGAGGTGTTCATCTATGTGACCTCCATTCCTGGAAGGAAGTAGATATGAAGATGTATGATTCTGGATTACCCACAGACAAATTGCATTAAACTTATTATTAATTTAATTGGCAAGATTATATTTAGGGCTTCGAATATGACATAATCATAGTATAATTACATGCAAATGTGACTTTCACAAAAGTTTTTTCTTTCAATATTTGCAAACAAAATTCTGCTTCAATATTAAAATTAAAACTTCTATGGGAAATATAATGTAGATGATCTATGGATGCATGGATCTAATATGTATTTATCTATCTACACACACACACGCACGCACGCACGCACACACACATTCATCCTTTGACCTAGTTGGTACATGCAAATGGTGAAAATCGTATGTAATATAGTTCTTTTCGTTAGTAAAATATGCACGGAAATACATTTAGATGCAACCTAGGAGAATCACGTTTGCTACTGAATGTTTGGCAAGTATTTCGAGGAAATGCTTATTTTCTGTGGCACCATGCAATAAAGCATAAAGTGCAAGCTTCGGTCACTAAATACTGTCAATGGAATCTTTATTTCTTTTCCAAATTGTTCGTCCATCTGTAACAAAATTCAGAATCTTAGATTTATAATGTAAGCATCAATAGCAAAGATAATGTAGTCAGTACTAGAAGTTGAATACAATATTGCAACTAAGTGTCAGGAATATAACTGCTGGTGATATCAAGCAAGAAGAAGAAGAAGAAGAAGAAGATGATGATGATGATGATGATGATGATGATGATGATGATGGTGATGATGATGAAGCTAACTACTACAATTGTTGATTAATTAGGCGCAAAGGAGACGGTATAATACACTTTTTGAGCCAATCAACTGTTATTGCATCTTGTTATAGTCCCTAAGAAAATCATTTTATACGTTTTCTCTACTTTTTCATTGAGATTTGCTAAGCAGTGAAGAATTTTACTTGCATTCACAAGAAAGCAGCACTCAAGCCTAAACAGTAAAAAAATGTTTATTGGATTCAGCCTCTGAGTTTTTGCGTAAACTGACAAAGCAAACAAGTGTGCTTCGGTCGGTTCAGGAAAGGTCACTTGCACGAAAATATTCAGTTATTTCATTCAAATGCAATTATTTCCAGAAAATGAAACATAACCTATGGCGATTTTAGGATATGTTATGTCCAGGTTGTAAGTGCCTAGTAGTAGTAAAGATAGTGTTAGTGCATCTGAACTTATAACTAATGCACATAATGTCATCAAAAACGTGTACAACTGAAGGAAATATATAAGGAAGTTAAATAGTATAGTGATACCTTGAATAGCAAAAAGGGGAAAATCCATAGTGAACACATTGTTTTGATAATTAAGCAGCCTAAACGCATTCATAGCCATTTCTTATACATGCGAATGAAATACGTAAAAATAAATCAATTATTTGGTTCATATTTGAGGAATGCAATGTGGAACAAATATAACCGTTTCTTTATTAAATGTGGGAAATATCAGACTTCGGCGAGTTTTCTTTCTTACAAACGTACCTACTCTCTCTCTCTCTCTCTCTCTCTCTCTCTCTCTCTCTCTCTCTCTCTCTCTCTCTCTCTCTATATATATATATATATATATATATATATATATATATATATATATGGTTGCATAGCTTTGAATTTATTTAAAACTTCATTTAGATGCAACAAAACTCGATTGCATACTTGTTACTTTCATGTGTTTTGTTAGCCCTTCGGGAACTGCTATAGTGTGAACAGAGCACATGGGAAAAGTTTGGGTCTTCCAATCTGGTACGATCATGGTAAATGACTGAGGCCCTGTCACCCCATGTCACCATAACTAGAGCAATGTTTAATCTGTCTTGACAGGAATTTGAGTTCAGACATGTTTTTCACCATTTTTTTTATAGAAAAGAGTTTGATCTGTTCATTCCAGATGACAAAGGGAGATAAGGTTGACATTAAGGCTATTAGTAGGTTATGAGGAGTACAGTAAATTCTTGTCTATAAATTCATCAAATTCTAAAATTCACTATTCTCAACAGTTTAAATATCTTCTGACAAGTGGAAATGAACACACAAATTAATTTATGACATTCTTTTTTATTTAATAAAATGAATGCCATTAAGGCACCTAAAATCTAGTAAGTTTTGTATTTCCCAAAATGACCAGTGAATCTCCAAACTTCTCATACTTCACTTTAGGTGCACACAGGTGATATGCTTTCTTCAGATCCATTTACTGCCAAAATAGAAGTACTATTTAAAACTTTTTTCACAGTATCTTACTTTCAAAGCAACAAACTAGATGAAGACTTTGACCAAAATTTGACTTTGTTTTCTTTTTTTATATTTTAAATGCTTAAAAGTATACCAAAATTTTTGTAAAATTGTCCTTTTTAAAGAAAGTAATTATTTTTGTGTCGAAATATAATCTAAATAGATTAAGCATCTCAAGGAATTTTAATTTTTCAATTAGTATCGCAAGTGAGTCTCTGTGTTTTGACCTACATTTGTCACCAATGACATCACATTACACTCCACTTAGTCCGCTGTCTTGTAAGATAAATTGTACTATGGAGCAAACCACGCTGGAGCAAAATGCAAACAAACTTTGCAGCTAAACCTCAGTATTCCTACAGATATAGAACAGCAAAACTTTTTAAATAGATGTAACTTTTTTCATCTCTTTAATGTATCACTAACTAATCCTCTTGTAATCCCCCAGAAAACAATGATATGTATATTTGATTAGTCCTGGAGATTTGTTGAGCAGTGAACAATGTTGCTTGCATTCAATAGATGAGGAGGAGGACGAGGAGGACGATGATTTTGATGATTACACAATACTACAGTGTTTAATTAATTAAGGGACTGGCTTCTAATTTCTTACACTTACTTGCCCTCACAAATGAAGAATCTCTTTACGAAGCAACCATCATCGTTCATGTAATAATTCGCACGGTTGAAGAGTCCAATACAGTCTTCTGTGTTCCTACTATTTGGCTCTGCGGGCGCCCACATATTAACCTCCACCCCATTTTTCAATGAAATGAAATTAATGCGTTTATTGCTATGGTACCACACCCATTCCATCACAGTCCTATTGTAAACGCCGGCTGTCCAAAACTCTATGACCTTGTCAGCTGAAAATTTGCATGATTATATCTTCTGATATATCAGCAAAAATCATCGATTATCTGATGTTTGAAATGATTTTGAAAACTAAACGATGATTTTGAAAACTATATATATATATATATATATATATATATATATATATATATATATATATATATATATATGTGTGTGTGTCTGTGTCTGTGCGTGTGTCTGTGTATGTGTGTGTACGAACTGCATCATAATATTTATTTATAAAACGTTACACCGTCAAATCATAACTGACCCAGCTATATAGAAAATACCCCCTGAAATATTCAAGTTTTGTGACACTTTAAAAAACATCAGTTATCGTTCTAAGTTGATTTGCAGCTTTTCTTGTAATCTAAGCTGTGTTTCAGCTGAAAATTTTTGACAGGAGATTTTGTTGAATATGTAGATTTGTGCCCGAAAACTTCAATAGGGGTCATCTGCTAATATAATACTAATGATCACATACTGTTAGTCCATTTACGGTCTTCCTGAATATGCCCCAAATATCAACAGTGTAATCTGCGTGAAGTACTTTTTCAATGTGAAAAAATTGAATGTGTACTTTATTAATTGCAGAGAAAAAAGGAACAATAACACAAAAAGCATCAACTGGAGTTAATAGAATAAATAATCTCTTGAAAATTGACACTTTCTTTAAAGATTCTTATAAATAATGTATAAAACTTCGTTTGAGGTATTTAGTTTTACCTTGAATGTTCATCTGGTGTCATTGTAAGTTATACAAAAAATTTAAATGAGTATTACATAAATAAGGTAAAATATTCAGTCAACCGTTGAAACTATAGTGATACTTTCACAAGAAAAGATTTTAATCTTCTTCGATGTTTAGCATTTCTACTTAACTGATTCTTCTCCTCGTGACAAACAATTCGCTAACCTAAGCCAATGTATCATATTTTGCTTGGACGGTGCAAATATGTCGATCCTTTGGAATGATTGATGTGTAGAAAAAGGGCGTAGTTGCTGAGTGTCATCATCGTTTTAAGCAATTTAAAATATGGTGGATTTAATTAGAATTCTAATACTTGAAACTCGCCCAATAATAGTATATTTAAAACAGTAATAAACTACATACCATGTATACCAAAGTGTTCACGAATCTTCTCTTGGAGAAACATGAGCTCTTCGAAGTCTTCGATTTCAACCAATTGCCAATCATTGTGCTCACAATATTGCTAAAATTTCAAGTTAAATCGAGTATTTTACCACAAAAGGAAAATTATGAACATTTACATGTGGAAAGATCAATACTGCAATATTCTACACAAGTAGCTGGGGATAGCTAGGCATCCGTCATATTGCGTAATTTTATCGATTTTCCAGATTTTATAGGTATGGAATTTTTAAACTGCTAGAAAAGCTATATTATTCAATCAGATTTGCTTAGTAGCTAATCATCGAAACATTTTCTATTAAGTAATCTAAATAGAAAACTGGCTAGACCCTGGTCAACGCTGAATGGAATCCTCGTTTTGTGTAAATTACTCCGACCATTGAGAGCTGGGAATTCCGTTCATTGTTGAACCGGGTTTAGCCAGTTGTAAACTTGTATCTGTATATTTCTTAAATTGATGCTGGCAAGGGACATCTTTCCACTTTCACTGTGTCATGCTGAATAAAATTCGAAATAATCGCTTGATGCATTGAATGAATATATACAACTAAGTATCTTGCGAGAATGTATCGTAAAAAAGGTGAGCAAAAGTTTTGCATAGGTAAGAAATATCTTGTGTAATTATTCTACCGTATTGGAAACAAAATTGCGACTTTCCATCTTTGTCTTTTTTATGTGAGGATGCGATCCAGGAAAAAAATGTAAACACTATCTAACATCAAGCTTCTATGCGAGCTCCAGAGACCTTTCCGCTGATCCCAATGGATACAGCTAATTGAATGTCAATGGAACTCACCTAAATTACTCCACCAGATGGCGTATGTGTGCTATGGATTTTGTGGTTCTCATTCTCAGAAGTGTTTGTTATAATAAAAAGCATTAGGAAACAGAAAATCAGTCTAGAAATCCCATGGAATACTCTTGCCATCTCGACAAGAGGGATGTGCTAGATCCAAAATGATACGCTTATATATATATATATATATATATATATATATATATATATATATATATATATATATATATATATATATATATATATCCCCTGCCTGGGTTTAAATATATCCCGAGCCGTAAGTGAAATGTATGTATACCCGCGGTAGGTGATGTATACAGTGTCACTCATCTATCAACCTATATGACGAATTTGTCACGCTGCAGAACCTTTTGTTTTTCTTCAAATCTGAGTGAACTTGGCAACCCCTTCTCAAATGCATACGATCATGGCATAAGAGAGAAAATCATAATAATTATATCTGCTTTTAAGTTGCCTCCTCAAATATCGTTTTTCAAATGAATTTTTACTCTGGAGTTTTTCATACGTATGATTTCTAAGAAAAAAAATAAAATAAGAATATCAAGGAAAAGGAATTATGGTATGTACGACAACAACCATTTCTACATTAATACGATATGCTTAACGGTCATGGTTAGAATGGGAATACGAGTTTCTGCTACGAGTCTTTCTTTGACGACAGATGAGGGATTTATGGCGTCATATGAAGTTGCGATTGTTAAACACACACACACACACACACACATATATGTGTGTGTGTGTGTGTGTGTGTGTGTGTGTGTGTGTGTGTGTGTGACAAACAATAACCTTTGCAGTACACCGGATCTTTGCAGATATACGCTGCTATGAGCAATTTTATAAACGACAGACATAACAGCTAAAGTGCGAAACCGTTTCAAAGTTATTGGGTTCAAATTTGTTAATTGTGGCAAGTTTGCGACAAAGGGAGTGTGGTAGGAGGTTGGTTCCAGCAAGAACAAAATTAGAGCGTCAACATTATATTCTACACATTTATGCTTCGTAAGCTGGGGCGCTGAGCTGACTATAGTGGGTCACTAGGTCAGTACACTACAAAGCTTAGTCATGACGCCATTTTAAAATTTGGTTATATCGAGTTCTTATTATTAATGAAATGTAAATAATGTTGGATTTATGACTTTGCTGGGACCCATGTTCTTTGCGGCACAAGAGAGAGAGAGAGAGAGAGAGAGAGAGAGAGAACAGCAACCGGGAAAGTGGAGTGGATTTCAACGAAATTGAGTAAAATAATTTATTCAATTAGAAAATGTAATTTTAACTGTGAATATGGATAGTTTTCTCATTATTTTTCTTTTTTTTTCTTAACGAGTAATAACTGGAAATTAATAACTGGATCTACAGATAGAGAGCAACGGTCTACTGTTGAAACCAAAATAGAGTGTATTCAAACACCATGTGTAAATCACAGTTTGATATACCCACAGTATTGGTATATCAAATTGGCTTATTTTAACACTTTCAAAGGGACTGACAATTTAATTTTCGGGGGGGGGGGGGTTGAAATTATTATTCGAACTGGGATTTCTTTGTTTTTAACTTCAAGATATTTCTTTTTCAAATAATATAATGGATATAATTGGGTTTTTTAAAAATATTTTTATTCTATGAATCAGAGCAAGAATATTTGTTTCAAACTCTTTGAGGGCCGGAATTTTGTTTTGTTTTGAAATAAATCCCAGCCCCTTCCCCCCCCCTTCCGAAAATAAAATGGTCGGTCCCTACGCTATATTATTTTCAATGTATTCCACATAAATATATAATTAGACAGACACTGTGTATATGCAGTTTACAAGACATGTATTACCACTGCAGAAGTCCAGATATCCTCACTGTCTATGAATTTGTGGCAGGAGGAGTCAGGATAATGACACTCTTGTGTCCAGTTCTTCCACTTGTTCTCATTCGCTAAAACTGCGGTTAATAAACATACTTATATTAACATTGCAACAATTAAACCATGGCTCAAATGTGATATATTTCATAGAACAATGTATGATTGTAAAGTTTCAAAATATAATTCATTTGAATGATTATGAACCAAAACAAAATTAAATTGATTTGTATCAAATTAACTGCCTGCGTTCAATGCTTGACAAACATGCCCCAGCAACCAAGTGCAGAGTATCAATTCAAAAGTGTTCTTCGTGATATAACAGTGTTAGGGACCAGCTTCGCACTGCTAAAAGAGAACACCGTAAGGCTGAGAGGCTTTGGCTTTCCACCAGCCTCACTATTCATAAGCAAATATACGAAGCCGCTAAGAAAAATGCTTTGGCTTTCATCCAGACTCAATATTCATAACCAAATATATGAAGCCACTAAGAAGAATGTCACAAACATAGTCCATGCAGCGAAATCAGCCCACTACAGTACTACGATCACTGAAAGTTCCAGCTGCAAAGAACTCTTCGAGATTACTAACAAGCTAATGTCAAGGAACAAATGTACACCACTTCCAACTACCTTCTCTCCAGTCGACCTTCCGGACCAGTTTGCAAATTTCTTCCGTGACAAAGTACAAACCATTAGAGATAAGCTTGATAACACAATTTCAATTGACTCGTCGTCACCATACAGTTGCGATACAGAATTTCAGCGGCAACCGCTACCAGCATTTGAACCTGTCTCTATGGATTTAGTACGTACAATCATGATGAAGAGTGCCCCAAAGTCATGTGAACTTGATCCGATTCCGACATCACTGCTGCTTGAGTGCTTAGAACCAATATTGCCTTCACTAACTGATGTTATTAATACTTCTCTCTCATCCGGGGAATTCCCATCATTTTTCAAAACTGCCATTGTAAAGCCTCTGCTGAAGAAACAACACTTGACCATAACGATTTAAAGAAATACCGCCCAGTTTCTGACCCCCCATTCATGTAAAAAATCTTAGAAAAAATTGTTCTATCCCAACTTGTATCTCATCTGAATTCAAACAGTCTTTTTAGCAATGTACAGTCTGCATATCGCCCTCGCCACAATACCGAAACTACCCTTCTGAAAGTAGTTAACGACCTTCTCTCTGCTTTAGATAGTGGAAAGATTACAGTCCACACCCTCCTTGACTTGACTTGTCTGCAGCATTTGACACAATAGACCATGAGATATTACTTCACCGTCTCCATCATGTATTTGGCATTCACGATACAGCCTTACAATGGTTCAAGTCCTACTTGGTCAACAGGACACAAATTGTGTCCGCAAATGGAAAACACTCCAGCCCAGTTGATCTATGTTTTGGTGTTCCACAGGGTTCTGTTCTTGGACCTGTTCTCTTCATTCTATACACTCAGCAGCTCTCAAGTGTCATAGATCGTCATCCAGTGTCTCACCAATTGTACGCTGATGACACCCAAATATACAAATCTAGCCACCCAACTGAAGTTGATGCTACCATCCAAGGTGTAGAGAGGTGCATTTCCGATGTGAAATCATGGATTACATGTAACAAGCTGCAGATGAATGATGATAAAACTGAAGCCATTCTGATTACAACACAGACTTTCTCATTCACATCCTTTACCTCAAACAATAGATATCAGCAACACCAACATTAAATTCACACAGTCAGTACGAAACCTAGGTGTTACTCTAGACAGTACCCTCTCATTGCACCAACATGCCATGAACATATGCAAGGCTGCATATCTTGAGCTGAGACGCATCAGCTCCATTCGCAATTATCTTTCAGTTGATGCCACTAAAACACTTAGTGTGTTCCTTAGTACTTTCAAGACTGGACTTTTGTAACTCAATTCCATCTGGTTCGTCTCAGTATCTACTCCAGAAAATTCAAGAAGTTCAAAACACAGATGCTCGGATCATTCTTAGAATACCACGAACAGAGCACACCTCCCCCCTGCTCTGTACCCTACACTGGCTACCCATTCGATACAGAATCAAACACAAAATGTGTTCTCTGTGCTAAGTTTCATTGACTGGCTCCAGTCCAACATACCTATCTCACCTCACCCATGTGTACACACCAGCAAGATACTTACGCTCCTCTTCCGACACTCGTATTCTCATTATTCCCACTATCAAAATGAAGTCATACGGACAACGTTTTTTTGCATACCAGGGCCCAGCAACGTGGAACGAATTGCCCACTGAACTTAGACACAAAGACACAGTGATATAATTCAAGCGTGCTCTTAAAACTTTAAAACACACCTATTTCTACTGCAAGAACAGACTTAAAGACTTAATAATATTTCCTTACCTTAAATATTTTCAGCATGTTTTTGTTTTCTAATTTCATGGTGTTTGTTTTTCGTAGCCTCCGATGTGAACAAACCGAAAAAAGTGGACCATAAACATGTCTTCCATAGGGATCAACGACAGTACTCGATTGGAAAGGGTAGGGTAACGGCAGTTTTGTGGCAATTGCTTTTTACTGTGGCAAGATCATGTGTAAAGGTCAGCGATCACAAGAGAGAGAAAGAGTAACCCGTGTGTATTCTCATTTGCGTATAAATAAAAATATGGTTCAGAATCCGAATGATTTCGCGTATTTTCACGCCAAAGATCTGGTAGTCGCTTTATTCCTCCAAAATGACAGATATAATTCGGAACAATTTGCTAAAATGAATATTTATCAATAGATCTTGGAAGCTGAATCTCCCAGAAACGGTTTCAGTGAAGCTAACGTATCGTATCGGTGCTTTCACAACGGAAACTTTGAATTGCATCATACATGTTTGTTTTTTGGGGGGTTTTTTTGTATCAACGTTTGTCGTATCACTCGCAAGTGTTGAAACCCACACCCTTCGGACTCAGCCTTGAATGACCACTCGGGATCAGGCGAACGTTAATACCAGAAAAAACATGTAAGATCACTATATTAAATACTCAATTCCTGATTGCACGTTATTAATAGCACAGTGAAGATTACAAAAGCTGATCTGAAAGACGACGGTACTAGAAAAAGATTGGAACTTTTCATTTTTGAAAAATTGCACTTGCATGGGACTTATCTCTGGCCGTCAGGCACTTGTCTGACATAAAAATGGACCTGTCTCGGGTGTCGGGCAGCGATGCCAGTTTGTAAGGTGATTAACTGTGGTTTTCTTTAGCTTATACATTGTGGTTTATTTGTTGTGTAACATACTTGGTGCATGAATGCAGGTCCATTCTAGGACAAGCGATTGCAGAAATTGCTTGTTTCTATCAACAATAAAAAATATTGCATTGAAAAGTCAACTGAATGTGCAAAAATCGCGCATTATATTTTCAAGTACAACCTTTATTTCTTCATTAAATCCCTCCTGTATTTAGTAAATTTCCCTTTTTACAAATAGAGGGGTGAGGGAGATTTCCCCTATACATTTTCAGTTTTAGAATTGACCCTGGCATGTTGTCTTACAAATGTTAATATTGTTCAGTTTTTAAAATTTTTTGCAAACATATGGAGAAAAAAATATATTTAAACATATGGTGTCAACCTGGATAAAGAAAGGATGTTATTATTATTATTATTATTATTATTATTACTGGAATTTCTTTGCTAGTTATAGTATCCGGGATAGTATCCGCAGAATAATAATAATAAAAAAAATTAAAAAAAAAAACACTGGTAGGAATAGCGTCTCAAGGATCGTAATGGGAATGGTTCTTTTCAAGAGCTTATAGTCTGCAGGGTTGTGACAAGTAAATATGATATTTTTACACACAAGGGGGCTCCATACCGAGCGAATCATACATGCGTGAGCCTGGTTTGAGGTAGACGTTTCACCTATTTCCAAGGACCTCAAGACAACAGTCGTTGTCAAGTGATTGGTTCTTGAACACGCAAATACTACAAATAATTTTCCTCTAATTACCCACTTACCACACATCACGAAACTCTAATTACACACTTTCATGTTTCACGTTTGTATGACTCATCAGTAAACCTTTCCAGGCAGAATTCGTACTTTACGCCATGCACCACAAAACACGACCCTAACAACTAATACAAAAAATTTGTCCTATCTCAAATTACTAAACACTTATACATTAGAATATCACGAGGATTTCTTATGTTACGAAATTAAGGTGGGTCCATTTTACAAAACTAATCCATGCTGCCATAAAGTCTTGTGAACATTGTACATTATGACTTATACTCCTAGAAATTGGCTAATTTCTCGGTTTTAAATATTTCTTCCTAACACCGACTCCCCATAATAAACAAATAATTACTAAAATCTTACAAAACTATAAACCTGAGATGTCAATACAAACAGCACATACCATAAGTTTATAACAATGTGATTTACATTTTTATAACAATATGATTTACATTTTGTGTTTCATATTACTAGCCACAAATACTTAAATGAATGGAAAAGCCACTATATATATATATATATATATATATATATATATATATATATATATATATATATATATATATACTGCAACTAATACATGTAAAATAACTTAAGACCAATTTCAAAGAAAGTGTTTGACAAATACTCAACTAATTATTGGTGAAAGTTAGAAAAATAAATGTCTCCATTGTAGTGAAACTTATTTTTAAACGTATTTGTTACTCTTTCAAGAGCCTACCTGAGAAGCAAGGCCGATAAAGTTGAAGAGGCAATATCGGAGACTCTCAAGTATGCCCCAACCCAACAGAGAGCGAAAAGTACAAGGTTAGTTGTTTGAGCTATTCCTTGATCAAACCTTGATTTGATTTTGTCTTTATATGCATTATGTTCAAAGGAACGTATCTGCGTTTCTAAATTGCAGATAACATCGAAGGTTGTCATATTGCCATGGACAACCAAAATTTGAGTTCAAACAACTAAAGTTTACATCCAACTTGTCCAATTTTCCATATGGATTACTACTGAAAGTGAATTATTCGGACAGTTAGAATCTACTTTTGGGCAAATGGACTTCAGCATCCACTTTCCCGAATGGACAAGTGAGTCTCAAGGTTAACGTTCAATCCTGCTTAAATATATTAAGAGAAACACAAGTTAAGTGAAGAAAGTTTCATTGCACTTGTTAACTATACTTTAGATATGTAAGCAGTACTGAGATATATGACTTTGCTCAAGCATTAAAATAAGTTTTCAATTTGCAGGTCCTGAGCAGAACAGAAAGAAGACTCATACTGACCTTGCTGTCCAGGATGCAGATTCTGACACAGAATTATCTGAAATTCCAGAAAATGACCTGAAGAAAATAAAGTCATAGTAGAAAATATGCTGTTTGTTTGTTTGTTTGTTTGTTTGTTTGTTTGTTTATTTATTTATCATACCCCTTATCTCGTCTTAAATACAACTATCTATACCTTCGGCCTGTAAAGCCCGTACCCGTATACTTTGTTATCGAAACGACATGAAAAAAATAAATTATTGACAAAATGATATTTTACAAGTAATTTTTTTCTTTTGCTTATGTAGAGTAAATGAACAGGGTTTCATGCCATCAACAGTAACATATTTGCATGCAAACCATGTTAAACCAACTACACATGAGCTTCTTTATCTAGTCAAGCAATTTCAGAAGGCATGTTCTCTATCATAATTAGATGATTTGAAAGTTGTATGCAATTTAGTGAATTTAATTTTTGTACCCCCCACTGCTTACATCAAGACAATAGAAATATCATCCTCTCCACCTTGCTGTATGACCATCCACCCTAGAGGCTCCTTAAGTGTTTTTGAACAAAACCAACTAAAATAGACAAATGTAATTTAGTATACATATTTTCATGCACATATCAATGATATTGTTACATTTCCAGAATTATTTTTTCTCAGTACAGTTATGCACAAACCACTTGAGGTAGACCAATTAAACTTAGTAGGCATGCTGTAATGCATTTGTTTAAGGTATAATGTGATTTTATTGGCAAAATAACACTTGTTGAAACTTTTATTTCTTAAGAACCTTTTGAACTAATATTTTTGTGGCTTGAGGGTTTACATAGTTTGATAAGTTTTTAAAAAAATCCCATTTATTAATGTTAAATTGTGGATTTGGACCTTTCGACAGTAAATGGGCATATATGTTTCACAGGCACAAAGTAGCTTTCATTCTTTACCATTTTCAATAGTTTTGTTTTTAACGTTTTCATAAGGTTGTAGGAATGTTACATCATAACGGTAAACATCAACGTTGAAGCAACATTCCAGCAAATTCACCAAATCATGTTGCCACAACGTAATATAATAACAATAACAATGAAACAACACTGCTGCGACGTTGAACTGTTAACTAGGAAAAGAAAGGATATAATAATAATAATAATAATAATAATAATAATAATAATAATAATAATAATAACAATTAATAATAATAATAATAATAATAATAATAATAATATAACATAACATAACATAAGGTTGAGTGACGGGTCGAACCGTTGCTCTTACTTAGAGTTGTGACCAAATGGTAAACAGTCTTACCTTTTTATTGTTTGAAAATTTACTATATGTAATATGTGGTCTGGTGAGGTTCCTTGGGGTAACAATAAATATATCGCAAAAACTGCGATTATGTTTGTTGTTTTGTTGTTGTTGTTGTTGTTGTTTCTTTGTTTTTTATAGAAAGAAAAGATTGTATACATATCGTTGCATCAAAAGTAGACTAAAGTTGTACAATATAATCCCTTTCTTCAATAAATATTTCTTTGATAACTGCTGTAATTAGTTTTATTAGTCAACGTTATATTGTCTCAGTGGCTGACCGAGTAGGCCTATAAAGTATTCGTGTACCCCTCTGACAGTTTGTACCCCAGCCTCCCTGCCGATTTTAAAATGAAAAGACTCAATAATATAAAAAATGCAGAAAACCTAGTCATTTCATTCATTAATTTAACATTTCTAACTCGATTGTCGTTATGGGTCCCTAACACTGTCTTGTTTTTTTTTTTTTTTTTTTTTTGCGGCATCCATATCTGCGTGGGCAAGTCTATTTTATCAGAAAACATGAGTGATGCAGTTCATCGTCTTTGACAAATTTCGAATAACTCCGTACATTTCCTTGACTTTGGGAGCTACATCCCTTTGAACCCTTGTACATAAGAGTTAAACCGCTTGCCCTTTTTATTTTGTTCAATTTGTTAAAACTAGACATTACACATATTGGATGTAGATCTAGTCTACAGGCGATAATTTGAAGTTATATTTTAAAATAATTCATGAAATTTAAACAAATGAACAATGATGCTAACGAATATTGCAGTTTTGCTGGGTTCAGTCTGATTTTTATATATATATATATATATATATATATATATATATATATATATATATATATATATATATAATCATAGAAGAGTAGAATATAGATAATAAATGCAACTTAAAATGATCAAAGTAATGAAAATATACACGTTGTTTTAATTTCTTACCATCATTCCTTTTTTCAGACCATTTTAGTCTAAAATAATCGGCTGCATCTTGTTTTCTATTGTCGCTGTGGATCTCATTTCGTCATGCGCCTCTTCTATATTAAGCTACTCGCATCCAGATATTACGATTGATTATGATTTGCGCTAAATAATGCCACAAAACGCAAACAGCAGCAGAAGAAAAGAATACACTCTCACACTCAAATTGCAGTTGACATCTAAATGTCAGTTTTGTTTAAAGAAACATAAAATGCACTTTTGGTGATACTGTGAAGTAGTCATATATGGCGACGAACATATAACGGATGATTTAAAAAACACAGCTTGTCTTTATTTTTCCATTCGTTGGGGATGAGCCCAAACGAGAACATATATACAATTTGCATATGTATTAGATGGTTACAAAAAGTGTCTTCTATCAAAAAATCAAACGTGTTCTCGACTGCACTGCTAGTTTTGAGGACTTTAAAGATGCTGAAATCTGGCAAAATTTGAGTTTATGATTAAACACACGCCTATTTATGAACAAAATTACTGTTAATTGCACACTATTTCATTATATCACGTGTACATTGCAGTAGACACATAGTGGATATGGCATAACCATAACAAACTTTCTTACAGACACTTTAACTAATCGCTAATGTTGGGGCCAATATCGGCTCTTATCGAACATTGTCCTTTCTTAATGTTCCAGCAAACAAAGTTAAGTTGATCAGATTTCTGTGTGACCTTGTGGTTGACAATGCACCAAAACAATTGGTGTTCATTCTTGGTACAAGATTGTACACTGCAGGAGGCTTTGCAGTTATAGAAGATGTAATTTTACTCCATTCTGCAGTTATAGAAGATGTAATGGTACTCCATTCTGTAGTTATACAAGATGTAATGGTACTCCATTCTGTAGTTATACAAGATGTAATGATACTCCATTCTGTAGTTATACAAGATGTAATGGTACTCCATTCTGTAGTTATACAAGATGTAATGGTACTCCATTCTGAGAAAACAGATAGCAAGTTAGGTCTTAAAAACAATCAAGAGGGAGGTCAAAATTGGGATGCCACTCTGCGCTCTGTATGAAAACCCGGAATTTGAATCAGAAGAGATAGAGAGTGAGATTATCATCGAATTCCCCGATACAGACATTGTAGTGCTTACAGTGCATTTGTAACCCAAGATGCTACACACAAATGAACTATGGATACGAACAGGAGCAGTGAACAGTAAAAGTGCCATATGCCTTTCATTTCAATCTGTAGTATATAGGAGATTCTCCCCGCAGCGCATGTTTTGACAGGTTGAGACTCAACTTCTGCAATCTTTGGCATCGGGAAGAAATCAGTACTGAGGACATTGGTGGAAATGGCTGAGAAGTTTGACCATTTTTTACGTTTGATGAGGATAATTAAGAATCAGCCATTGCATCGAGCAGTAAATTTGTGACAGCTCCGTAAGGGTAAGATCAAGGCAGGGGTCAAAAGCTTAAATGAATTGATAGTAAAGTTGGCTACACAAAATCATCTAAGTCTGATGAAGCTTCTACCAAGAAAGCTATTGATAAATAAAACATATGACGGCCACAGTCCTTAGTCCCATTTCCATTGCAACCTGACCACGACAGAAAACCACAAAAGGTGTTTTCTCAATGCAAAGACTATAAGCTTTCAAACTACGTACAGAACACGTGTGTAACTGATGAGTGCATTAAATTTATACAAGAGCGGTCCTCGCCGCTCAATTTGTGTGAAATGTTAGCACCGCAATACACTTACATTTTACAACCGTTGAAAAAAGAATACAAATGCATGTACCAGGATAAGAAATGTGTGGTAGTGTGGTTTACTCAAGAGCGTCTTACCTCCAATTGTCATTATTGAAATAATTGACAGTCTAAATCCATCCATTCTCGAGAGAAGTTATAAATCTTCACATTAGTGGGTCCAAATGAGCAAATACGTCACGGGAACACGTACTCTTCTAAGTGCTTCTATTTAGCTTTGAAATTCCGAGTTCTACACGAGACAATTATTGAGCAGCGTTTAAAGCTTCAGTCGTATTCAAGACTCAAGCGAAAGGTAGCACGGCTACTTGTATGTGCACTCCTTGCACAAAGTTGTGATGAAGATCAACTTTTTTAAATAGAAAAACCACAATATATAGTTATCAGTTTTTAACATGACGCTAGCTTGACCAGAGACTGCATTAGGTACCAAAGTGGTGGTTAGAGAGATAAGGCGTTGAATGGAAAGTGACAACGATAAAAGAAAATTCCCACCCTTATTTGCATATGAAATATGAACTCCTTGCGAAATGTATCGACAGACGCCAACTGCCTGATGATTTCAAGATATGATTTTATCTGAACTATACAGATGGATGAATTAAACAGGAAAAATTTTGCAACAATCTGTATATTTCTCAATTTTGCTAAAGACTTACGGTAGATACTGCATAATGTTCATTTCTGCATTAATATTTTATAGTTGCTTTGTTTATTGTTTCGGCGAGCATGAATAGGTTGGAATTTTAAAAATTTATTTTCCATACTTTTTCATATATTTTGTAAATCAACGATTTTCATTTAGGGACACGAAATGGAATATTATCAAATTATAAACTGTCACATTCACATTGAACGATTGACTGTACAGGGTAGAAGCATAAATATTTTAAAGAAATCAGTAATCTTGGGTGAGAATTCTTTAGGGCATTGAAAAAGTGAACGAAGCTATACAAATGATATAAATATCCTTGGGGAATTCTCTCACAAGATTACTGATTTCTGCCTCTCTCCTGTACAATCACTTTTATGATATACAAGTTATCACTACAATACATAACTTCCACATATATTTCCTTCTATTTTCTACAATATTGATCAAATTCAGTATATTAGGTATAAGTTCAGATACACGAAGACTATCTAATTTACCCTAAGCATTAACTAATGCATTGCAGATTCAAAAATCAGCATAGGATGTTTTGCATTTTGTGGAAATTGTTGCATTTGAATGACGTAATTGGAATTTATACTGCAAGTGACCTTTCCGGAACCTGCAGGATCACAGCTTTTAGATTTTTCATTCTACGCAAAACCCAGAGGCTGAGCTCAACAAACATTTTATTTTCTGGCTCCTTTCTATTCAAGGCCTGTAACATCCTTCACTTATTGGGTACTACAAAAGGATGCAATAACAGCTGATTGGCTCAGTTAGTGTGGTGATACAGTCTCTTCGCTCTTAATTAATCAACCATTATTACTTAGCTTATTCTTCGTTTTCATCATCATCGTCGTCATCGTCGTTCTGATCGTTATCTTCTTATTTTTCTTGCATTCGATATCGTCAGCGGTCATGTTCCTGATCGTTAGTCGCTGTATTTTATCCGGCTTCTATTATCAGCTACATTTAAGATCCAAGATTTTGAATTTTGTCACACATTGACGAAAAATCTGAAACATAAATAAAGATTGCATAATATATATTTTATGACTGAAGCTCACACCTTATGCTTTATTGTACGATGACAGATAAAAATAGCATTTCCTCCAATTACTTTAAAAGTATTCATTAGTCAACTCGATTCTCACAGGTTGCATCTACATGTATTTCCGTGAATATTTTACTAAGGAAAAGATCTATGTTGGTTTGCAAATGTCAAGGATACCGACGGATATATATATATATATATATATATATATATATATATATATATATATATATATATATATATATATATATATATATATCTTAATGTTATTAATCATTCTCCGGTAGGATCATGGGATAGCATTTTGCGCTCTGTTTGGTGTATATTTGTAATTCACTCTCTCTCTCTCTCTCTCTCTCTCTCTCTCTCTCTCTCTCGAGAACACGAATAGTTGCCATTGTAATAGTATTGATACATGTATTCTGTGCCCATTTCCAAGACAATTTGGGGACTACACAGGAAAAGCAGCAGCATACTTTTGACATATGTAAAAATATGTTCATGATACGCATATGTGAGATATGCCGAACGTATTTTGAGTATCACGCAAGCTTAACCTTTGTGAATCACATGTGTAAAATATGTGTAAGATATGTTCAACATGTACATATGGAAAAAATATGTTTTGCAAGTAAATAGATTGTACATGTAGTTAAACATATATATTTGCATGTTTTGCATATGTAAATCAAACATGTTTAACATATCCTGTTTGACAGATGTGACGCCACATATGTTTAACATGTTCAACATCTGTGGTACGCAATACATGCTACATATATCTACATACATGTTGTAAAAAATGTTAAACAATTACAATGCTAAACGTATACCAATCCAAACGTATGTTTAGCATACGTGGCTACGTTCCCTGTGTGTGCAATCCTGTCTGTCTGGACATGCGTACATAAGTGCGTAAGAAATGTCTTGTAGTTCATCCGACACCATATAAGGTAGGAACTTCAAACTTTGGGACATGATTTAAAATGGTCTCTAGATTCTAGATGTGTACAGCCATTGTCCAATTTCGAACGATTCCTTGGGGCCAGAATTTGAAGGGGAAGGGTTGTGACCCACTTAGGATATATGTATGACGTGCATCAAAGGGTGCGTGGGTGTGCTAACAGACAAGAAGCAGCATGATATATTGCTAAGTTTTCATGTGATGTCACTAACACTTTGTTTCGATATAGATATGCGTACATTTCCTATATTTAAAGGAATTAGTGCCAGTTTTTGAAAATACTTGGTATTTAACAATCAGGTATGTTGTTTGTCCTTCAGACTTGGTCTGGACTAAAATAGGAAAACTCGTTTGTAAGTAACCCAACGCCTTGACATAAACCCCACTTACATAGTCAATTAAAGCTTCTATGTAACATCCTACCTAGCCTTTTCAACCCAGTCTGTTGGTTTACAAAATAGAATAAACTAATATAGGTACCCACATCAATAGGAATTATAATAATCACAACAATCAATGCTAATTGTTTTTTTGTTTTTTGTTTTTTTTAATGGCTATCAACGTTGGTTAAGGCGTCATTGAAATACAAGAAATCATATTTAACAACTGTACACACATATATAACTGCGGTAATGGATGAATTTATCTGTTATTGGTTTGACGCTATAGTGGATGTGGTTATCTGTTAACCCTTTCAGTGCCTTCCCCCATTCTGTCACGTAGGTTAAAATGCAACCTCTATAACTTGGAAGCAACATAAAAGTATCATTCTTTGTAATGAAATATTGTGAGTATTCCATAGAAAAGAATGAAGATTCATAAGACATTCAATGATTCTATTAAACTAATTTTTCTAATATGCGATAAATTTCTCCTTACGCAGCAAATTAACATCTTTTTCCACTTCTTTTACCTTCTTTGCATAATTAAGCTCGACCTTATCCTCCAAATTTTAAACATTTATTCCTAATAATCAAAATGTAGACCAAGAAATATCAATTTCTAAGCATATTGAGAATTTATATTTCTTATTCATAACGATTTTGATTTCGAGATATTGCATTGTAAGCCTGTGACCAAGACAAAATCTTTTAAAGACTGCATTGTGCATCTTAGTAAGTGTTGCGAATCAACACGTAACAGAAAAGAATTATCTGCATCCTGACCTAATTTAAATTCCATTTCATTTTAAAAAAAAAAAACAATACATGTATTATGTTCAATGCCTATCATAAATAAGTTAGTAGTAAATGGGTCTCCGTGACGATATCACCTCTCATTTAATTTAATAAAGGAAATAGATGACCATTATTAATTATACTGCTATTAGACTTGTTGCAAAATACTCTGAACTATTGACATATATAATCTCCAAAACTAACGGATTTCAGAAGATTTTCCAAAATGTCTCATTCAACAGTGACAAAAGTTTTTCAAATCTATCAATAAAAGATGGCCAGAGTTTCCTCGAGATATTGTATTAAATCTTATAAAATTCCAATATTTTCTCCAATAAATCTCACTTTCATAAAACCATTACCACCAATAATAGTGGGGAGAATATTCTTAACCCTATTAGTTATAGAAGCAAGCAGAAGGTATCTTATAATCTGCATTATATATATATATATATATATATATATATATATATATATATATATATGTCTCTATCTTGACATGTAATAAGTCATTGAGACTGAAATTCTGAGAAATATGTGTAGTCATATCCTGATGTTTATAACCTGTATATAAATCCTTCCAAAAGAATTATAGAATTCAACGGTAGATACATCACAAGCAAGACTTGTTCCGTTTCCATTTTTTTAAAGCAAAGTCACCTCTGTAAAAGTTAATATGCCCTCACATGAATTTATTTCAGCATCTGTAAGTTTTTTTTAATACTTTTGATCATGCGTGAAAAAACGGTTTGGGGTTTGTGAATCACATTTTTGTGTGTGTGCTTGCTTAAATTTTCATCGAAATATTTCTCTTGAGTCAGTATATCATTTTGATCAGTTACTTTTGTTCCAGCATCAAAAGTAATTCTTTATAGATTTGTTTATGTTATTTTACTTTCCCAAAAATTGTTTCCAAAACTGAAAGAAAATATTTTGAATTTTTTTTCCACAAATTGATACAACTTATACACTTTCTTTCCTAACTGCTTCTAATTCAGCTTGTTTTTTTCTTAAGTTCTTTCATTAAAGCTATACTCTCATATTGGTTTACTGAGTTATGTAAATCCAGAATATCAGATTCATTTTTTTTTTTCAAATATTGTTGTTTTTTTTAAATTTTAAGTTTTTCATCAACATCATTAAAAGGTTAAATTTATGTTTTGTCCAGCTTTTATTTTTTCAGAAATCCAGCCGTTGAAATACCAGGCACAACATATTTCAGGGTGCAAAGAGAGTCTGTTTGTGAGCAACATATTTTGCTCTGTTTCACCATCAGTCATTCTCATTAGAACCCTTAGCATACCTGTAGTACCATGAACCCTAAGTATGGCAAGAACGTACCTATGGTTGAGATCTTTATATGTAGCCACCTTCACGACCTGAGCAAGTTTTGATTTAAGATTTGCATTTCTTGAAGGCTGGGGGAACTAGATAAACCATTGTCACATTATGTTTCCTTGAATACTGTTCATTGTAATTGGCCCCTTGCGTGACTTCATAGCCCGTACTTTGAAAGTCAACTTTCTATTTTGCATGTGTTTTCCAAATTGTCTCTCAACTGTTCATTTATAAACACTAGTGGCTCCAATCTTTCTTCAAAGTCTCTAGTTCTATTCTGAATGTTCTTGGTCTATGTCTTGCCTTTTTTTAACAAAGAGCTGAGTCACAATCTCTGTCACTACCACGCCCAACCCCTCTTTTGTTAAAAATAAGTTTATATCTTCTTTTGTTACATCCCTTTTCAGAGCAATTATAATTTTATGGAGGTCCCGCTGTAAAGGGGCAGCACTATTCAGGTCCTCGTTGTCACTGAGTAAATTCCTAAATCCTGACGAGTCATAGATTGAGAGTGTGAGGCAGAACCGGAGTATAGCTTTGAGATCTCCTTTCTAACACCCAGAAGGCTGGTGATCAGAGTGGTTTGAACGTTTTTCTTGGAAGAATTATTTATTTATCAAGACATATGTATGTTCACAACCGAGATTAAGGTAAAATTTTTAGTTTTCTAGATTAAGCTCAATATTAACGTTCTCTTTGAAACATTCTAGCTCAAAGAAAGACGGTCTGAACAAAAAGGAAGTCTCTTGTCTTTTTTTTTTTTTTAAGTGTCTCAAGTAAAACATGTCATTATATTGCATGTGCTTCGCCGTCTTCACCCAGGACTGTAACAAATTCTTGTTACTTAAATGGAAGCCTATACACAGAAGTCTACTTACATTACTGTGAAAGGAAAAGCTGAAACGGAAATATATTTATCCAACCATACTGACACCAGAGGTGGAAAATTTTACATTTCATCACAGAGAACAGATTTTGTAGTAGGTTATTGCAATATTTCAAATGATCAGAAAAGCAATAACGCATTCACTTAATTAAGTGAAAAATATGAAGACAGAAACATATTAATACCTGATGGTGTTCGACAATTTCGAAATGTACATTAAAAAAAGTTAAAGAGTTAATGACTGCTAATAACGACAACAAAGAAGGCATAGCTATTAAACTTCAGAAACATAACTCTAAGGTTTAAATAACTCCGAGCAACAATTACACAGTGCATATAACCTACTTAAACACTAAATGACTAGAATTTAATAGGCATATACAGACACACAGACAGACACCTACTGGATCAGATGATGTTTGTGGATTTTGGAATCCAAAAAACCTATATATTTTCCTTTTGATAAACTAAACAACACAACTAATTATTGTAACGACCATAACTCTACTCTGTTAGAGTCAGTAATTATTACAAATGCATTATAAACAAATTAAATATCAGCATGAAAGATAAAGATGGAAAATTCGTAGACTTTGATGGTATGTTAATTACATATATCGTTCGCGTAGCTAGAGACTATAAGATCGAGTGTAATTAAAATAGGTCGCGCACAAAATGCCAGAAATGCTCTCGAAGCTCGTATAACTCGTGAGTTCGCGCAGACAGGATATCAGTACTCTTAAACAGTAGGATAGCTCAGGCAACAAATTGTCTTTTTATGGTAAATAAATAACAGAAATATTGCTAACCACAGGGCTAATATCTTTAAGAGGTCCTAGTGTTTTTTTTTTTTTAAAGTCTTAGAGAAAGATGATGTGGTAAAGGAACTAGATACTTCAATAAGCAAAGACTTAAACATGAATAGCAACAGTTTTAGAAATGTAGGAGGTTATACAGACAAATCTGATGCAGCTAATACAATTTATTTTTACAACAACGTGTTGACCGCCAAATACGAAAGACCTTGTAGGATAATACTTTTAAAGATATTAAACATGGAGAGAAGATGTTGATGGTAAATTAATATCTGTGGATCAGAGTATCACATACAAATCTACTAAGCTATTAGAACTTTTAAATATAGATGATAACAAGAAAAAGATTTTTGATGTTAAAAGTTATTTAGCCAGAGAATAATTACTCCATCAACTTCATTACAAGCTTTACAAACTTTTAGAGCAGAATCAAACATAAGACCTGTAGAAAACATACAGCAATTATTACAACCAACTGAACAAAGGATAAATGCTCAAATAGCAACCTTAGACACTGACGTGCAGGAACTAGAGAAGTCTCTAGAAAATGATAATATATTACAATCACATTCTCAGCAGTTGCAGAAAGAATAAAGACAATGAACGGAAAAGTAATAATGAAATTATTAACAAGTTAGTTGATGACTTAAAACTGATGTGAACATGTTGGAAGATAGACTGTCAGTTTTCAGACTTACAGAGGGAGAATGACTTTAAAGAAGTCAATTGACAGATAGCGGACTTACATAATAGGCATAATCTGAGTGAAAGCATTATCAGGTCTATGAGAACAACCTACGATTTATCAATTCTTGCTTTAAGTGATAAAATTAAACTTTTACAAGATCAGATTTAGTAACTACCAGAACTTAACTTTCTGTTGAAATAGAAAAAAGCGAACATTTTCTAACAGATGGTGATGTATATATGATCGAGAACTTAAACATAATATTGGCGTTGTACTAGCTAGTATAGACGAATTGGATAAAACGGTAAAGCGATTACGAAGAGACTGCTTTTTATATTGAAGAAAAGTTAACAAAGAAACAGATGAAATTCAGAAAGAAATAGATAAGAAAGCCTTTACAATTAAGTGATAGAATTGATATAGCTAAATGAGAAATAGAAGTAGACATAGGGCAATTCAAAGCTGAATTAAACGCAGAAATGGAAATAAAGCGTATTGCATCAACTAATACAATCGATGATTGTGGAGAAAGCAAAGCGAACAAATTCTTTATAATAACGAAAGGTTACATAAATCTGATGATAAAGCACTTGGAAGTATATTGATATTTGATTGTCCCTATGCAACAAGCATTATTGGTCCTAGCTCAATTTTTTTATCCATAATCTTTTTTTTCTCTCACTTAAACAAGATAATAACTTAATGTTAAGAGATTTTTCGATATGTTTAATGCTCTGATTTCACCACAAACGATAACTGCTATTTATGGATTTGACGATGCGCCAACCTCGTCTTCCTGAATGCAAGCCAGAGAGAACAGAATTACAAGAGTATTATATTACTGAAATAAATAAATCAGGATTATATTAAATTTCGATAAACTTTTCCATTACAGTTTTACATAATTTGAATGTTATACTGTATTATTGATAATAATAGAACTCTTACTTAAGCCGGTAATTTAACTAAGTAAATTGTAACATATAAAAGTTTAGATGGAGATTACAAACACTTTCAATAGCATATATTCAAAGATTTAAAAGCAAATTATTTAGAAGAAAAGAAAATTATATATATATATATATATATATATATATATATCTATATATATATATATATATATATATATATATATATATATTGTTACGACTCTAGGGGTAATGTAACAGAATAAAAGACACAAACAAGCTTTCAAGATTAAAATGCAAATCTTTAATTTCCTAAAATATTAAAAGAATTAAAATAATTCAACAAGCAATCAAAGTGAAAGAATTAAAATAACTTACAGTATAGAATATCCTAAAAAGTCCTAAAATGTTTTAAAGTTCACTTCCTGATGTTAATCCGAGTAATCCGGATGAAGTATTCCGAATGAAAATAACCTGTACTGTGTTGAAGTAGATAGGTTCTGATAAAATCCAAAATAATCCTTGCAAGTCTAGAATCTCACAAGTTTTAGAATAATGTCCGATAATTCCACGGAGCTGTATAATAATTCAGATGAATTACTAATTAAATAAATTCCAAACTGAACTGAATAATTTCAATAACCTCTCTTCGATCAAGCAATTGTAAAGAATGACTTATCACTGGACTATCTGCTATTTATACACCACTAGTGCGCAGAATCAAATAAATCCACAACGCAGTTCCTGTCAGCATTAGAAGCCTTTTAATGTATTTACTTCAAGAAAACACAATTTAATTCTCAAGAATGCTATTTTATACTGGAATTAACAGTCAACAAGTTGTTATTCATAATGAAACAAAAGTACACTGAATCTAGGTTATCTGCGCGAGACAAAATCACGTGATATTTCCAGCGTGTGACCTTACAATGTTAATTTCCAAGTACACAGTTAAAAGTTCCTTTCGCGCGCAATTGATCATGTGACCACTTATTGATCGAGCAGTAGTCGTATCTATACATATATGCTAACCGCTATTCAGAATAAAAACAGAAATCATAAATTAGTAAATTAAATCATTATAAAAAAGGTAAAGGAGGCTTGATTCCGTAACAATATACATATTACAATTGTAATGGGTGCTAGAGTTCTTGTGGGTACACATTTCTTTAAAAAGCGAGCGAAGAGAAAACGTTCTTAGGCGTCCTAATACAAGTATGAACCAAATTTAGCTAAAAACATATTAAAGATATGGCATATGGAAAATATATAACTCATCACCAAGAATATGGAAACAACACAGGTTGTTAAGCACCTTAATCTAACACATCATTATATCACATACACTCCAAGTAGCATAAAACCTCATCAACACTTCACTTAAAGCTAGGACCATTTTTTTAAATTTAATTTTTTTTATTTTTATCTCTCGATCTAAAGGTTAAAGGAGATGCAAACAATTCAGTTGGAAACAAGCTTGGAAGAATGCTGAATAAGGACATAACCTTTTCATACGGTAATGATGATATTTTCAAGCTGAATGATCGTAACATTTTTATGATCTACAACGACTAGTGGTTATCAACAGCTGTGAGAACAAATGAAATAGAGCATTGTATAATGAATTAAAAAAAACATTCACAACACTGCTACATAAGCTTTTCATTTTATTGTGTTCTCGAAGAAATGTATAATGACACTCGATTTTCTGATAGTAATAGATCATTGTCCGATGTATTCTTATGCTTTTCATCTGAATTTGAGATTTATGATTACGTTAGGGGGATAAAAAACATCTGAAGTGATAGAAGGTGCAAGACAAGATTATGAATTGGAGGATATTTTCCTCCAGTACCACACGGATGCTTCTGAACTATTGGCTAATACTGTATTAAATCAGTAAAGAAATGGAACTGCTTTCTTTTATGATCATATTGTAAGAGAGAGAATTATTGATATGACTGCTAATACAACATTAACAAATGTAATACTCGGTTTACAAAGAATGAGTCTAAAAGAAGTCTTGATATTCTGCAAAAAGGACAAATAAACTGATCCTGAGAAGAATTTCAATTCAGCAGTAGGAAAAAAAATAATGATTGCAGTGGAAGGATTGCCTAACATTTGCTCAATCAGCAATTTACATAAGCATTTATATTTTTTGCGGTGAACAACAAAAAGACACTCGTATAAGTTATATTAGTGCAAGCAATTTTTATAGTGATCACCATTGTTTATGGTTAAACCTAAGAAGCACACATGATAATAGATTGCATGGAATAGGGCACATATTAACAAATGTTCAGCAAGAAATACACCTGTAGATAAACAGAAAATGAAACGTAGATGCACACAACATGCGTATTAATTTTTTTCTAATGCACAGGTAAATATTCAAAGCAACCAATGAAAATATATTATGTTCTACGGGCTGCAAAACCCGTTTGTCCCAAAGAAGATGGCGAGGTCTATTTAATAGTCCTACTGAAGTCATCTAAGCCCATTCAATAGTCCTGGCGTCACGCACCGTTTTGTGAAGCAGTCCTGATTACTAACTACTAAATGTGCATCATGTAGTCGCGATGGCGTAAAGGTAAGACTGTTTTCCATTTAGTCACAACTGAAAGTAAGAGCATTGGTTCGAGCCTTATCTGAACCTTACGTTTTATTATAATTTTTGTTATTATTATTTTTCCGTTTTTTTCCCCAGTTAACACTACAAGTTGCAACAACGTTGCAGCAATGTTGTTTCATAGTTATACCTTTTTCACATTGTGGCAACATGATTTGGTGCACTTGCTGGAATGTTGCTTCAATGTTGTTGTGTAACATCATGATATGACATTCCTACAACCTCCTCGAAACGCTCAAAAACTATTGAAAACAGCGAAGAATAAATCAGTTTGATTTTATACAATAAAGTTGATAATTATTTACAGCTTGATATGTATTCTCTCCTATATATTGAGACAAAATTAAGTGTCCTTTTACAAGTTCAAGGTGTTCCTAGTCACTCTCCGGAAGGATAAAAAAAAATATGCCCAAAAGTGGCTGACGTGAAGAAAATTTAGGTTTAGAAGGGTCTAAACTGCCGGAATATATCACATTTCTTTTTTTAACATCTGATACCATTTGAGAATATGCTAAACAAAATATCTTAGATCGGTAGGACGACAGGAATATGTATTGGTATTTCAATAACGTGGGAATAATGGCATGGACAATTTTACCCGTTGGCATGCCGATCTAAGATATTGTGTTTGGTACATGCTTGAATCGTATCAGATGTAACAAAATCTGATATATTCGGGTAGATTTGAACCTGCCGAACCTAAATTTTCTTCCTGTCGGCAACTTTTAGCAATATTTATTTTCTCTCTGCTTCCCAATGGTTCTCGTCGATGACTTGGAATACCTCTGTACCATGTTGAGTGTGTGTATATATGTGGTGGTGGTGGGGAGGAGGCTTGTACTAAATATAAGAAACTCTATTTTACGTTTGATAATTTGAATAATAAAAAATTACTGTTATTATGACAAATAGGCAACTAAAGTAGTGCAATGAACAGGTTAGTTATTTTGAAAGCAAAATTACAGGTTTACATATATATATATATACATATATATATATATATATATATATCTATATATATATATATATATATATATATATATATATATATATATATATATACCACAGCACCTCGCACATAAAAGACATTAGAATATTATGAACCAACCATTCAATTTTGGGGGTCAGGGGAGGGGGAGGGGCGGAAAGTGGGAAAGGGGGAGGCCTTGGATTTTTTTTAAGTAGAAAAATGACTATGGTATGTATCTTGATATTCATAATGGATCAACTTAAATTTCCTAGACATTAAATATAAAATTAAAGAAAATTATATAAAATTAAGAAAATCGTGGAAATAAATGTATTAAATATGGCATTAATCTCTCCAAAACCAAAGTCTAGCATCATTTGATAATTATATTGACCACAATGAATATAGAGGAGCTTTAGGGATAAATGACCTGTATTCTTTTAAAAATGATAAAATGATGACTTATAATTGGTTAAGTACAGGAATGACGTCGATAAAATAGTGGCGGAATGAGGGGAAGTGCTCGCTGGAGCAAATGCATTTGTATTAATATGTCTACTGTTTTAATTCTATTTTCCTTCCCTTCATTCAGGAGAACCATTTGATATAAAATAAGAAAGGGTCCAAAAAATAAATATGTCAAAAAGTGGCTGACAGGAAGGGAATTTAGGTTTGGAAGGGTCTAATATACCGGAATATACCACATTTCTGTTTCGAACTTCTGATACGATTTGATAATATACTAGACAAAATATCTTAGATCGGTGTGCCGACTGGAATATTTATTGGTATTTCAGTGACGTGGGCATAATGGCAGGGGCCATTATTCCCGTTGGCATACCGATCTAAGATATTATGTTTGGTACATGCTTGAATCGTATCAGATGTAACAAAATGGGATATGTTCGGGTAGATTTGAACCTGCCGAACCTTAATTTTCTTCCTGTTGGCCACTTTTAGCAATATTTATTTTCCGTCTGTTTCCCTTCGGTGAATTGGGATACCTCTCTGTTGAGTGTGTGTGTGTGTGTGTGTGTGTGTGTGTGTGTGAGAGAGAGAGAGAGAGAGAGAGAGAGAGAGAGAGAGAGAGAGAGAGAGAGAGAGAGAGAGAGAGAGAGAGTAGGAGGTAGGACGGGAGAATTGCACTAAATATAAGAACCTCTATTTTACGTTTGATAATTTGAACAATAAAAAATAAATGTTATTCTGACCAATAATCAACTAAAACAGTACAATGAACATGTTAGTCATTTTAAAAACAGTACAATGAACATGTTAGTCATTTTAAAAACAGTACAATGAACATGTTAGTCATTTTAAAAACAGAAACTGTATATATATATATATATATATATATATATATATATATATATATATATATAGAGAGAGAGAGAGAGAGAGAGAGAGAGAGAGAGAGAGAGAGAGAGCAGCAGCACATCGCACATAAAAGACATTGCAACATTAGGGACCAACCATTCACCTTTCGACGTGACGGGGGGGGGGGGGGGGGGGGGGAGGGCGATGGCCTGGGATTTTTTTTAAAATAGAGAAATCACTGTGTTGTGTATCTTGTTATTGATAGTGGATCAACCTTTTTTTTCTAGACAGTAACTATAATATTAAATAAAATTAATATAAGGTTACGAAAATAGTGGAAATAAATGTATTAAATACGGCAATAATTTCTACAAAAACGAAATCTAGCACTATTTGATTATTTTATTGACTTGGTAGCAAAATAAGGCATAATGTAAGCTTTCCCCACCGATACATAGATAAAACCGCTTTGGTCGCCAAAGTTCTGAGCATTTGATTTTTATTCTTAATTATACACTGTAGCAACATCTGGCTATTACTAATGTACAAAATGTCTGCACGGCTTTTGTGTGATTATTTATGATTAAGAAATACATCAACTGTTATTTTGTGGCGATTCTGGCAGGATTTTGGCACTCAGATCAGTCCTAAACATAAACACAAGTTAACGTTTTAAATGAAAACGAAATTATGTGTTAAAGGTAATCAACCGTACTGAACGTAAATATAAACATCATTTAAACACTTTTGCAATACAAAAAGCCAGAATTATGCATATAATCATTGACTGCTACGCGTATTGTGTGCAAATACATAATTTGTGATGTATCATTTTCGGCAGTCAGCTTGAAAGGGGCATGATAGCCGAAAATGATACATCA
The DNA here is from genome assembly GCA_029931535.1 of Margaritifera margaritifera. Taxonomy (NCBI): domain Eukaryota; kingdom Metazoa; phylum Mollusca; class Bivalvia; order Unionida; family Margaritiferidae; genus Margaritifera; species Margaritifera margaritifera. Next base: position 1,052,265 of record JAQPZY010001611.1, read on the forward strand.
CAATTAGCCATAATGTCTATGATCTACGAAAATAGGTGCCATAACGGAGGAGAAAACCACTGGCTTTTTAATGGGGGCGTTTCTTTATTAAAAGCGGTCCAGGATAAGAATTAAATAAATATTTAAGGAAGAGAGAGAGAGAGAGAGAGAGAGAGAGAGAGAGAGGGACCTCTTTTATCTGTATGAGTTTAATCTTAATCTGATTGGGGGCCAAAATCGGCCCTTATCGAGCCTTGTCCTTTCCATTAGATTTCATTAAAACAGAATATATAACTTTTTTTATTTTATTGTAATCATCTGTTCAACAATTGTGTTCAGTAAGTCTTACAACAAAAAAATTGCCTTTTTTTTAGAGACGACACTGTAATGTTAATATATCTTGTTGATAAATTAGATAAATGGCTAAAATTAATTTTTAAGGAATACCAGGAAACTAATACCTTGTTTCTTATAGACTATTGTGCGAATTTAGATCATGTAAAAAAAAAGCAACTAACTTGACAAAGCTACCATTCAGAGGTAGGCATTATGGATTATCTTTATGGGTAACAGTACAAAAGTACGAGGGATATTTTAAAAGTTTTGAATATTCTTTTATAACTTTTTTGTTTCTTTATACCTGTCAATAAATTTAATGCTGATCAATAGACAAAATAAAGTTCTGTAAAATGATCTCAGCTGCACGTGCAGCACGCCGGACACTTACAGATATATGCGTGTGACGCAATATAGGTACATGACAGTGACCTAAAAACGTTCAGAGAAGGAGAACAATTCTGCTACTGAACATACTGTAAATTCCGGACGCTTCTAGGGCACTCTCTGACTAATATCAAGGCGGACTTAAATAAGCTTTACAGATGTAATTCTCTGTCATATACTACAATTCTGAGGTGGTTTCATAGTTTCAAAGATGGTTGCGAATCCGCTGAAGATGACCAACGTTCTGGAAGACCATTGTCTGCGATTAGTGAGCGGAAAGTGGCTGCTGTGAAGGGAGCAAATTGATGAAGATGCTTGATACACTGTGGAATATATTTCAATTATCACAGGGATTAATTCGTCAGCTGTTTGTAATATATTGAGGAATGATTTAAAGCTCACATAAAGTTTGCGCAAAATAGGTCCCGCATTTGTTGACGACTGATCAAAAACACACTCGGGTTGTAATCTTCTAATCGCGTAACAGCTAGTCGCCATATATGAAAAGAGTGATCAGAGACATTTGAATGAGGTTGTCACAGGTGACAAATGATGGATGGACTTTTTTTTAAACCCGACTCAAGAGGAAAAAACAAAGTTTGGATCGGAGAAAACCAGCAAAGACCACAAGTCGCTCCATGTAGTCGGAATTGTCAAGAGAGTTTTATTCGCAATAATTTGTTATGAAAAGGCCGGTTATCGAGGTATCTGTGCCTGGCTCTGCTTGTGTCACTGAACCTTTTTATGCCTCCAATTGGTTGCCAAATGTTGTGGAACAGCACCGAATCACCCGTCCGTGCACCGGTACCTAGGTATCCATATACTCCATGACAACGCACTGGCGCATACATCCACCATAGTGACAGACTTCCTGAAGGAGCAGAGCATCCAAATTTTGCAACATCCTCCAAACAGTCCCGATTTAACTCCAGGTGATTTGGGCTGAATCTCGTTATCAAAGATTCGCCGACGGGCAGACGATTTGAAAGCCGCCATTTGGTTGGAAGTGCAGTTTTCCAGTGTATGAACAACATTCCAAGAAGTGAATACAAAATGGCATTTAATAATTGGATAATCAGACCGAGAAAGTGTGTAGAGGTACACGGAGAGTACTTTTAGGGAATGCACTGATGTAATGTTTACTAACAAAGAACTTGGTTGTACAGCACACTAATAGTCAGAACGTTTTAAATACTACTCGTATAACTCTGTCAAAAAAGATATTCGTGAAAATGCTAGATTTCTAGGAGTCTTTTCCTCAAAAGATAAAACAATATGCTGAAAGAGCAACCTTATTTATCGTGACATGCTATATCGCGTATTTGTATGATCTAATTAAATCAATTTCTTGATTATTTATAGTTTGTGTAAATAAAAATATGTATACATATATAATTTTAGCAACAGAGTTCTTAATACCCTTGCATACGTTCTTTTTCTAATATATCAGTCCTAAAAGCATATAGCTTACTTGTAAGGTTACAAAATTCTTGTATTGGTATGCCATCCATCTCATATATTAGTAGAAATATTTATAATTTTGGTTGATGATTCATATAAAATAAGTTTCTTTTTTATCAGTACGACATACTTTCACAATAATTCCATATTGCTTAATTATGTCATCTCGATATTTATTAAACTAGGTATATTTTATTATAGTAAACACATGTGTGAATGCAGTATGTTATGTCACATAAGGAATTTCAAAGTTTAGGGTCAAATGCCATAATATTATATTGAAATTAAGTTGGTCCCTCAAGAGAAGTAGAAGAATTTCACAATAATTTAATCATCTAAGCAAGGTACATTATTGTTAGGACTGCTTTGCTAGATTCAGGCAGTGTATATGTTCACTATCAAAAACAACTTCTGGGTCAATGAGGACTATTAGTGAAGGCATAGTTTCGTTCCTCGTATAGATTATTTAACTAACCACAGAAGCATCAAAATGATAAAGATAAAATCTAATTCCGTATATCACAGGCATATTACCGTCAAACCTGCCTGTCTATAAATGCACACTAGTCATTTATATTACCGTATCTACCAATGCATATGCACCTAAGCTATATTTACTGTATATACTGATGTCTATGTCACTAAAATTGTATAAATATGGAGTTAGCAATAATTATATAGTGAATTTTAAATAATACAATTTGGGGATAGGAGCTGACTTTTTATACTATATTTTTGATGGAGCTGATGGAAAATGGGTCGGGGTTTTAGGGCCAAAATCAGGCGGTTGACCCAAAAGGTAGAAATTTGTACGAAAAAGTCTTTAGGAAACTTGTTAAAAAACGACCAAAACGGCAAAAAGGTTGGATCCCAAAAATGAGGTGCCTGTTCTCGGGCGTCTAGACTTTGGAGTAAAAAAAACAGTTCGTTTGGTTATCCACTGGTCCTCAAAATTTATGAAACAAATAGGCGAGTGCCCTTTACAATTGATGAAAAAACGCTGGGCCAGTGCTCCTCAAAATGTTATGAAAAAACTCTGAGCCAGTGGTGGTCTTCAAAAATTAAAAAAAAAAACAAAAAAAAAACGCTGTGAGATATATCCTCAAAATGTATGAGAAAAAAGTTGCGCCAATGGCCTTTAACATTATGAAGAAAAAGAAAACGCTGGGCCAGTGACCAATGGTTTTCCACGACATTTTGGAGGATAGAAATGGGATGAACTAATGTTTTTACTACCAAAAAAAAAAAAAGAAAAAAAAAAAAGAAAATACCAAAATAAAAATTAAAAAAATGAAAAGGGCAGCTGTTCACATGATAGTTGAAAAATTCTGAAAACCTTCTGAACTGGTTTAAAGTGAATGAAAACTGGTTAATTGGTGTAAGGTAAATAGTGGAAGGATGTTGGTCCAGACCTGTATAATATCTAACTACTACTACTGCCCCGTGCAGTAGAGCGCGCGTAACTCACTTTAAAACTATTTATGAAATTAATTTTCATTTGTACAAATTTCAAATTTTTTCATATTCACTGCGGCCTCGGGTCAAATGTTGCGGTCAGTTCCTGTATATTCATGAAATAATTCTATATAACTGTTTAATTTGTAGTGACATTTTGACATAGTCATTAAATAACTTTTTAATATTTTGAAACTATTATATTTTCTGGACCTTTGTAACTTTAGCAAAATCGTGACTTAAGTTGTTTGCAAAATATTGCGGCCGATCAAAGAATGCGTAACAGTAATTTTCTAACGATTTCTAACTATAGTTAAATTGCAAGACTTTCCACTTGTGAGGATGAATTATAATGTAGAAACAGACTGTACACTTTATGAGGATGAATTACAATTTAGAAACAGACTGTACACTTTATGAGGATGAATTACAATTTAGAAACAGACTGTACACTTTATGAGGATGAACTACAATTTAGAAACAGACTGTACACTTTATGAGGATGAATTACAATTTAGAAACAGACTGTACACTTATGAGGATGAATTACAATTTAGAAACAGACTGTACACTTTATGAGGATGAACTACAATTTAGAAACAGACTGTACACTTTATGAGGATGAACTACAATTTAGAAACAGACTGTACACTTGATGAGGATGAACTACAATTTAGAAACAATGTAGAGGAATGAAACTGTTGCCTGAAGTATATTATAACAACTAGGACATTATATGAATATTTATTCTATGGGTCATTCTCGCTGTATTTCAATATGTTTCATTCTGCCATCTAAAGATCACGCTTAAAATTTGTCAGACCGGGAACCCTTTTATGTCATAAGTACGGACAATTTTACGTATTGAGGAAATTAAATTAACCGTGTGCGCGAGAGAGAGAGAGAGAGAGAGAGAGAGAGAGAGAGAGAGAGAGAGAGAGAGAGAGAGAGAGAGAGAAAGAAAGAAAGAGAGAGACGGATGCGTGTGTGTGTTTTAGTATATTTACGAAGACCTGATTTGTGTTGCACATTAACATCTCGAGGACGTAACTACACTTAAAGTGGTTACACACCAGTCCTCGAGATGTTTGTTTGGAAACTGATTCAGAACGATCAATATTGATGACCCACGCGATAGAGTGAGAGCCCTCTCTTAGTCGGTCAAGTTTGACAATGAATTATACAGTGTTTGTGTATAGTACAAACAATTTGCGGCCTTCCCCTGGTGCGAATCGACTGGGCTTGTAAACGTCAGCCAATCAAAGGGCGCGTAACTTCTGATGGTCTGTCAGCCAATTAGAACATCGCTTCTTTACAGAGTCACTGTTATATACACTAATAGTCATAACTAATAATCACGTCTGCGTGCAACTATTATTGGTAATTCTAACTTTTTTTTTTTATAAATAAGTAATGTCATACTATTAATGGTTGAAGATATTGCGTTGTGTTAGGCTTAGGGCGACTGTGGTATTGGGTGTTTTTTTCGCGTGTTTATGTGTGCACATGTACTTGATTGCTTCAGGAGAAAACCTAGGTAAGATCATGAAGATGACATCAATATCAAAAGCTCAGACGTACAGGATCAACCTGATAAGAAATGAGAAGGGTCTTTCTAAGGTGTTTATTATATTCGTCCAAAACAGGCGATCATAGTAAATCATTCGTTAGCAACTCATGTGACAACTTGACTTTATCCCTTTTCCCAACCAGTTTATCACGGCGTATCTGCTCATATATTGGACTCAATTTCACATGAACAAAGCACACTACAGCTGCAGTATCGCAGCATGTGCAGAGAAAATGTGAGCAACGATTTAAACTACAACCTTTGAGAATCGGCTACTGTAGAATAAAATACCCTCCACGTGGATGAACGGCGTAACTTGTGATGACGATAACATGTAATTGTTTCTATCTTGAGATCCATTATCCGTACTTTCTGTAGAATCTAATGTGAAGTATAAACAGTTATTATATACTCATTTTTTTTCTCCATTATCTTTACATTGTCAGAATCGTGCAGTATTTCTCCATACTGCACGGCTTCATACTGCACGACACGTGTGTCTAAAAATAGTATCGCGGGTTAGGAACTATTTTTATTGTAAACAAACAATGTACGCTCACGTAGCAGACACCGGAACTTTTGCTTTATTAGATTTATCTGTGTATGAACTAAGCAAGCTGTTTGAGCCATTTGAAAGTAGAGATGATAAAGCTGACGATGTGGATGAGCTCATTCAGTCACAAAAGAAACTATCAACCAAGCAAGCGAGTGAACTTGATATTCGCAATGTCCATGGCTTTATGACAACAAACGTGAGACATGCAGTATTGAAAATATAATTCTGATCATTTAAAAACTTATGTAGCTTATGGTTCAGACTACTAACCGTGCTCTCTACCGTTTATAAAAAAATAGCATAGAAAGGTATCTTAAGGCCAAAGGATATTCCGTCTCTCTCAGAGACTGCCCATTTTATAAGTCAGTCCAAGCAGAAAGTTCGAAAAAATTACAAGTAAAGAAGGCGGGTTTTGGTATAAAAGCAAGTGCCTCAGAGCGAATAAGCCAAGATAACGAAGAAGCCCTATATTCCGCTGGCGAAATGGGCTCTCACACCCCAGCTGCTTTGCAATTTTCCTGTTTAAATTTTTTTTGAAGAAGTTTGGATTTATAGTACAAGTCTTATGGGTCATGTAGCTGGGGTACAACCAACAAAGATCATGCAAGTAACAGTACATAAAAATATGTTATCTATAGCTGGTAATAAGAATGGTAATAAATGTACTTACCTTTCTGCATCTTGAATTTCTTTAAAATGTACTTTCTTATCCACGGCGCGAAACTGCACTGCAATCTATAGACTACATTCCCAAGAGAAATCACATTCCAAAGGAGAATTTACTGCACTCCAAAACGAAATTAATTTGATATTCCCCCGCCCCGCCCCCCCCCCCCCCAAAAAAAAATATATATATATTTAATCCTGCATCTTCTTGAGAATTTAAATTAAAAGAATTTCATATTTTGTCCACCTTATGATTCCAAACTATCAATGGTAGAACAGAAACACATGTGCAACTTGCTGTAGAGACCAGTCCCTACAGCTACAGGTACATCGTACGTAATCGACCCAGCTAATAACGCCAGCCCACCACAACTAAAAAAGCAGAATTTAGTTCGATCGACAGAAAAAAACAAAATCCCTCCATTCCAGACCGACTGGGAAAGTTGTTCCAAGGCGCAGTCATTCACAATATGACTCTAAATTGCAATTTTAAGTAGACCAAAATGAGATTTATTTTTGAAACGAATGACCAAGTTCAAAGGTAGCTGGGTGGTACCATGTGCGCATGAATACGGTTACTGTGTATTGGTTTAACTACGGCTGTGTATTTACTTTGGAATCTGGCAGAAATTCAGTTTCTTTGTTTTTTGTAGTGTGTCACTTTTATTATTCAGCCTTAGGTAGAAAAGCAAAACGAGTATATAATAAAAAGGTTACTAAATTTGTATAGAAAAATATGAACTCGTTTTTTTCTGAGCTATATTGCACTCCTAACGTCGTGCAGTACAGCTCAGAAAAACTCGTTCGTATTTTCCCATACAAATGCAGTAACCTATAATTCTTATTCCATATGCAATGTTTGATATATTATTGAGACTAGCTTTATTTGTATCTAACGTTTATACAGTGTCATATAATGCTTTCTAGTGTTACGACTAGGGGTTGAATATGTAACAAAAGAAAGAAAGACTCAAACAAGCTTTCACAATTTCTAAAATACAAATTTAATTTCCTAAAATATAAATATTTTAAACAAACAAAGTGAAAGAATTAAAAATAACTTACAGTGTAGAAATTCCTTAAATAATCCTAAATTGTTCTATTGAATTCACTAATCCGGAAGTTGTCCAAAGTATTCCGAATAAGGACACTAATGTGCTTGTGTGCTAACAAGAATCAGTTCTAAATCCAAATGTTATTAATTCCATGTAAATTCCTGTGAACGTAGAATATCCCAAAAGTTCTTGGAATGTTTCCGATAATTCCAACGGAGTTAGATAATGTTCAGATCTGTGAATAATAGTAGTTAATCCCAAAAGTACTAGTTAGAAATAAGAATTCACAAGCTGACTATCACGAACAATAAACAAATTCCTCTATGACTTTTACGATCTGAAGTAATTGTAAAGAATGCCCCACACAGGGATTAAATCTAGTTTTATATTATCCATACTGCGTAGTACAAATAAAAAACACAATCTGCGATCTAGAACAATTCAATCTACTGCGTTTCAAATAAACAAACACGATTATAATTCTTACAAGTAAACAAGTACTGAATCACGAGAATCAGGTCACGAAAATGATACATTTCACCACGCTCTTCTCACGTGACGTCGTGAGTCATGTTTAACCAACATTCCTAACACGAGATATACATGTACTATAATAATAGCGTTGGCTACTGAAAAAAAAATATAAATTATAATACAAAGGTCATAAACGAAATGAAACTATATTATAATTTAAAAGATGATACATACTTCTGTAACATTTGTCATTCCAGTATTTCTGTTTATGTTCTTAAAGTTTGTAGATGCCCCATTGAGAGCCCCATTTATGGGTCAGTAAAGAATTGAGTTATGGGGCACAATCTACCTCAGTGTTTGACTTGTACATAACTGAATAAATGATTGAACAATGGATTTTTACCTGGTAATACAGAGACGAGGTTGCTAACAGAGTAACATGACACTGGTACCTTGGTCACAGATTCCGCACTCCAAGTTAAGAAACACCAAAACATTCTGATTGCTATAATACATTTATTCACATATGACTTCTCTTCAGTCATGCTACAATCTCTTCCTCATGGATTGTCGCCATATATCTTTTCTGGCAGCTGAGGTATGGGAAAAGCTCAGTACTTTTGCAACCTCCAGTCTTTATGCTTTCCTTCAAAAGTTTGAATAGAGTTGTTATATTTTGTCAAGAATCGTTTTCAAGTACGAAGAGTTGTATTTTGAAGAAACTCTGTAATAAAAGATGTGCAAAGCGTGAAAATAAACAAAAATAAAAAAACGCGTCGATACATCAAATAACCCAATGATGTTCTTACACCTGATATTGCCCTTGATCGGCAGGTTTTTATTTTTCAGTGCTACTAACGTTTGGTTGCTTAACAAAAAGGATAGTGAATGATTTGTTGGAACAGTCAAATACTGATTATCATGAATGATTGGAGACACAAATTTTGTCTTGATAAATGATCATCTACATAAATGAAAATGATATACGGAACCAATTTTTAGTATAGATGACATTCATCTAGTTACAAGTCCAAACAATTGGAACATGTATAATCAATGTTTCATCGTAGTATATTACAAAACTTTGCATATTGATCATTTTTGGCCCTCACTACCCCCCTCCCTGCAGTTGGAGGAGTTGCTTGGGCAGTTGTTATGCCGCTGTTCCGATTCCAACCCAGTAAGTATTTGTAACTAGAAAGTGTGTAACATACTTGATAGTCAGGTCCCAAGTTTAAAGGTCAAATCATGGTAAGGTGTTCTAAGACTTGTACCAGCTTTGGTACACTTGTTATAACTGGTTGGAATAATAAAAACAGTTACCAGGCGTCCAGTTGTTACATTTTGTTTAATATATATTCATGAATTTGAACATTTATTCTTATCAATGTTATTGAAGACCTTCATGGTGTTGGTTCAGATCAAGAAGAAAAGAAAGGGACGAGAAAAGTGGTGAGCGTAATTCAGAAGGTAATTTATTACATTTGATGACACTGAAGCTTACCTTCTGGATTGAATTGAAGTGCTATGCTTCAAAACCTACCAGACATGATCCCTCAAAACCACCACTTATGTGAATTTACTAGTTTTGTGGATTTTGTGGTGTCTGTAGACCACTAATTTAAAGGCTCCAATGAAATGATGATCCATCTTGGGGAAATAAGAAGGACCCCTATTTCGGTCCACAAATGAACTATGTCTGCTTTCGTAAAATCAACACTTACGACGCAGCTTGAAATGACATGATCATATGTCAGTTGTTACCAAAGTGTATCCTAATGCTAGGAACTCATGGAGAGACTGGAGATAAATTGATGTCACTTGTTACCAGTGTGTATCGTAGTGTTATGAACTCAGGAAGGGATTGGAAAATAAATTCCCATCACTTGTTACTTAAGTGTATCGTAGTGCTACGAACTCGGAGAGATTGTATATAAATTGATGTCACTTGTTACCAACGTGTATCGTAGTGCTATGAACTCCGGAAGGGATTGGACATACATTTACGTCATTTGTTACAAAGTTTATAATAGTGTCATGAGCTCAATGAGAGATTAAACATAAAATTGAGGTCACTTGTTACCTAAATGTATCATAGTGCTACGAATCCAGGGAGAGATTAGACACAAACTGAGGTCACTTGTTACCTAAATGTATCATAGTGCTACGAATCCAGCGAGAGATTAGACATAAATTGAGGTCACTTGTTACCTAAATGTATCATAGTGCTACGAATCCAGGGAGGAATTAGACATACATTGACGTCGCTTGTTACCTAAATGTGTCATAGTGCTACGAATCCAGGGAGAGATAGGACATAAATTGACGTTACTTGTTACCCAAGTGTACCGTAGTGATATGAACCCTGGGAGAGATAGGACATAAATTAACATCACTTGTTACCTAAGTGTAATCATAGTGCTGTGAGCTCAGGGAGAGACTGGACATTAATTGAGATCACTTGTTACCTAAGTGTATTGTAGTGCTATGAACTTAGGGAGAGATTGGACATAAATTGACGTCGCTTGTTATCCAAGTGTATGTAATCATTATGCTATGAGAAATGTTTATTTTTCGACACAATTTTTGAGACATTAAGCTGAATCTCGAAATCGTCACATTCTGTACAGTAGACCTGGTTGTATATTATGCTTGTATAAGTATGGATAACACTCACAGGTAGCTGTTTTACATAAACTGCTGTCAGAGCAGATTTAAGGGTACGTTACAATAATAATATTTCTCAGAGTGAACTTTAAATCCTAATTTTAATGTTTCCTATTATAAAAACTGGTCATTTTACATTACCTACATAATAAGCAGTTCATGAGTTCGTTTTAAAAAGTTCTATAAATATGTAGTGAGTGTGACACCTCAAATTAAAAAGGAATATTTCTTAATGGGTAAAGGTAGCAAGTCCTCATCCAATGTGAACGTAAACAAGATGACATTGAAAAACAGCTTGGAAAGTTTCTGAGAACAGCGTCACTTTCAGGGAAAGCAGCAGGTGGAAAGGCCGTAAGGAAAGAGCCTATTCTGTCAAGGCGCCTATGGAACCAAATTAAATTCTACATCAAACATTCAAAACCAAAACAGCCATTAAAACTTAAAACATAGAACCTTGAATGTTGAGAACTCAGTAAATAATCAGTGTTGAGATCTGACTGTATCTTCATGAGGTAAAATAGCTTTTGTTTACAAAACACCTGCATAATAATATTTTTGAAATACATGTATGTTTTGTAGATGAAATTTATCTTGTATCAGTAGGATTTTAAGCATGTCTTTGTTAGTGTGATTACAATTTGTTCTTAGATTTCAGTTCAGCCATTAGATTCATTTGCATTTTCAGGTCACGAAAGTTTAACTGATGTTCAGATTTATAGTTTCTGATGGTTGTTCTTTTTCATCTTTTAAACAAATATTGTTGTCGATCCTCAACAAAGCTTTTAATAAGTGCATTGGTTTCAAAAAGTATGCATTTAGATGTTTAAATGTTTGAGGTATATTTGAGTATTGTCTCTGAAGATATGGTTGCTTAGTTATAATTATTTATTGCTATTTCTCAACATCCTGTTTACATTTTGGTTTTTAGTTAATATGTGTGCTATTCTAGAATATATTTTCATACTAGTTTCAAGAAGGTTTGATTTATGAATAATTTATATATCCATACTACATTGATACATATATGACTTGGTAAGAAATATATACAGGATATGGTTTGGTAAGAAATGTAGAGAGGACATTTTCTTATTATTTTAAAGATTAAATTCACTCTTCAGCCCACATCTCACTTCCCCCTTTTTGTAAGTTCACCTCAATTTTTCAATCACATTTATTGGCTGATCATGAAGACAATATCAGCGATTTCAGAGAACAGTAGTTTTGGAATGACCTAATCTGTTGCAGTAAATTAAATTCTTGACATTTTGTAAACTATTTTACCCTATCTGACTGCAAAAGCAATTTCAATTGAGCGATGCAGCACACGGGATTTTTTTTTTACATTATTGTCAAGTTTGTAAAGGGACATAACTTCGTGAAGAAGCATATAGTGGCGAGTCAGATATGTATGGCAAAAAATAATGTCCGTGTCTGAAAGTTAATGCAGTTTCTATTTACTGCTCAAACCCACAAAATGCTCATTTTTGTTGTTTTTTGTTGTTGTTGTTGTTTTGCTTCAAGTATAACTTCTAGAGGCACACACAATCAAGTGTCACATGGCATGATGGGAAATCGTCTTTTTTGTCATGTTAAAAATATGAAAAATATTCAACCAATAATATTCCATTTTTCACATTTGAGTATATAATACACAGGAGTTTTGAAAGTGGAAAGTTCCATGGGGAAAATGAAATGATGGATGAAATATTCTAACACAGCCTGACACTAAGTACAGTCAGATTTCATTATTCCAACCTAAGGTTGTCTGCATTTTATGAAGGAAAAACTTATTCAGCATCTTTCAAATTTAATTCTTTGTCCATCAGTTTGGTTTATCAGACATTTAAAATGTCATTCGATGAGATAGAATCTAATGAATATTCTTGACTTGTATTTTTAACAGTTGTCTGCAATCTGAGTGAAAAATATATGACATAGTCTGTTGAAAAGACTGCTGTCCACTTCTCATTTTGGAGTCTTTTCCACTGTTTGGAGTTGAAAATAAAGCTAGTTATCATGAAAATACAGATACATTAAATTAGATTTCGAATGCTTGTTTTTCTGCATATGTAGACGACCTGATTACTTTTCACATCATTAAGCAATTTTCAGATTTGTCATTATTTCTGTGCACTTTAAAAACTTGGACCATTTTTGTATAAAGTCATTTGAATTATTCAAACACATTTAAGCTAGGCAAATTAAAATGTATAGGCTTCTTGATCTTCATTAAAAAGAAAAGATAATTTGAAATTTTATCCAATTTGGAAGGAACTGCCTTGTCTGCTTATAATACTGATTATTTCATGAATAAATTAAAGATATTGACGCCATTTTTGTCGAGTCCCCTTTTGTGCCAGCTTGCCATAGTAATCACTTTAGCGTAGTGTGCATGTTCTTCCGTACATCCATCCACACTCTAGATTGCCCTTAGCAGTAAAGTAACTTCTTCTTCATATTTGGAATATAGCTCAGGGCACTCTAAAGATATAGGCCATGGCCAGCTCTTGTATTTATTCAACAATGATATAAAAGTCTCCGAAGGGACATATAAGTATCTTGATGGCTTGATTAACATAGAATGCAATTGAAATGTTTAATATTTTCTATGTTTCCTACTTGTTTCTTACTTTCACTACTTTGGATGCAAACAGTGTTGGACTTGCTGATGGATAAATATGTATTTCATAGTATTGCATAGGTGTGTTACAAATTCATACCTAGTTCATTTCTCAGGCCCTGTTCACAATGGAGTCACAAAACTATGATGGACTGTTTATTGAAGAGCACTTCATCATTTTTAAAAATTCAGGTAACGGTGATGTAGTTTATGGTACTGTGACCTTTCTTAATCTTAAATGAAGTTCAATTCCCGGGAGATGCTTGTTGTGATGTTGGTAATTTTTTTGTGGAGATCCTGTATTATAAAACTACACTAAGCTGCTTAGCTGGATAGGACTTTGATTGATTTTATGTTGAACTAAGTAAGAGGAAAAAGACTACTTTTTTTAAACCAGATATGATGGAACTTGATATTTTTATGTATGTAAACAAACTTTGGAATGACTTTATAATTAGACAAGATCTTCATTCTAACGAGGGCTGCTCTTGATAATGTTAGGTACTAATGATTGATACTTTATCCAAATTTGGTATGTACATAAACTGAATGCCAGTGAAAACGCAGCACCCTCATTTGAATGTATAAAGAAGCCTATACTAATAAACCTGTAGAGCATATTCAACAAAATGCACTAGAACTCTGTTTATATGACTTCATGCTTGATCAGTTGAGATGATGGTGGCAGTGTGAACCTTTAAGTTTTTTAGTTAAGGTTTTGCATGTCAGAAGTGGGGTGGGTGGATGTACTTTGATGTAAGGAATGTATTCAGGCAGGTGAAACACCCTCTTCTTTGGAACATTTGTTTAAGAATTCACATTAAATCTAGCTTGAATACCTTTGTCACTTGTTATGGATGAGATCAAGTTTTGATAATATTCTGTACTCATGATAAATTACAATAAAAGCGGTCTTTCTGGAAATTGACGTTTTGTCTTTTCTTATAGATGTTTTCTTTATGTTAGATAATGTTTATGATCATCAAAGGAAGAGATCTGATATTATAATTGTTTTGGAGTTTACTAATTGTAAAAAGTCTTTATATTATATAGGAAAACTGCATGCGATTTAGCTTGATAGATGTACTATTATATAGTTTTTCTTGCTCATATAGCAAAGCTATTCCAGCTGATGGATTGATGATGCACTTAGAGTAAAAAAAGAAACCTTTTGACATGGGCATCTAAGGTCAAAGTCACTGTGGCTGATAAATTGAAAAATGGTTTCTGCATACTAATTTCACCTATGACTTACACATTGGGCAAGAAAGATGCCTATTTATTTGGGGTCAAAAAATCAAATGTCAAAGTCACTGATATTAGAAAAATGTTGCTTGCATAATAACATTAGTTCTAGACCAAGTACCTTGTCCAAAGGTTGTGGAGGGTTTGCACTTAAGGGATGGAAAAGGCTTATTGGTTTTGGAGTTCAAATGTCAGGGTTCTTGTGACTCAGAGAAACATTGGTTTTACTGATTAACTTTTGTTCCAGAAAAAGTTCCTTGACCAAACTTTGTGGATGTCTTACACTTAAGATAATACAGAAACCTAGATATTCTGAGTCTAATTATCAGAGGTCATGGTCGTGGTAAGGCTAGTAAGAAAATAATCCTTTCCGCACATTAGGTTTAGTTCCAGACCATATAGTTTGAATAAAGGTCGAGGTCTATCAGACCCTTTGGTCAGTAACCTTGGGAGTCAACCATACCTTACTAGTGTGTACAGGGATGACTATTAAAAACATTAAAAACAGGGTGGGCGTATAATGAGCTGTTCATGGGATTCCGTTTCCAATAGTTCAAAATTTTTGAACTTTTTGGACTTGTAATATCTGGTCTGCATTGGGGGAATACATGTCCTACATACACAGATCTAATTAAGTTTATGATCAGATAGGATTGAACTTATGCATGTATACATGGTAGCCAACACATTTTGAGCAAATCTTCAAAGTTTACTCATCCTGGGAGGGGGGGGGGGTAAATTTTCTGCGATCTGATAGGCTGATACACAAGATATCTGTAACTGACTAAATGTAATAGAATGAATAAAATCAATTTCTACATTGATTTTGATCATCAGCTTGGAGTATGCTTGATTCTAATTCTTAAATATATGAAATAATTGTGGGTTATAAGTTCTGCTGAAAATGAAATCATTACAGATACATCCTATGCTTGTTTTGAAACAGTACATGCAATCTCGCTTTGGTCACAGCCTAATTTTTTTAAATAAACACATCTCAATTTTTTGATCGGTGAATTGACAATTTAGATAGCTTTGATATATTAAATATTCACTTTACACTTCCTTGAGTTGATACTAAGGTTTTATTGATTATTATAGTTCCCAGTTATCAACTTAGTGGTAATTTCTGATTGTGTAAACATAGTCCTCACAGAGACTTCCTTATAATAATCATACAGTTAGAAAGGTCATTAGGTTGTGAAACAGTGGCTGAAGTTGTTTATCTGTGGGTCTATAGTTTAAACGTAAGGTAAATTAGTTCCTAAGCTTTCAGATCAAAGTGTTCTCATATTGTCGCAAGATAATACCAAGAACAGAAGAAAAATATTGCGCAGGTTCTCAGGTTGATGGTACTCTATGAGTGTGTGTAATTGGTCCTCACAATGACGTCCGCATAATGATGGTAAAGTAAGAGTAGTTCTCATAGTGTTTAAAGAGCCATGAGGGAAAAAGAAATTGATACACCTATAGCCTGAACTGCAGTTAAGCTTGTATTCAATTTTCTAACCTATACTTCCATTCCTTCTGCTGGTCCTCTAAACAAGGTCCTGACAAGTCTATCAATACAATGATGTCTGTGCGCGCGTGTGTGTGTGTCCCCTTCTCGCTACCAAGTCAATATTTGTGAACCTTGGATGTGACATCAGTGTTGGTCAAGGCACTTCTGAACATATAACTCAATTTCTTTAGTATAATTCTCAATCAGTTTTGAAAAATATGTAAGTCAGATCTTTTACATTTGAAAACCCTTTTACTGTCTGAAACATTCCATATTTTAGGCTATTCTTGAATTAAATGTTAATCAGTCTAACCTTCTGTTCTACGCTTTTCTACATATAACTATGTGATATTAACGGATAAACGTGACATGGTTTATTTTATATATTTCATCCATAGTTAACAAGAAAACTCTATTTAATGAGGATTCTTCCTCGCTGTGTGTCTTCATATGACTGGTCACATGAGTTAACCCAATACATGACACGTAAAGTATATTAATTAGATATTAATTAAGATTATGAAACATAATTTATTCTTAATAAATATTTTATTATAATTATGCTACAATATTTATGTTTGATCTCAATCGTATCTACTTTAGAATAAATAAAATAGATCATATTATTTCCTAATTGCTGTGTATTGAGTCATTAGTTTGTTTCCGTTTAAACGTTATTACGGGCAATACCCTCACGTGAGGGAAAATTACATGCAAACTCTTTTCCGATGCAATAACTCCATATTATTAACTAACTACTGTTTTATTTGTAGTGATTTTTTTTGCATAGTCATGAAATAACACTTTCTTATTTTCCAATCATTTAATTTTCGGGGTCTTTGAAACTTTGGCATAATCGGGATTTAAACGTTTCGCGAAAAAGTGCTTGTCAGTATTGGAATATAAAGGTTTCTTTGAAACAAAATAGTTTCGCAAATATGGTGTCCTAATATTCTAGAAAATAATCTGCTCACTACGTTGCTTTTACAATCGTTACCGGTCAAACAGACTCTCAACGAATACTAATCACATTTTTGTTAGAAAGGCCCAAGTCAATAAACCAAGCTAAAGTTTTCATCGGATTTTAAAAAAAAGGAATTTACCTAATTCTGTGAAAAATTATGTTGTTCCCATAATTATCTATCTATCTATCTATCTATCTATCTATCTATCTATCTATCTATCTATCTATCTATCTATCTATCTATCTATCTATCTATCTATCTATCTATCTATCTATCTATCTATCTATCTATCTATCTATCTATCTATCTATCAGTGTCCACAAGCATTTGAAAGCGATGATTTGAGAAATGTCAGTCCACCAGTCTACCATTAGCTGTCAATCAGTCGTTACCAATTTGAAATATCTGAGGACCGCTAACCAACATTATCTTTGGTTGCAAGTATGTGTAATCGCAAAAGGACATTTAAGTTTGACCGCTGTTGGGCAAGCAGTGGTTGACAATAATGCAGTTTCCATTATTTACCATGACTGAATTAAAATTATTATTTTTTCACAATCTTCTATCCAATTACGGATACATTTTCATTATAAACCCATATTTTACACGTAATTATGTGGTAATGATTTGAAAGGACACACACTGTTATTGAATATGCAATGCTTAAGAATATATGTGGTTATGATATTTTCTGGCCATCTTCTCACTCTAACTTTAATGCAGGATGAGAACCATTCGGGGGGAAAAATAGAAAATATAATGCAAGGCAAATACGTCTAGTTTTATTAGTAGTCAAGCGACTCACTAATTGCAAATTGCTTTTTTAACTGGATTTGGAATCTTCAAAAATAGGCACGCCTACAGCATTTACGTGCACAATCACGCCTACAGCATTTACGTACACAATCACGCCTACTGCATTTACGTACACAATCACGCCTACAGCATTTAAGTACACAATCACGCCTACAGCATTTACGTACACAATGACGCCTACAGCATTTACGTACACAATCACGCCTACAGCATTTAAGTACACAATCACGCCTACTGCATTTACGTACACAATCACGCCTACAGCATTTGCGTAAACAATCACGCCTACAGCATTTACGTACACAATTACGCCTACAGCATTTACGTACACAATCACGCCTACAGCATTTACGTACACAATCACGCCTACAGCATTTAAGTACACAATCACGCCTACTGCATTTACGTAAACAATCACGCCTACAGCATTTACGTACACAATCACTTTAATTTATATCTAAATATTCCCGACAGTTGTACCGAATGCGTGAAATTACCCATTTAACTTCTGTTAGTTGTACCGAATGCGTGAAATTACCCATTTAACTTCTGTTAGTTGTACCGAATGCGTGAAATTACCCATTTAACTTCTGTTAGTTGTACCGAATGCGTGAAATTACCCATTTAACTTCTGTCAGTTGTACCGAATGCGTGAAATTACCCATTTAACTTCTGTCAGTTGTACCGAATGCATTTAATTACCCATTTAACTTCTGTCAGTTGTACCGAATGCGTGAAATTACCCTTTTAACTTCTGTCAGTTGTACCGAATGCGTGAAATCTGCCAAATAACTTCGCTGATTTGATCTCCAAAATATTGAACTCCAATTCATGAGAAAATATCCAGAAGGAACAGTCGACGCTGATTACTTTAGAGTTGAAAGTAATAAAAAAAATTTAATAAAATTAGAAGTGATGAGACAGCAGTTTGATTCTTTAGAATTTATTTATTCTCAGATTAAATTAAAATAAAAAATAGGTCCTAAAACAAACAACACTGCCACCACTTTCCACTCCCAGTTTACAAGCTGTTGTAACCAATCTCTTTACGCCTGACAATTTGACCGCTTGGCTCTAAAAGGGAAAATATAGATCGTTAATTTCAAAAACATTCAAGCTTGAAATGTATTAACCTTTATGATTATACAATGACCGACATTTGTACATACCTTTGTGCCAAATACATATCTATTTTACTTTGAACTTGGAAAAGATGAAAACTATAGTATGGACAATTTTTGTAGAAAATCAATTGGAAGCCATTTTAAGTCTTGTATGTACCTTACTCTTTGCCAGATGTACTTCGTGCGCTGATTCTGCGTCTAGTTTTCAATTCAATTGTACAATTTGTACTAGTATTCAAAAAGACTATCTAGTAGTATAAAGTACAGGAAAACAAAATTGATGTACCCAGCTTTATGGCCTCCGATTAATTTATATGCGATGTAAATACAGCCTGATTCATCTAACAAAAGTCAAGGATTTACTTATTATTAAATGAAAAGAGGGTGAATCTCTATGTCCAATTAGCTTAATAAGCTAAGTCCTGCTGTAGAACTAATATATCTTGGAAACTTTATAACTTATCGGGCAAAAGAAGTTTGAAACTTTAGAATACATTGACTCACCAGTCATGACCAGCTAAACTATCGTCTTAGGTCGAACATTTGAATATGCTCACATTTACGAGAAAGGACTGGATAACTTCCACATGAATAACATGTAACAGTTTTGAAATAAATTACAAAGTGCTACCTACCTACCTACATACCTACATACATATCTACCTACCTATCTACCTACATACCTACTTATTTATCCTCTTTAACCTTGTGGTGCACAAGATTTTTTTTCACTACTCTTCAGTGTAACAAATGTCTTAAATTTTTCCATCTGTCTATACTCGTTTATAAGTAGAGTCTAACTACAAACTGCATAGACCCAGATCTGCTGTTGCATAATGCGACAGCAGATCTGGGTCTATGCAGTTTGCTAGGTGTAATCAGTAGAATAAATAACATGGACCATGATCTGCCGGCTGATTTGATCAGATATTCAATCAATTTAAGCGAATTTTTCATCTGTTGTCAGTATTTTCCATGATTTGCAACTATTAGACATTTTTTTCTTGTGCGAACAACTTTTTAGAAGGACACACAGAAACTGCTTGACCTCATGAGGCAAATGAAGATATATTCATATATACAATCATTGGTAAATGATCTGATTAGATTTTTGTGTTATTTTTCAAAATAATATCGGCAATATGCAAACATTTTGAACATAGATTTTTGTGCTTAAATGGGGGGACTTACGTGTTTTACAAACACAAATCTTAGCGTGATCTACATACGCGATGAAAAGTGAAAAGTATGTAGATCATGAATTCCCTATCGACAGTAATATGTCGGATGTGACCAATATCTCATAATTTTCAAACAGGCATGAATTTGATCCTTTGGACAAAATACCACATATTCTATGAAGCATTGACGCTTTTACAGCATAAAGTACAACGTCGATTACCGGGATGCCGGTTATTCGGATTTCGATTATACGAATTAACGGAAGGCCTCCCCGACACATAATTTATTGTGCATAAAGTTATATGTTATCCGGACAATCAGTTATGCGGACAGTGGGTCCGGATAATCGTCGTTTAAAAGTATTGATTCTCTTACCTTCATGTTACCTGTTCTTCTACACTGGACTATAAAATTACTTTATAATCCTAGTCCAAAACTCTCATATACATTTGCCTGAATTAAGGCATTTATACCAGAAAGCGAATTTTTTCTTTGAATAATGCACGAGTTTATGTAATGAATATTTAGATGTTCTCGAATACTTGCTCGTGACGAACACGTGATGAAGATAAGTCATTTTTTAAAAGAAAAATCACTTTGGTATACTCTATATATGAAGAGTGATGTAACTTCATTTACCCAGTACATGAAAGACTTTTTAATAGGATTTACTAAACTAATACAAAGAGTCCTGAGTCAGCAGTTAACGATACTCAAATTGATATATGATGCCAATTTAAAAATCTGTTTGAAATACTTATTGCATTTACAAGGACTAACCTAGTCTCACATATGAAAAACCGATTTGCATCACAGCTGTCGTCATTTAGATAAAAGTCTAGCCGGTTGAATAGTGCTGCACAGTCGTCTTTTCCATTTCTTGCGTCATTCGGCTCTCCTGGGCCCCATGGAGCGAATTCCATGGGCTCATTGTCAGGGGCCCATACCCAGTTACCGTCAACGATGATGTCATTTCCAGATGTCCAAAACTCTATTACAGGCTGAGTCCAATCTGAAATCATTTGTAATATGCGTGTATATATATATATATATATATATATATATATATATATATATATATATATATATATATATATATATATATATATATATATAATTCTCATCTAAGTACATAGTCACTACGGATTTCTACGACAGAAACCATGGTATATAGAGGTTATTATAGAGAATTACAAATATACACCAAACAGAGCGGAATGTGCTATCCCTGGATCCTACAGAAGAAAGCTTAATAACATTAACAAATTATTTTAAATACGACGATATATATATATATAATTTCAGATATGTGGTCTGAGGGATAGGTGTATCCATAATAGAAGGTAGGGTAGTTAGATTTATTTGTACATAAAGGGACAATATCACTACACGCCAGATTGATCAAGAATGAACAAAAATTTAAGCTGACAAAATAGGAACAGTTGTAAAATTGGGAATTAAACAAATTATAACTTTCAAGTATCGAAATGCTGGCACTGTCACCCCTACCCTACACCCCGTACTCTGTAAACCTCCACACCCCACTATGTCTATGGAATGTGAGAACACCTACTAATATTGCTATTAAAACTTTACTACTACTACAGTAATTACAATGTTAGTAACTGACTTGAATAGTCCACTAGACCAATACTCTTTTTTAAATACAAAAATACACTCGACTCTCGAAAAAACTAATTAATAAAACAAAATAAAAAAATACCCTGAATGTCGGAAAACACTGTGATATTAAAACCTTAGTACTGAAATAAATACTACAGTTGTGATACTGCAAAATCACAACATACTTTGAAATTTTTACAAAGCATAAATAATGGCACAAAGCTATATTGTGATAAACTCAGCAGATTTTATAGAGGTGAGAGAAGTATTTCATGAATTTAACATACAAGCAACAATTTCAGTAGCAAGAAATGGTATGTTTTTGCTTACAAGCTTGAATCGGATAAAACTGTGTTCAAATCTTGCTTTGATACAAAATATCATTCAAGATAATAATAATTTGGGTTTAACTATTTCAAACATCAACAAAGATATGTTTCAATGTTACAGAAAAGATGCAGATTTACTGATTCTATTCAACGCTCAAAGCATTGAGGTAAATAGCATCAACTCTGATAGCAAGATGATAAAGACAGTGCAATATAAGGAAGGAATAAATTAAGTATTTGATGTGGATAAAAATTTACAGTACATTTCGAAGATTTCGTAAACTTTACAAGGTCAGTCTACTACGATTCGAGAAAAACAACAATAGAAATGGCAAAATATAACATCAATCTTATATCATTCATACGTTTGAAATGATTAAACAAATGTTGGAAATTGCTAAAAATAAAAGTTCTGGTTTCATGGCTGTCCTGTTGGAGCCTTTATAATGCCTAAAGACAATTTATCAAGTGTAAGTATTCTCTGGATGCTTGTAAACCGTTTTAAATGATCCACAAAGAATAGTATTTAAGGCATGTTTGCAACGATTCCAAAAGAACAGTTGCTTACACAAATACCAATCAATTTTGGGAACAAATTAATAAATGGCAATACTCAAAAAATGAAAAGAAACAGCACCAACAAGCTAAAAACAGAAAAAACGAATCCAAATGTAAAAGACTACAAGCTGGTCTGCGAGATTGTGAACCAGAAAAAAGCCTAGGCAAATCACATAGACGTTGATACATTCGTCAGAATATTTGAACTGCTTTCAAATTCATTCAAGGAAGGTATTGTAGAAACTCACACAGATGCTCAATCGACTATGCATTTTTCCTGGACATAATTTGCACAATGTTCAATTTAGGGTAAATAAAAAACCTTCAATCAAGTCAGTTGATTTTAGAAGAATTTGT
This sequence comes from Margaritifera margaritifera, assembly GCA_029931535.1. Classification (NCBI taxonomy): domain Eukaryota; kingdom Metazoa; phylum Mollusca; class Bivalvia; order Unionida; family Margaritiferidae; genus Margaritifera; species Margaritifera margaritifera. The sequence continues at coordinate 1,075,191 of JAQPZY010001611.1, forward strand.
ACGACTACTTGGTGAAGTAAAAACCAGTACATCTTTCCTAGTGTGCGCATATACAGACGTTAAAGATCTAGTTTTCTCAGACATCCAGTAGTAACTGAAAATGAGCTACTGAATTAAATGGAATAAGCAGCTGTAAAATGTTACAAAATGTCAAAGTGCGAAGCTGGTGAAGGAAGTGAAAGTGAAAGAAACGAAATACCAAAATACCCAGAGATGCAGAGTTTGCGTAAAACAAACGAGATTAAGTTGTTATTACAATGGGGGAAATTAAAAGATTATAGTACAAAAAGCAACAGATAATTACATGTGAGTGTGAAAGAAAAACAGTAACTAGAGGATCAATGTATCTAGACAAGAAAAGCCAATTACACGTTCATTTCTTGATTTTTGTCTTGTTCATTTTATAGTACATGTCTCTATGATAATTGGCTTCTTTCTCAATTTCATCTTTAAGACTTGTATCTGTTCGTAATGATGTTCGAGTTCTATTTTAAAAGCTTTTATTTTTGAACATACAATTACAACAGCTTCTTTATATTCTCTCATCTCTCTTTTTTCTTGTTCGAAAAATAACCTTCGGGCAATTTTGTATTCTTGAAGGGTAGTTACCTTTTAACAATTTGTTCTTCAACTTCAGGTACATATTGTGATCTATGTATTTAATCAAACAATTCATCTAGTTAAGTTTCCTGCTGACATAGTTCATTAATAATCTGTTGACTTGAACGTCAAAAATCTTTCAGCCATGTTCTCTCTGTTACTTGTAAGTTGCCTTTGTCCAGCAAACAGTATGTTCATTCGGATGTTTAGGTTACGTTTCTTCTGCGAAGTCTCTATGTCTATTTAAACTATCTCGAAACTAATCCATTATGGTGGAAGTAAGATCTTCTCTATTTGATAAATCCTCACTGTTTAATGGTAGCATAAAAGTAGAATCCTCCGGCGTGTCTCTTTATTAAACTATCTGATAAACGTTTTCTACCGCCATTTTGAGTGATCCTTACATAAGCCACATTACCGTATCTATTTTGGATTTGATCCATACTTCACCCTTACTATCTCTATGCATATGTCTTGCATATTGTCATGCAAGTTCGTGCTTACATGATAACCATAATTTCTGAAAAGTTCTTTCAATTTAATTTAATTTTGTTTAATATCTTAAACATCAACACTTTGCTCTTCAAAACCACTGGCAAGATTTACAGTATGGTCAACTTCTGTTTGGACTTGTGTATATACCACATCATCATCTTTATATGCAGGGTTTTCAGTTTCTTTCAGTTCAAAATCTTCAACTCCTTCAGCCATTTTTTGGTTTTAAATAAAAAAAAAAAAAAAAAAAAAAAAAAAAAAAAACATGGATAAGTCATATCTTAAAAAAGAATTGGGATTTATCGACGACACAAAATAGCCACATCAATCCAGAAATTAAAAAGTACAAACAGGAATTCAAATTAGATATTACAAACGGAACATGCAAATATATAAGCGGTAAAATTTGACTAAAAACAGTTGGAAAAGATGGATGAGAAATCAATAAAGAAAACCAATGAAATCATAGCAAATGCTAGAGCTGCTAAAATGTCTTGTAATATAGAGTCTTGCATCATTGGTTGTCAGATTTCTTCCAATCAATAACTTAAACAGTTTACAAATTTAAGAAAAAGATGGCTACACGTCATCAAACAAAATTAGATACTTCTTTGGATTTTGTGAATTTAAGCCAGATTTACCTCTATCTGCACTAAGTTCTAGTTTGATAACTTTCAGACATTTAAATTTCAAGACTACAACATATGGAAATGGGAGCATAGTTCTCAAAGACTGTACAGCGCACATAGTTGATACAATGATTGACATATAAAATTTGTACTGGTTGCTTTGTTGTTGATGCATTTGTGCCCTTAACCATACTCGTTAGAATAGTTGCTATTGAATGCTTACAATCTAAAAACGTTGCACAGGGAAGCTTGAGTAAACAATATTGTTCAAGATCTCCTCAATGATAAAGCTAGCTATATGAAAGATTCAATTTGTTCTGCTGGTGATCTTTTATCTCTTTACTCAAAAGAATTGTGTCATTTTATGTTATCCCTCACTGCTTGTAAACTTCTACGTCTAGGCAATTGTAAAATCCTTAAGTTTTCATCATTGTGGTGCCTTTATTCCATGTATTTTTGCATGTACTCTTTGTTGTACTCTATGTTTTCGTCTAACAATTTTCTTGTTTGTTTTCATGACAAGATTCACAGTAGCTGCTAGTTCTGTAAAACTCTGTCTTATCTTTATCTCTCTACATTTGGAACATGTCTTGAAGCATATTTATTTATTTACCCAAATAGATTTTAATTTATTTTCACTACGCCAAGTGACATCGTAAGTCATCTTGCAACTAACCCTTCTTCAGATTCTTAATAACGCTCACCTATCTTGCAATGTTCCTTGGAAAATAAATGGAAGAAAGCGTAGACAAAAAGCAAGATGAGAACAAGGTAATCAAAGAACCTAAAAAGATAACTTCACAAAGGACAAAAGATCCACGTACAGTTAAACTCTGAAGACAACTTAGAAAATTCAAAAAAGACAAAGCAGAACATTTAAAGAACAAGTGTCTAAAAAGACACAAGATGCTGAATTCACACAACGCGTGTTCCATCACGCCCCGTGACTACGTCACACTCACGAAATTGCGACAAATTTGAGTTCTTGTCAAAGCTGCTTGGTTAAAATAAAGCGCTTGATAGTGATAGACGTTTCTGACTCAGTCAGGTTCAATTTTTGGCCTAGGTAAATATAAATTTGTTTACTGTTGTTACGTTTTAGTTCATATTCACACTAAGATTGCAAATAAATAAATGTTACACAACAACTGCTAAAACACATCGCTTGAATAATTAGTATCACCATCCACTCAGCCGAGTGGGGACTTCAATCGAACACATTTTATCTTGTTTTATTATCTTTCACATACATAAGAACGGAAAATAAGGAAATGCCAACAACACGAATGTGATATAACTATAACACGAATGTGATATAACTACAACACGAATGTAATATAACTACAACACGAATGTGATATAACTACAACACGAATGTGATATAACTACAATACGAATGTGATATAACTACAACACGAATGTGATATAACTACAACACGAATGTGATATAACTGTATAAATCGTATGAATAATAAGATTTATAAATATGAATTATCAGATTTTTAGACAGGGTATTACTTTACAAATAGTATGATTAATTAAATTTATAAATATGAATAAAACAATTTATAAATGTGAATTATCAGATTTTTAGACAGGGGTATTACTTTACAAATAGTATGATTAATTAAATTTATAAATGTGAATAATAAAATTTACAAATGTGAATTATCAGATTTTTAGACAGGGGTATTACTTTACAAATAGTATGATTAATTAAATTTATAAATGTGAATAATAAAATTTATAAATGTGAATTATCAGATTTTTAGACAGGGGTATTACTTTACAAATAGTATGATTAATTAAATTTATAAATGTGAATAATAAAATTTATAAATGTGAATTATCAGATTTTTAGACAGGGGCATTACTTTACAAATAGTATGATTAATTAAATTTATAAATATGAATTATCAGATTTTTAGACAGGGGTATTACTTTACAAATAGTATGATTAACTAAATTTATAAATGTGAATACTTAAATTTATAAATGTGAATTATCAGATTTTTAGACAGGGGTATTACTTTACAAATAGTATGATTAATTAAAATTATAAATATGAATTATCAGATTTTTAGACAGGGGTATTACTTTACAAATAGCATGATTAATTAAAATTATAAATATGAATTATCAGATTTTTAGACAGGGGTATTACTTTACAAATAGTATGATTAATTAAAATTATAAATATGAATTATCAGATTTTTAGACAGAGGTATTACTTTACAAATAGTATGATTAATTAAATTTATAAATATGAATTATCAGATTTTTAGACAGGGGTATTACTTTACAAATAGTATGATTAATTAAATTTATTAATGTGAATAATTAGATTTTTAGACAGGGGTATTACTTTACAAATAGTACGATTAATTAAATTTATAAATGTGAATTATCAGATTTTTAGACAGGGGTATTACTTTACAAATAGTATGATTAATTAAATTTATAAATATGAATTATCCGATTTTTAGACAGGGGTATTACTTTACAAATAGTATGATTAATTAAATTTATTAATGTTAATAATTAGATTTTTAGAATGCGGTATAACTTTACAAATGGTATAAATAATTGGCATCGCCATTCATTCATTCGTGTTGCTGTTTCCATCGTCATTTAGTTTTTTGCACATGAAACTTTAACAAAATCATAGAGCTTTCTTTATTCTGCCACTTAAGACTTTTACTTACATTATAAAATAGCATTACTATTTGTATAGTAACTGCATAAAGGTCGTTTTACAGATAAAAGTTGACAGAGTTTGGATGCGGAAAAAAACTCAACACTTTACTTAAATTCGTATCCTGACATTGTGAGCCAGATACGATACAATTATCCATATTAGGGTAACAAACGTCTGTATTTTTGATAAGTTAAGATTTTATTAATTACAGTCCTCTTCTGTTGTGTACCTTGAATAATATGATACTTCTCCCGAGCTCATTTTAGTGCTGAACAATTTTCTGTTATTCAAGAAATTGTAGCCCTAGACGATTACCTTTAGAAATGGGGGATAAAAAGACTGTTGATTTACCATTCAGAGAATAATATAATCATCTTGCCGTGTCTCA